>JARHVA010008035.1:0-567587 GCA_037957365.1 Torreya grandis | reverse complement strand
AAAAAAATAAAAATACATGTTATAGAAGTAAATATATCCATGCATCCACAACCACAACCACAATACAAACACATAAGCTCAACATCCAACTATCAACATAGAAAATCTCTCTCTCTCTCTCTCTCTCTCTCTCTCTCTCTCTCTCTCTCTCTCCTCTCTCTCTCTCTCTCTCTCTCTCTCTCTCTCTCTCTCTCTCTCTCTCTCTCTCTCTTCTCATCTCTCTCTCTCTCTCTCTCTCTCTCTCTCTCTAAAATATATATGTGTGTGTATATATTGTGTGTGTGCGCTTATACAAGGTATAAAAATACATCACTCCATATCTAAGGCTAACCTCTATCATTTCTATCTCATGGAATAGCTATGCTACCCATCGACTGCCTCAAATAATCCCATCTTAATAGTAGTTATAAATAGGATGTATGAGATCTCAAGCCTACTACCTATCCTTAAAGCTTATCCACTTAAGCATGTATCTATCTTAACTATATAGTGGTATCCAAATACATGATTCTCTCCTAAGTCAAGGCCTAACATGCCTATGTCTCTCTCTCTCCCACCCCTACCAGTGGATGTAGTCCATCTTTGCATGCTTTTAGATGCCTTGTGGCCTCCCCTGCTAGTCTGAACTAGCTCACCTGAGCTAGGGAAGATGGTACCATGGGATCATATAATGTGGTAGGGTTGTATGACATCATTTCCCCATCTAGAATATCATGGATTTATCTCATCACTAGGGATCCCCATCTAAACTCCTTGTCATCCATAAGATCTACAAACTTCAAACTAGATAGATGTTAGATTACTAATTTATCTTAAAATCTATCTATTTATCAATCAATAAAAATAAATATTATACAACTAGTATTATATTTTCAAATATTAAACAAATTTTAACCATTTATTACATGTTCATGTGTCATCAATCACTATCTCTTCATCTACTATCTACTAAGCACAGTCTCTCCATTTCTCTTTTTTGTACAAATATCTATAGGTTCACCTAACGTTCTACACATTTGATGCCTTCACATCTCTCACATTTCCTTCTTTATCTAAAACACTAAGGTAATTAAAGGTATGTTGTTTCTCAATTGTTTCCTTTTATTTATCTTATTTGTTCCTTACTACACTTTATTTATCATCATTTTTATGTGTCATCATGTTCTATTCTCAAAGCACCATCCCATGTTACACTTACATGACATGTGATAAAATTTGAGTGGGGGTGTATGTATACACATAATATTTTAAAAAATTTATCAATTATTGGCACTCTTTATCTTTAAGGAACCCATTGAGTCTCAATATCTTTGAGTGTATGCCTTAAGGGGTGCACCAAGAAAGGGGGTGGGAATACCATTAGTGTTTCATAGGATTGTTGTCCCTTTTTTCACTTGTTATCTACACACTTGTCTCCTAAAAACCATTACCGTAAGCTTGTTCATCTCTCTTACACACTAATATAGTATTTTACCACCTTTAGTACCTATTTTCCTAACTTAAAACCCATTTTGATAGTTTACATGACTAGGTTGACTGGGTCAACCTTTTACACTTATTGGCAGAACTCATTTAGGGTATGGGTTGGTTCTTGCCTAACCTAGCTTATGACCTAGTGAGTTCTTGTCAATAATGATACTAGGTAAACTAGATTAACCCTATCAACCTAAAATTTTGGAAGGGATTAAGGTTAAATCCATGTATATACACAATAATTTTGCCATTATTTAAAGAAGAGAAAAATTATGAGCTATTGTGCATCTATTTATCCACTAGTCTACTTGAGGAACAAGCTTAGGGATTTATACTTTATTTGGAGATACATATCTCATCTTATGGAAAAGTATTTTAGATACATTGATATGTTTTGTATCCTATATATTATTTATCCTTGTCATCCTTACATATCACAACAACCTCTTGCAAAGCACTTTGGTCAAGGGAGAGATTAAGGCTCAACAGGTTCATCTTCAAAGGTAAGCATTCCTAACTTTGTTCCTCATTTGTAAGAGTATATAGATATGCATTTAAACTTCTCTTCCATGCATTAGGATTATGTATACATTAACATGAGTATATGTCTCTTATGCATGTTTAATTCTATTTTTTATTATCCCCACTTTGTGTCACAAGCTTTGGTGAGCACTAGACTAGATTTATTTGCTTTACTTGTTATTAGTATAGTTAACATGAAAACATAGGACTTCATTAGGGTTATTACATGGTTTCTCTTGACTAGAGGATTTAAAACACCCCATAGTGATATTATTGTGATAATGGATCCCCTAATCAGTTCTAATAGATCCATATTATTTATGTTCGCAATTATATAATGTATCCACAATTGAAAGTGTAAGTAGGATTTATCTTCTCCAAGCTAGGATTGATATGTAGATATGATGCATTTTTTATTGCATATAGTATGATCCTAATCAATTTTATTGGTTCCACACTGACATTGGTCATTCCCATGAAACTTGTCGAGGGCACATTAAATTTTTTGTCTCTTACATTCTTTTTTATTCCTTCAATCATGAATCCATGATCCAACTTCATCATCAATAGTACAACACTACTTCTTAAAAATGACAAACTTCCAAAGCTTCTTATTCTAATAACCAAAAATATTTTTCCAAGATTAATAATCATCAAAATACTAAATATGTTTATGTTATTCATGCTAACTATGACTAATATTACAATAATTCTCAATATGTTAAAATAACTAAAGTCAATTATCATCGTAAACTAGCTCACAAAGATCCTATCACAAAACCTAAGAAACCTTACTTGGAATAATGAATTCTCAAAGATACTACCACCACTTATTTAGATTCAAAATCTCTTGAGGAACCACCTCCTTCTAAACCCCCAACAAATTTTATTCGTTCAAAATCTACCTTATCTTCTAAACCTCTTACTTGTTCTTCTTCTAAATCCCATTGGAAATTTTTTTGAAGAACTTAACTCCATGTCTTGAAAGATTTCACTTATGGATTTAGTTCATACCTCCTCTTATCATATCAAGTTCCTTCTACAACAATTAAAATAAATTGAAGATCTAGCTTCTATAGATGAAGAACCACCCCTATGGAGGCTTAACCTACCAATATGCATACCATTGAAACTATTTGTCCTTATTATAAGCCTTATATTGAATTTCTTGAAGAATAAATGATTAATGATCAGATCATTTTTTTATGCCAATGATCCACCACTATTCATTAAAATTCCATTAATACTACCTTTATTCATAAAGTTTTAGTTGATGAAGGGTTTGGTATTAATGTGACAATCTTTATGGCTCGTCCAACAACTTGGCTATAATAAGGATCATCTCAAGAAAACCCACCTCACCTATCATGGATTTGATAAAACTAATCAAAATCCACTTGGTTGTATTTGGCTTCCCCTAAAAATTGGACCTAAGACTGTACAAACTTAAATTATGATCCTTAATTTGCCTCTATCTTGTAAAATACTCCTCAGTTTCCCTTGGACTCATATAATGAGGGCCATCACCTCCTTTGGTATCCAATGCATCAAATTATTAAAATAAAGGAAAAATTTATAAGCATGAAGTTGATCCCAACCTTTGGAGTATCCAACTTCCTAATCCAAAATCTCAATATCGCATTCCTACCATCCCAACCATCAATAGTGATCCTTTACTTGAGTTAATCAACATTAATCTAGAATTACAAGTCACTCTTTTTGATTCAAATTATGATGATCATAATGACTTACAACATACTTGAAACACTACTAAGTTACCTCCCTATATATCAGAGTGGTTTCCCCCCTTCTTTATTACCTCATGATCACATTATTCCTCTCATTGATGAGATCATTGATTTTCCCCCTCTATATATTGATCAAGAACCTTATTACCCAAAATATTCATTCACCTATAATGACTATGGAGTGGTTAAATTATTCCAATACCCTCTCATCATATCTTAATGAAATTTTAGTAACATTAGAATTTCACCTTCTAAAACTCCCCTTGAACCTCAAGCATGAAGCTCCATATCAAGACTTAGATGTTCAACATTATTAAAAAAACTTTATCTAAAATACATGATTTTAACTGGGATGTTCATACCATTTCCATGGATTATAAATTAACTCCTGAAGGTCATGTACATCCTATTAATTCTCCACTTCTTGATACTCATTGGGTGATAGAACAACTCCTACCTTTTGAACCTCCAAAAATTCTTTCATCTTCTCTACCAATAATAGATCCCATCACTACATTCAATTTTCCCCCCATTAAATAAACTAATGATACACCAATCCCATCCAATCAATCTACTCCTCCTACTTTTGATATTACATTATATGCTAAGGCCATATACACCCATCAAATACATTATGAATATGATCACCATGGTAATTAAATTATCGATCTCAAAGTAGACATTGAGTATTATGGTCCTCTTCCCACTTTGCCTAGTGATGAAGCTATTATTGAATTACTTCATGCCTGAGAACCTCAACTTCCTTGACAACATCAAAAAATTTGAAATGTCAAAAACAAAACCCCATGTTTCAACAACTTTATCACTAGCATCAACCCCAAATCTAATCCAATTTCTTCTTTACCAAATGCACCTTACCACTTCCAATATGGAAATGCTATGCTTATCTATGAAACTAATCACATTGAATATGGTACTCCATCACACCCTCTCAACCAATTATAATCTCTCACAAGCTTTCACCTATTTAACATGATAAATTTAGCTTATTTTTTGATATATATCATGAGATATTCATTTGGTCCTAAAATGACATGCCTAGTATTGACCCTAACATTGTGGTGCATAATATCATCACTTATCCCGATGCCAAATCTATGTGTCAAAAGTAATGGAAATTTCCATTTGAGGTTTCCAACCTTATGTCATAAACAAATTATCAAACTTATTGATGCTAAGTTTATCAAACTAGTGGAATATTTTGAATCATTTTTTAATAGAGTTCCTATTTGGAAAAAAATTACCAAGGTCATTCGCATTTGCATTGATTTATGTAATCTCAATCTTGCTTTGTCCCAAGGATAATTTCCCTCTACCTTCAATAGATGCCATTGTCGATTCCAAAATTGGTTATAAAATTTTATCTCTTATGGATGGCTTCTCAGGCTATAATCAAATTCACATTTCCCCTGAGGACCAACATGAGACAACTTTCACCATAGAATGGGGCACTTATTGTTATGTTAAAATTCCCTTTAGCCTAAAAAATGTTGGATATACTTATCAATGGGTAATGACTCATACATTTCATGATATTATACATAAAATTAATATAAACCTATGTGTTTTACAATCATTTTTAAGTTTAAATTTCACAAGATTCATATTTTTTATCTTGCCATCATCTTTGACCATCTTCTTAAATACAAAGTTAGACTAAATTGTTACAAATGTGTCTTTGATGTCACATATAATAAAATACTAGGATTTTTTATTCCCTCCATGGCATCAATGTTTACATACCAAGATTAGTGTTATCATCAACATACCCATCCTCTTATATTGGTAAACATGGGGGCAATTAGAAGATTCATCCTTGAAATGGCTTACTACATATACTCTGTTAATTCTCTTCTTAAGAAAGGTAATGCTTTAAAATGGATAGATCCTTGTCAAAAATCATTTGATAATATTAAATAATCATTACTTCACCCACCTACACTTCATCTTCATTATAAAGATTAACCTTTGATCTTATATACCTCTTCCACACCCATATCAGTTGGGGCAATGCTTGCCCAACAAGATGATATTGGAAGAGAGTATGCCATCTACTATATCAGTTGAGTCCTAATTGATTATGGGAAATATTACACAAAATTCAAACACAATTACCTTGTCATCTATTTTTTAGCTAAAAATCTTTGACATTATATGCTTTATCAAACCACTTATGTTATCATTCATTCTGATCCCCTTCATCACTTCTTCTCCAAAGCCTTTCTTCTTGGAGACAAAATTGGAAAGTTGATGGTACTTCTCATGGAATTTAATCTCTAAATTATTAATCAAAAATATTTCAAAGGACAAATCATCACTGATCAACTTACTAAAGCTCCCATGCCCACTACCAATCACCTTAAAAATAGTCTTCCTGATGACAATATTCTCTATATTAAAGGTATCAACCAAGTCATATCTCTTAAATATTACTTCCATAACTTCACTATTGATCTTTAAGTAAGTAATATTGATGAATATTCTATCCTCCCTGATACTCCTAAACCAGAAGTAGTTATTGAAGAAATTCTTGAAATTAATATTTATTTACATGAGGATACTTGGACCTTTCATTTTTATGGTGCTAAATGCATTCAAGGAGCTAGGGCAGGTTGTATTCCTACAAGTCCTATTGGAAAAATAATCCCTTTAGATTTTTTCTTAAATTTTGATGTCACTAAAAATATAGAAGAGTATAAAGCTTTTAATCTTATGCATGAGATCTACCCTTGATTTAGATATCCAATATCTACATGCTTCCTAGCTCATTTGCTACCAAATCAATGGTGATTACCAATGCAAAAGTGAGATTATCATTTCTTATCATCAAATTAAAACTAATCTTACCAAATATTTCATTTCTCTTACCATCAAGCCTATTCCTTGTGATCAAAATTCTATTGTTGATTCTTTTGCTTCTTTAGCATCTCTTTTTCATCTGCACCAATTTCTTATTAATCCCAATTTTCTTATCCAAATAATAAAATTTCCATCCTTTATTCAACCACATGATTCACTTATCTATCACATTGAGGCCATCACCATTTGATAAAGCCCATGGTACAAATCCATCATTCAATTTTTGGAACACCAAAATTATCCTCCTAACCTAGATTCTTGTGAAAAGACTCGCATTTGAAAACAAGATTTTAAGTATGTATTTTGATATAACATCCTCTACTATCATAATGTTGAAGGTACCTTACTTTGTTGTGTTATACAATATGAGGTGCCTCCTCTTATTGAAAAATAGCATGGGGCATTTATAGTGGCCACTGTAACATACATGCCACTACTTATAAATGTTTATGTATGAGATAATTTTAGCCCACTCTTGAAAAGGATGCCGTCAAATTTGCTAAAAAGTGTACTCCTTGAAAAATTCATGATGATTTAATTCACTACCTCTAACCAAGATTTAAAATATATAATCTCCTTGGCCATTCTCCACATGAGGATTAATCTCATAGGCAAAATGCTCTCGATCTCCTTGATGAGCACCATCTTTTTGCTTTACAACATAATCACCAATACAAGGCCCTATATTTCTAAACAACATAAAAAATGAGTTAAAGTTCCACATTTAATTTTGGTTATCTTATCCTTAAATTATACTACACTCATGAAAAAGAAGGTAAATATGCCCAAAAATGGTGGGGCTCTTATTTAATCAAATATATTCTTGGTCTAAGTACCTATTGCATTTAAACCAATGAAGTCCATATTTTCAAAGAGCCCACCAATGCATAATTCCTCAAAAATTATTTTGCCTAATCCTTCCATTATTTTCATGCTTTCTATATGCTATCCATCTAACAATTTTTGTAGGATACTTACATAGGTCTCACCCCCTAAAATAGTTCTCTCTTTTCACAAACCTTAGTCTTTCCTTTTTGGTCTTTTGGTTTTTCTTTTTCTCATGAGTTGCATTGTAAAACCATAGATAGGACCTAGTTTTCCTCATGATAATACTTTTATCCTCTTTGTTTTCATAATTTTTACACACTTTTTTTCAACCCCTTAGGTTTTTATTTTATGAGTTTTAGTGTAAGACCATGGATAAGACATGGCCTTGCTCATAATATCACCATCTTGTCATTCCTTTTCTAGAATGTGTTTTGATATGACAAGTTCTTGATATTCATTCTTAGATTTAACTTTTGCTTTCTTCTGATAGATGAAATTTACACAACCAACTATGTTAGCATGTTTTCTTCTAGTTCCCTCATTCTTATGCTAAGGAATCATACTTTACTATTATTGTATCCCTTTTCTCTACCCTTGATCACATTTTAAAAAAATTGAAGTAATTAAAATTGTTTCATGTTATATTCTTTTTTATTTCCTTTCCTTTCACTCCACATTGGATAAAACAAGGTCAAAGTCAAGATAACATTTTTATATCACATGAATTTATGAGACTCTTAGACACCATGCTCTCTTAGTTATCTCTCTTAGCAACCAAATCCCAAGTAGTCAAATCAAAATCATATTTACCACTCATGTTTGGTTTTTTAAAATATGTATGGAGCAAGAATAGAAAAATCCATCAAGAAAGTTAAAATCCAAATCATTTTAAATAAAATGAAATAATATACAAAAGTTAACATACAAATCTTAAAAGTCAAAATCACACCAAAATACATGATTACAAACACATCTTCTATCTATAATCGAAGCTCAAACTCCATAGTTGGCCTCACACTAGAGTCGAGGTCTATTAGGGTACGGTAGGCTAGTAGATTAGAATAGGAGAATTCAAAAAACTCTATGGTGCTAACTACTTTCACATGCAATTACCTAATCTTCACAATAGATTGATGACTCTATAAGGGGTCCTGAGGAATGGGGAACATGTTGTGAGAAGGTAGGTTTATTTTAATTTTCATCCATGTATTTTTCATGGGATGATATACATACTTCATTTGTTGACCTAAGACTTGGTGGTTGGGAGAAGTTCTTCAGAGTCCTTAATGTTGAAAGTCCTCTTGTTTTGACAAACCTAATTTTAGTGTCTTAACTTCAATAAAGATTTATTATACCTTGGTTTTCCTTCATTCTCCCCTCCACCCATTTCATTTCCCCCTTTGATAGGAAAATTATGATTCTATATTTATTTTCCCTTATTCTTTACTTCCTTCTTATTTACATCTTAAAACCATGCTATCACTACTTTATTTTAGTTTTATCTATCCTTAGATCAAAACAACATGTTTCAGCAACTATGGATTACTTTCTTTACATCATGGATCTACATTTTTAGACATATTTTCTTTCTTTTTTATAATTTGTCATTGTTGTACCACCATTTTTGTGGACAATTAAGTCCATTTTAACTTTCATGTACTTTTTACATTATTGAGTGAGATTGGATTTTTACTTCTCACTCTCAATGTTGTTTTCCCTTTTATGCATCTTTTTCCATTGATGATTTAGTAAAGATTTTCACTACTCACTCATCAATGTTATTTTTTCCACCTTTATTTAAGCAAGGATTATTACTGCTTTCACATTGATGTTTGAATACCATCTTTTTTGACATGCATCCTTGGTTTGATTTGGTGAGTTTTCCTTCTTACTTAAGGTTTACTTGTTTGTTTTTTTCAGTCTTTAGTAGCCTTGGAATTTTGGTTACCTAGTTTAATCTAAAAATTTATTTGGTCTAACATAACACTTTTCATCCCAACTTACCAAATTTCCAAGTATATTTTTACACATAGCACCAGTTATCTTGGCTTTCCTGCATTTGTTTATTTTTGTTCTTTAATTTTGTATTCTTGGGTTTGTTGAAAGTAGTCTCTATACCCTCCACAATCAAAACTACAAACATAGTAGATAACCATCCAGTGATAAAGGTAATTCAAAGTATGAATTACATTTAATTTTTCAATTATTTCTCTTTCAATCATTTATTTTTAGTTATTTTATGATTTAAAATACTGTAACTTTTTTTAGCCTCACTGTTGTGTGTTATTATGTTTTTTTTCATGAAGTACCATCACCTGTTGTACTTGAGTGACACATGATGAGCTTCAAGTGGGGAATATGTATACACATAATATTTTCAAACTTTATCAATTATTGATGCTTTCTATCTTGCAGTAACTAATCAACTCTCAATATCTCTAAGTATACACCCTAATGGGTGTGGATCTAGGAATTTGACTCAAGAGAGGATGGTTAGTATGGTGTTAGTTCCAAAATGAAAACAAAATGAAAGAAACACACTAACTAGCATAACATCTCTAGGCTTAGACACTAGGGAGAGCTTAGTTAAAAAACATAAATAAAACACACAACTAAAATGCAAAAGAAACCTCTTTTACCTTCCTTGGATGCTCCAAAATGCTTGTTATAGTGGCTTTCTCAGCTTGTGCTCATGAAGTCCTTGGAAATGGAAGCTTGAATACCTCCATCTCTCCTTGGCACTTTTGGCTTGTGGTTTGGCTTGGCTTGAAATCAATTTGGCATGGTAACACTAATTACAATGTCTTTTGTAATCAATTTTGTATTATAACTTTGCATAATCATGTCTTTGAAGATATTTGAGCATAATAAATTTTTACCAAAATAGCTTAGAAATGATGTGGTAAGGCCTCTTTATTTAAAGATTTTTGAAAAAGGATAGAATCAACTAGAACCATCCATATTGATATTGATATGTGTGGTTGAGGATTAATTCAATTTTTAGAATTATGTTTTTAATTAACCTCATCAATATTTGGGATAAAGGAGCAATTAAGAGGCATGGAGGGCATTGATGAGGCATGTGAGGCATGAATCCTGATATTTATGGAATTTATGGCCTGGGGATGTCTTCCCAAGAAATGAAGTTACCTAATGATGCTAATATTCCATATTCATTTCCAAAATAAATTATTCAACAAGTTTCCATGAAATTTTTTATTAGGCCTTGATTTGGTTTAATTAGCTCTTAAACATGATTAAGCACTTTGTGCTCAAATTACTCAAACTGATCAGAATGCCTTGTTATTGGTCCAAAATTTGATTGGATTGGAATTGGAATTGGAAGGTGATGTTAGATGCATTGGAACAATTCTCCCATTTAGAATGTTACCAACAACAAATAATGAAGGCACGTGTCTTGTGCAAGAGATTTGATAGGAAAGAACAATCCAAAGCACCCAAGTGCAAAATTGGAATGTTAACTCAGAATGATCTGATCAAAGTTAGCTAGCCCATAAATTACATTGCCCCATTTAGGGATGACCTAGCCAAAATTGGCAATTGAATATGTCAGTTTCAAATCTTTTAGTATGTTTTAGTATTTTTAGACCAAATTATGCATTTTGGGTGGAAATTGGCCAAACCCCTAGTTAGAGGTTATCGGTGCCCAGATTTAGGTATCTACAGTTTGCCCTTATTTGGGAAGATGTTGCAAACCATAAGTAAGGCAATGCCTTCTTAAATAATGAGAGATGGCTTGTATGCCAAAAAGAAGATGATGGTTGAAGAACAAAGCTCTAAATGGTTTTTGGGGAGCCTATGATGATTCCCCCTCAAGGGAGTGGATGTCACATTTGTTAATGGATGGTCCCTCAAAAATAAATAAGAATAAAGGTGGAATTAGGCCATGGTTGAGATTAATCCAAAAGATAAATTGTTTGCATGCATTGATTTAAAAAGATTATTGATTTGCCCAAAGGTAGTTATAATCAAGAATAAAAGTCAAAATAATGATTTGCTCAAGGTGGTTATAATAATTAAGACGACCTAGACTGGCTAAAGATGATTTCACCCTAATTAAGGTTGATTAGCAAGCATAACTCAAGGATATTACCTAAAATATGGATTAAATATGAGCGGGTGTAAAGTGAGGAAATAGATGAATAGAAGAATAAGATTGATCAATGTGAATGATTTAGTTGTACCTACTAATGATGAGATGATCATATTGATTAGTAATGATACAACTAGAATTATCAAATCAGTTATATTGATCAAGGTGGGTGGGAAGATTTGTCAAGGTGCCAAGGAGAAACTTTTGTGGCTCCATTGATTTTAGACCTTCCTAAAGCTAATTTTTTTATAGCATGTGATGGTAGGCTTCATGATATAACACCATGAAGACTTGGACAAAAAATGCATAAGGACTGACTCCTGATATCTAATAAACACTCAAAAATAAAACACTAATGATAAAAACACGATGACAATGTTAACATATGAATATGGATGGACTCAATAATAATGTTTTTAAGGGATCACCTAATGAACACATATAGACTGAGTCAAGGCAACAGTGCTAAAAGTAAACAAATAGGAAAGTGAAAAAACAAACAAACAAACAAATAGAAAAAACAAACAAACAAATAAACAAACAAACAAAAAGCTTGAAAATAAAATCAAAAGAAAGCATCCTAATAATGACAATGCCTCAATAAGGTGGATATAGGATAACTGACTAGGCTTAGATAGGACAATTATTTTTGGATTTTGAAATATAATGAATGTTTTTGGAATTTTGAGGTATCTTAATTCGTTAGAGAATGATAAGATACTTGTTTGCAAAATGGTGAGAGTGTTTGGATTAGGTTGGTCACAAAATGGTGAGAGCATATGGAAAGGGGGACTGAGGTGACCTCAAAATTAATTAAGCATGACCTAAAAAGTCCCAAAATTACCTCAAGTCACATTAATTCCATTCACACCAAAGGTAGGGAAAAACCAACTAGGTCCCAACAAGTTCTCAAATCTATCAAATGGCCAGTCAAATGAAAATATTAATGGCAAGGTGATTTGGCGATGCATGATAAATAAGTGTTACCCCTAGTTTTCCCATAAGTGGTTATAATTAGGATATAATGACATAGGTCAATGATACTAATTTTTCCATAGGTAGTTATAATTAGTAGCAAGACTGATGAGACACTGATTTGCCCATAAGAGGTTATAATCAAGCTCACATAAACAAACTTGATAGGATGAAAGATATTTTTCCAGATCAACTATCATAATAATTTCATAGACTATAATTTAAACATGGATTTGATTGATTGTTTAAACTTGATTGGAATCCTCTCATAAAAAGTGCAAGAAAAACCAAAGTAAATAAGATCAAAATAAGATTGGGTAGGATGAGTAAAAATAGGCTTTAGTCTAGATAGGAATGGAATGATAGGATGGATAAAATGATAAGATGGTTTCCCCAAAGTTATGAGGTGAATGGAAGATATATGATAATGGTAAATAGGCATATGTAATAATGGCAATGGCATGGTAATGTGAAATGGTATGGTACATGTTGTTGTTCTGGGTATTTTTTGATTCTATTGTTCCTACTAATGGGGAGATGCATGTCCTAATCAACAAATGAAACAAACAAAATACTTGATCATATTATTTTTTATCTCATACCTCATCTGAATAATACTCTATCAATAACTCAATGCATATCTAGTTATCAAGAATGTTTTTATGATCTTCATTGATCATTGATTCTGATTCTTTCAAACATTGAGATAAGGTATCCTTGTAACCTCTATAAAGAAAAGTGTGGTTGTGGATGGTAAATAAGGACAAATAATGGATGGTAGGTTTATTTTTGAAATGAAATTGTAGATGATAATGGAATGTATAATGGTGGGGAAACAAATGAAAATCAAGACTTTCAGTCACATGTAATGTTACTAATGTCAGATTTGACATATTTTTGGTTGTGGTAGGGCCAAAGATTTGTTCTCTCAATAGGACCACCAAATTTTTTTGTTGTTTGATCTTGAGAGTAAATACCATCTGATTAGGCTTTAGATTGGAAGCTATTTTGATTTTATCTTTGATTTTGTCTTCATCAGGTAGTGAAAAACTTTTGTGCTCAGTTATTGGTGCCTCAATGAGGTTTTTACCAATGAAGTTATCTTGATTGTCCTGTAGCACCTTTGAAAAGGTTTCAATAAGGAATGTTGAATTTTGACTTTGATTTTCTTCTAGTGCTTCTAAAAAAATTTCACTAGAAGATGTTGAGTTTTGACTTTGACTATCCCCTAGTGCCACCAAAAAGGTTTCACTAAGAGAGTGTTCTTATACTATATTAATGTGATCTTAGTTTCCTTTCTATTCTTTAACTACTATGTCACCATGGATGTAGTTCAACAAAGTGTGAATTTTTTGATCCCAATCAACATTTGTGTGAGATGGAATGTCAATTATATGGCTTGCAGTTGGATAATAGTAGGGCTTGGGGGAGCATGATTTCTTGTATGAGCCAAATGATAAAGTCCTGAAATGGTAATGATAGGGCATTATAGGGCTTTATTGTTCACACAAGCCAAATTATTAGGTCATATAATGATGAAGGGGTTTTGTAGATCTTGATTGATCACACAAACCAAAGGATGAGGTCTTGATATAGAAATGGTTGGGCATTGTGGAGCTTGGTTGATCACACAAACCAAAGGATGAGGTCTTGGTATGGGAATGGTGTGATATTGTGGTCTTAGAATAGAAATGGTATAATGTGGTGGAGCTTGTTTACTCACATCAGCCAAAGTAATAGGTCTAGGAATGGTAATGGTATTCCTTAGATATTGTAGAGCTTGATAGATCATATAATCTAAATGAGGGTTAGGGATAGATGATGATTGGATAACAAAAGGATATCATGGAACTTGATTTATTTTACAATCCAAAGCATCCAAGTATTCCTCATAAACCATATCATCTCAGTCATGAGTTAGCTCATACTTTGGTTCTTGACTGTATTCCACATACTAAGTATTATAAATAGGGTATGGATCTGTATCTCAAAAAACATTATCTATAGTTGGGTCTTCAAAGTCCTCTTCACAAGCCTCTTCATATCAATCAAGGTCTCAATTTGGATCATAAGTTGTTTCATGACTTTGTTCCCATGAAGGATTAATATGAGGTGGATAGAAATCTATCTCAGAAACCATATTAGCATCATTGGGGTCTTGACTAAAGCCATACAAGTCATTTTGTGTGGCCATTATATCATAATTTGTATTTTACATGACTCCAATATAAGTGTAGCAAGACATATCCACATAAATGATGAAATCTATGAAATAAAAAGGCTTAGAGTTCTATAAACTCTAAAAAACTATGTCCAAAGGACAAGTGGTTCAAACTTGGTCTAACTTGGTTGAAGGGGTGGAGTTGTATCTCCAATGTGGTCCTAAAGTGGAGTTGTATGTCCAAAATTATTTATGCTAAGACTTGAAATAAAATATCCTAACGTCAAATGTCTAACGTCAAATGTCATACACATAAAAGGTCAAGTATCTAAATAAAAACTGCCATGTCAAAGGTCTGGGTCAAAGTGTTCCAAACAAGGTCTAAACTAGGAAAGGGAAAAGTTGAGTTACTAGGTATTTTTTCCAAACACAGAGTCAAAATCTAGGCTCAAAAAAATAGGCATGATGTGATTTTATTTAATCTAACAAGTTTGGAAACAACTTTGACATAAACTTGGCACATGGAATTAAACATAAACATGATCAGTTGGCATAAGGCATAAGACAAAGGATCTTTGAGAAAGGTTGTGTTCTCCAAAATAAAGGCACAAATAATGATGAGGATAGGCATGAAACAAACAAACCATCAATATTTTTCAAATTTGGGTAATCTATTAACCAAATTTATGTAACCCAAAAGAGAAAGATCTATGTATCTACCCCATAAATTGAGGCCTAAATATAAATCAATCAATGTTTGCATCCAAACTTGATAAGGTTAATTGAAAACTCAACATTTAAGACTAGGATATAACCAAATAGGTTAGATAAGATTGGATATCATGACAACACAACACGAAGGTCCAAATGGTATACATGATATGGTTTGAAACAAAAGGTTTTTGGTGCAAGGTAAACTAGTCTTGAAATAAATTGAGCAACCTAACATTGTAATCATTCTCAAATGATGTGATCTATGTTACATTTCAAAAGACTCAAAGGCATAAATGGTTTAACATGTGTTGGGAAGCATAATGCTACCCTTTGCAACTCAAATGACATACACAAACAAGTTTAGAAAAATATTCAAGTCACAAATGTGGTGTAAAATGGCCAGCATAATGCCTCTTTAGACAAAAGATTGACGTATAGACAAATTGGTTTTGACATGGTTTATAAAAAAATAAAAAAAATTTAGTCTCAAAACATACCAAGAAAAAAGGACCAAAATACACGAAGTATAATCATCCAAATCCTAGCAAGAGTATGGCATGTGGGGTTGACTAAACTATCAAGTTTCAAATGTTTCTAGGGGAATCAATTGCATAATGACTTTCATGTCAAATGATGCAAAATACAAGCATGAAAATTGGGTGACCATGACATTGGCTAATTGTAAAAAGGTCTAGTCCTTTTTACAATCACTACATCTTGTTGTTTGCTCAATATAGTGTGATGTCAAAATGCAGATACATCCCATGTGAAACTATAATTAGGAGCAAGTAAATTCAATGTTAGGAGATGAAACCCTAGGTCAAATCTTCCCTAAATAACTCATGGGAGGTGATGAAGTCCCCCTCATAAGTCAATTTTTCATAAAAATAAAGAAATCATGAAAGTAGAAAGATTTTAGGGTCATTTTCAAGGTCACCCAAACTTTGAAAAGTTTTTGGGGAGTGCTTTAGACAACATTATTTCTAATCCTTGGACTAGGATTTTTGTAATAGGAATGGATCTTTTGATTCTAAGGGTTCCCTAAAGGGGACAAATGGAAGAGCATACATGTAACATCCCTCTTTTTTCCAAATAAAAAAGTAATCTAAATAACCAAGTAAATACAAAAATCTTTGAAAATGTGAGTTAATTTTTAAGCCCAAATGGAAAATGAAGAGGTGTTCATTTGACCCCTTGGTATTAGTTGCAAACTTCAAAAACATTCACCATAAACATCTAAAATCTTTTTTTATTAAACATCAAAACAAGGTTCTTAATTGATTTTTAAGCATGCAAAAGGTGATCTAAACATGTTTTTAACAAATGTCAAGTTTGGTCCTACAACAAAAATGTTAGCATGTCCTCTAGCCTTGAAGTTATTTTAGGTTTGAAATAATGAAATTTAAAAAAAGAGCTCTTAGGTATGTTTTTTAAGAAAAAAAGAGTGACCAATGTCAGTTATATAACTGATGATGGTTACATTTTCTAATTGATGTTAGTTATCCAACTAACATCAATTATACCAATGTGATCGGTAACAGGTATCCAATCAATGTCAATTTTACTAACTAACATCAGTTAAGCTATCCAACTAATGTCAATTTTACTAGTTGATGTTAGTTACTATGTAAACCCATGACAATTAAAAATGGCAAAATAAAGTTAGAAAATCAATTTGTAAGAGTTTTAATGGTCCAAATGAAAATTTTAAAGCTATAAAATGATATTTTTCATCTATGGGATGTGTCTTATCCCACTAGGCATGCCATAGATTAAATTTTGTTTGCCAACATTAGGGTCCTAGAATAGAAATGATATGATGTGGTGGAGCCTAATTATTCACATCAGCTAAAGCATCCAAGTCTTCCTCATAAACCATATCATCCCATTTGTGAGTTGGCTCATAAGCTGGTTCTTGACTGTGTTCCATATACTAATTATTGAAAAGAGGGTATGGATTTGTATCCCAAACAACATTTTCTATAGTTAAGTCTTCGAAGTATTCTTCATAAGCTTCTTCATACCAATTAAGGTCTCAAATTGGATCATAAGTTATTTTGTGAGTTTGTTCTCATGAATGATTAATATGAGGCAGATATAAATATGTCTCACAAACCATATTAGCATCATTGGGGTCTTGACTAAATCCATAAAATTCATTTTTTGTAGCCATTTTATCATAAGTTGGATTATACGTGACTCCACTCTAAGTGTAGCAAGGCATATCTATGTAAATGATGAAATCTCCAAAATAAAAAGGCTTAGAGTTCTATAAACTCTAAAAAACTATGTCCAAAGGACAAATGGTTCAAACTTGGTCTAACTTGGTTGAAGGGGTGGAGTTGTATCTCTAATGTGGTCTAAAAGTGGAGTTGCATGTCCAAAATGATTTGTGCTAAGACTTGGCATAAAATAGCCTAATGTCAAACATCTAATGTCAAATGTTAGACACATAAAATGTCAAGCATCTGAATAAAAACTAGCATGTCAAAGGTCTAGGTCAAAGTGTTCCAAACAAGGTCTAAACTAGGAAAGGGAAAAGTTGAGTTACTAGGTCTTTTATCCAAACACAGAGTCAAAAGCTAGGCTCAAACAAACAGGCATGTGCTAAGACTTTTGGCCAAATGGCATCAAAATCTAGAATTGAAATAAAGGTTGATGTGATTTGATTTAATCTAACTAGTTTGGAAATAACTTTGACATAGACCTGGCACATAGAATTAAACATGAACATGATCAGTTGGCAAAAGGCATAAGATAAAAGGATCTTTGAATAAAGACTATGTTTTCCCAAATAAAGGCACAAACAATAATGAGGATAGGCATTAAATAAACAAACCATCAATAGTTTTCAAATTTGGGTAATTGATTAACCAAAGTTATGCAACTCAAAAGAGAAATATCTCTGTATTAGCCCCATGAATTGAGGCCTAAATAGAAATAATTCAATGTTTGAATCCAAACTTGACAAGTTTAATTGAAAACTCAACGTTGAAGACTAGGATCTGACCAAACAGGATAGACAAGATTGGATAGCATGACAACACAACACAAAGGTCCAAATGGTATACATGATATGGTTTGGAACATATGGTTTTAGTGCAACGTAAACTACTCTTGAAACAAATTGAGTAGACTAACATCATAAGCATGCTTGAATGATGTGATCTATGTTATGTTTTAAAGACTCAAAGAGGCTCAAAATGTTTTGACATGATTTGGGCAACATAACACTACCCTCCTCAACTCAAATGACACACACACAAACAAGTTTAGCAAAAATTTTAAGGCACAAGTGTTGTGTAAAATGGCTAGCATAATGCCTCTTTAGACAAAAGAGTGATGTGTAGATAAATTATTTTGACATGGATTTATGAACAAACAAACAAGTTTTAGTCTCAAAACCCCCAAGTAAGATAAATAACCAAAATACACTAAGTATAATCATCCAAATTCCACTAGGTGTGCCATATGTGAATCTAGGAATTTGACTCAAGAGAGGATGGTTATTATGGTGTTAGTTCAAAAATGAAAATAAAATGAAATAAACACACTAACTAGCATAACATCTCTAGGCGTAGACACTAGGGAGAGCTTAGTTAACAAACATGAATAAAACACACAACTAAAATGCAAAAGAAACCTCTTTTACCTTCCTTGGATGCTCCAAAATGCTTGTTATAGTGATTTTATCAACTTGTGTTCATGAATTCCTTGGTAATGGAATCTTGGCTAGCCCCATCTCTCCTTGGCACCTTTGGCTTATGGCTTGGCTTGGCTTGGAATCAATTTGGCATGGTAGCACTAATTGTAATGGCTTTTATAATAAATTTTGTATTATAAATTTGTATAATCATGTCTTTGAAGATATTTGAGAATAATAACTTTGCACCAAAATAGCTTATAAATTATGTGGTAAGGCCTCTCTATTTATAGATTTTTTAAAAAGGCTAGAATCAACCTAAACCATCCATCCTGAGATTAAGAAGTGTGGTTGAAAATTAATTCAATTTTTGGAATTAAGTTCATAATTATCCTCATCAATATTTGGGATAGAGGAGCAATTAAGAGGCATAAAGGGCATTAATGAGGCATGGGAGGCATGAAACCTGATATTTATGGCATTTATGGCCTATGAATGTCTTCCCAAGAAATGAAGACACTTGATGATGTAGATATTCCATATTCATTTCCAAAACAAATTATTCAACAAGTTTCCATGGAATTATTGATTAGGCCTTGATTAGGTTTAATTATCTCTTAAGCATGATTAAGTACTTTATGCATAAATTACTCAAATTGATCATAATGCCTTGTTATTAGTCCAAATTTTGATAGATTGGTATTGGAAGGCAATGTCAGATGTGTTGGAAATGTTATCCCATTTAGGATGTTACCAACAACAAATAATGAAGGCACATGTCTTGTGCAAGATATTTGATAGGAAAGAGTAATCTAGAGCACCCAAGTACAAAATTATTATTTTGACTCAGAATGATCTAATCAAAGTTAACTAGCCCATAAATTACATTACCCCATTTTGGGATGACCTGGCCAAAATTGGCATTTGAATATGTTAGTTTTAAATCTTTTAGCATGTTTTAGTATTTTTACGCAAAATTATGCATTTTGGGTGGAAATTGGCCAAAATCCTAATTAGAGGTTATCGATGGCCAGATTTAGGTGTCTACAAGGCATACATAAAAATCCATCCCCTAAGCTTGGCCTTCTCTTTTACGCACTCCTCTAGTCATTTTCCACCTTCATTGGCCCTTTTTCTAAACTAAACCTCTTTTGACAATTTACATGACTATGTTAGCTGTGTCAACTCTTAGGATTCCTAGTCCATGACCTAGTGAGTTTTTATCGATAATGATATTAGGTCGACTGGGTCAACCCTATTGGCCAAAAATTTTGGAAGGGTTTAGGGTTAAATACACCTATATAAACACATCCATTTCACCATTATTTTAAATTAGACAAGATTCATTATTCATTTTTGCTTCTTTACAATCTTCTCTTCCACCATTCTACGTGAGGAGCCTTAGCTTAGGGTGTCTACTTGGAGAAGAATCTAGTCTTGTGGAGAAGTCTTGGATGCTTTGGCCTTTCTTAGTGATCCTTAAAAACCATAACAACCTCTTGTGAATCACCTTTATCCAAGGGAGAGATTAAGTCTCGATGGGTTTATCTTCGAAGTAAGTATCTCTAACTTTACTCCTCTCTTTATTAGATATAAGTAACACACCCATGAACTTTAGAAGGTATTATGTATAGTGTATGTATCTAATGTCATCCCAATAACATATAAAACACTCTTGTGTATGATATAACTAATAATGTAGTGACCTCATTTGTTGGGTTAGCTTGTAGAAGTAAGTCAATCTCGGTAAGGACATGGTGTTAGGTTCCATCGAATATTTTGACCTCTTTAGTCAAAGGGTTTAAATCATCATGTGTATATACCAAATGTGTAAATAATTTCAGGGTGTAAACATTATCACTAGCATCGTTATTAATCATAATAATGTGTATAATATGGTGATCAAGATGGTTTTTGAATAATATTACTCTTCCTCTTTATGCATTAGGATTTTACTTATACATAGATTAATTAGGATTATCGTATGAATGTTTAATTTTTGTGTTTATTACCCCCTATTTGTGCCACAAAATTTAGTGAGCACTATATTATATGTATTTTCTTTACTTGTTATTAATATAGTGAATATGAAAACATAGGACTTAGTTAGGGTTATTACATGATTTTGCTTGACTGGAGGCTTTAGAACCCTCCCTAGTGATATTATTTATGATAAAATATCCCCTCATTAGGTCTATTATATCCATATTGGTTATGTTCCCAATTATCTAATGTATCCCCAATCAAAAGTGTAAGTAGGATCTCTCTTATCCAAGCGAGGATTGATTTATGGATCTAATACATTTCTGATTACATATAAATAACATGTTTCCATAACATTCCCCCACTATAATCTAAAACTAATAATTTGTGTAAGTGTTGAGAACATGTTTCTAAAACATTCCCACACTATATGTCTTAAACTAAGAACTAGTATAAGTGTGGAGAACATGTTTCTAAAACATGCCCCCATTATAATATGAATATGTGAAGAATGTGGAATATATGACTCTATGGCATGCCCCCACTAATATGACCCATATTTTAAGGTTATGGGAAGTATAAATAGGTAGTTACCTTACCCTAAAAGTATAATACAACCATGTAAAATATGAATTCAACATGTAGCATATCAAAGAAACATATCTAAGTAGATATATCATTGAAGGAGATAGTGTGTGATTACATCAAGGCCTAAGATGTATGATGTATATCATGGAAATCACTAGATATTAATAATACAAGCTCAAAAAGTAATCAAACACACACACAAGATCACTCAAAATCAAATCAAAATATAATGGTCTAAGGAGATCTCAAACAAGGGGCATGTTTAAATGTCACATAATCTAAGGGACATAACTTATTCAAATGTCTATAAAATAAGGAATGACATATTCAAATTTTAACATAAAAAAAACCATGACATATGCAAATGTCATAATAGACAAACATAGATACATTGGTCATAAATAATGGATCATATTAAAATTCTCCATGAGAAAAAAAATACACTCAAAGCAGTGCATGAAGGAAAAGCATGAAACTTAAGTGACTAGCATAAACACATCAACCTATACCCTTAATATATGTGTTAGAAACAAAAATTAAGTGCATGGTCTATTAATTACACTGTGAAATATATAAGCATGGATAAAGGCATGTTTAATTATATAAGCTCAATATGATAATGTAAAATGATCATAAAATGATATAACCTAGGTGTACCATGATCAAATAAGTGGATTCCCCCAATGCCCACATGACATGAGTAGAGGGGAGTCCCAACATCTAAAGTGCATAGATAATGTGTATGTGTATGCATATATCACACTTAAAAGAGGCATGCAACTCATGTGTATATATAAATAAATGATATGTTATCTACCAACATAGAACCAACAACATATATGCCAAAGAGTTAAGAGAACATGTAAATGTTATAAATAGTTTGGATTTTGAAAAAAATATTTTTTTTAGTATATTTTTTTATAATATTAGATATGAAATGACTATATTATGAAATCATCCAATGTATGCTCATATTTATCTCCCCACTGGTAATCTAGTGCAATAAATTTGGTGGTACTACCAAGGACCATGTATAGGTGAAATATCTATCACTAAAGTATATGTGATGCTCTGCATATGTATAATAAGACTCTACTATAATTAATACACAATATAATGGATGGGGGTACATGTAACCCATTTTTGAGTGCCCTATGGTTTCTTTTATATAGCATTAATAATAACATGTTTAGGTGCTCTGAATATCTAAATATGGTGTGTAGTATATGAGGATTTTGTGGAATCCACTATTGATCACTAATGTAATGGTATCTCAAGTAATGGTTTCCTAGGAACGTGTATTACATGTTTCTTACCCTTTTATAGAGGATTAATCTTAGTAGGTTTGATAATTAATCATTTGTGTATAAAATTCTCTTGTTCAAGTGGATATTCTTATGGAATTTTGAAAACTGTAATTACCTAAGTGGCATGAATGTATTTAACTCACCCATGCACTATATAAGGTAATGCTCAAAGTGTATCTAACAAAGGTCATCACAATTACATATCAAAGACAATCATGGAAGGTATAACTAAGAATTTAGTAACCACATGTGTGGGACCCACCTATAAAGGTAAGTTAATCTCACCAAGAACTTGTTGTGAGGTCCCATAAAATGCTTTAATTGATCTAGTTGAAGGATGTAAATCATGATTTTCATAACCCAAATACCTAAGTAATGTCATGGTGTAAATGTTCTTACTTGCACCATTATCAAACATAATACTGTGTATATGTTGGTGATCAAGGTATGTTCAAAAGAATAAGGAATGAATATCTAAGTCATCATCCCTAATCTCACTATCATCAAAAGTAATAGAGGGTTTTTTAATCATAAGAAATATATTCCATGTATAAGTACCAATAATACCATCCAATGGGTATTTGTAATGTTATGGATGATGATGTGCATGATATTCCATTTGTACCTCTAGATCCTTCTTAGAATGGTCTTGAAAAGGATTGTTAAATATTTTCTATTTATGGTGATCACCATGTTGTGAACCTAATTCCTTTAGAGTATTATCAAATATTATCTTTTATTCATCAATGAGGTATTGGATAGTATGCTTCAAGGTAAAACATTTATTCATAGAATGCCCAAGGCCTTAATGATAGTCACAACAAACATTCACAACATATATTTTGGATAGAGGTCTGAACATATCAAAATCTATAGGTTGAAGAAGAGATGTGAGGTGACACTCTAAAAGACACATGAGTAATGAATCAGGAGACTTAGATAAGCATTCAAAATTTATCCATGGTGTATTGGATAAGATAATCTAATTAGGTTGTTGTAACACCTCATTAACCATGGTATTTGTTTTCTTTTTACGTTCAGGAGGTTTTACCTTGTAAAATTATTTGATAGTAAACTTGGTATTAGATGTATATGTATTTGGTGTGTTTACTACATAATTAATTTTTTTCAATGAGACAAGTTTCATTTCATGATCATGAACAATGTGGCATAAGTCATCAAAAGATTTGATTTTTTTAAAACAATGGACTCATATAATGGGGTAAGCAAACTTTACTTGAATATGTCTTAAAACTCTTTATCTTCCATTTGATTAGTCATTTTAACTACCATTATCTTGTACCTTAAGCCATATTCATTGATAGGTTCATTGGTTCCTTGTTTGATTTTTGCAACTTAGGCATAATAAACCTTTTCAGTGACATTGATAGAGAAGTGTGAAAAAAACTAATATATAATAGGTTTAAATGTGTTTACTAATTGGGTTACTAAATCATAGAACCACATTAAAGTATAGTAATTTAATCTCCTTGAAAATAATTTGATCAAAATTTTATCATTGGAGGTATAATCAAGGCATGCAACATAAAAATATCAAATATGTTATTAAGGATCACTCTTAACATCATAAAAGGTGAACTTAGGTGCAATAAAACTATTTGGCAATGGGTGAAAAAATATTTCTAGTGCAAGAGGATTATACAACACCTCTTGTGAATCAATAGCATAATGAGATTTCATAGAATTTTTTTCAATATTTGTAATCTTAGTTTTTAAAATTTGTAAAGTTTGAACAAGAGTTTGCACCTCTTGATCTTTAAGTTTGGATATTTAAGTCACCAAAGGAACTGTACCCATAGGTTGGGTAGATATAGGCATTAAAATCGGTAATTAGGTTGAAGTACCAAGGTTTCCCATGTAAGATGTCGTAATATTAGTTTTAGGTAACAAAGACAAGAATACATATCTTGTACCCCCACTATATGTATGAATAAGTAAAGTGCTAAAGGAGAGGGTTGTTGGTATATGGGGATGACCCATAACTCTAATAAAATGATTAATAGATGGACCTATTTGTTCATCTATGCATTTTAATTTTTTAATTTCTGATATGGTTATTAATATTTCATTAATATCATCATGGTTTTTATGAATATGCTCAAGAAACAAATCAATTGATTTCATTTTCTCATGTTCACTGGTTTCATTAGACTCATGGTTTTCATTATTAGAATCTTCTACTATGATAACCTCATTAATATGTTTTTTCATGTTCAACATTTGTATCATCATGGACCATATGATTAGGCCCTTCATTAGTTTGATGCATCTTAGGTGGTAAGAGAGGAAGTTCAATGTGTTCAATAGGCACACCTCCTAATCTAGGGATACACCTAGGTTGCATGAAAAATAATATAAGTAGGAAATGAAAAATTACAACAATCTTAAATCCTAGCTGATTAAGAACCCTAGGAATCATTTTTTTTGCATTCATATATATCAAGTTCACCAAATGTTTAACCCTATAACATAGATTAAGGAAGCTAGGGTTAAATGGGTAGATATAGTCTAGGGCAAAAGATTGATAAACTATCTCTAAAGCAATCCAATTAACTTGCAAACTCATACAAACAATATTATGAATTTATATACTAAGATTTACTAAAAATAAATAGTACAATTATGCTAGATATTACAATGATAATAAAAATAATATACTTAGTTAGTTCTAGTGTTAATATAGATCTAATATGGAACAAGATAGAAATAAATTAGATCAATGCCATGGAATAGTATTTTAATTCTATAAATTATACCTTTATGGGCTCATACACTTGTGTTGACCTGGGATATTTGCATCAATGCTTCTATCTAACTTGGATGCAGGTGACTAGTAAATAATATTTGATAGATTTGGATGTGACTACCTGGGATATTCTGTTTTCTATGTTACCTTCACTCTAGTATGCTCATATCTAGATCATGAGATGTTTCTCCTTATCTAATACAAAAAACCCTAGTTCTTCATCTTCATAGTGGTTATGGTAAAAATGGATTATTGGTCTCATGGTATCTAGCTAACCCCAAATACCCCTCTATTATTGGGCTATATATCCACTACTCAAAAGGGTGCCTTAGACTCATTTAGTTCTCCCATACGTGTGTGATTGTATGTGCATAAGGATGTTTTGTGTGATAAGAAAATACATAAAGTGACCTAACTTGTAACTTGGAAAATATGGCTCAATAGATGCTCCTTTATTATTTCAGACCTAGAGATGTGTTATCCCTATTAGAAATATAGAAATATGATAAAATAAGGAAGCTTTGCTCACTTGAATGCTTGATTAAATTAATTTACTATTTTGCCTTGTTAGTTTATAGGTCTATGCTAGGTTAATAATGAATGAGGATTGATCATGTATTTATACCAATCCTTTTGGAGAGTATCTCACATTAAATAACTTAGGATAGACATAGGTATATGTTTCATTTGAAAATTGGGTAGCTTTAGGACATTCGACACTTGAGTTGGGATAGGAAACATGCATTGATGTAGGAATCTAACTAAGACACAAGTCTCTAGGTAACTGGAAAATAGGCACAAGTCTAGAACATACAAAAATAGAATAGAAGTAGGATTATAAAATTTTGAGCATGATAAAAGCTCTCAGTCATCAGAATAACATTGGTCAAACTAAGATATAAGTAATTTGGCATAGAGAGATAGTGTATGTGATCCTTTTAGTATCAGAAAGGGTTTATAAGTTAAAGTTACATCCATGATATGTATTTTTCTTGTGTACAAGAATGAGGTTTTATATAATTTAGAAATAGTGTTTAGAAAACTAATAAAAGGTTTCATCTTTGAGTGTATCTGGAAATAAATTTAGTCTGTGGGCATCTTGAATATAGTCATAATTACAACACAATCTGTAAAACTCAAAGAGGAAAGTATCAAGGTCCTCACTCATCATTCCCTTTAAGTTAGGCATAAATGATAGTGGAATTTTTTTCATGGGTGCATTACTTGTAGGGGTCTTGATTAGAAATTAAAATGTTGTGGCCTCACTATTAATGGTTTATCCTTCCATGTCTCCCATGATTCTATAGACCACTTTTTCACTAGTGACTTTTTCAATCCATGCTTTTAATTACTTGTCAATTTTCTTAACTCAATGCAGGTAAATAATGATGGATCAAAACTTTTTTAGAGGAAAGGAATATATTATATATGGAGATGATGGAGTGAAATATTCTAGGAATTTTTTATAAATTCAATAAATATGTCATCTTGTTCAACTGGGTCTAAGACTATAGGTTTAAATTTTTATTTTGGGGCTAGAAGGGCTTGGTATTTTATTTTATAAATAAATTTAGGTGAAGGGAAAAGGGGTTGAATACTAAAATCTTGTGTGTAAAGTGGCCAAGTTGGTATTCCTACAAATATGTCTTTGTCTAAAGTATGTAAATCCTCTTATCCTTTACCTTTAGATTGTTTGATTGGTCCAACCAATAAACTTTCACTTGCTATCTCTTATGCCTCTTCTAATAAATTTTAGGTGATATGGGTGGACTAGCTACAATTGTGTTTATTTATATTGTAGTTTCTAAAACCGATGCCTCAAATTCAATGTTTGTAGCAAAAATTAGTCTCCAAGGTAAAAATATACCTAAGTGATCCCTCTGACACTGCATACACTTAGTCAAACTTTCTTTTTGATCTTTTTTACCCTACCCTACATAGGGTTATTTATAAAGAGAAAAAATATTCTAATTAATCTAGTTACAGGAATTAAACTCTTAAATATAATGTAGTAAATTACTTTATAAACTATGGAAATTATTTTATAAAACAATAAAATTATTTTAGAAAATGGGAAATATAATATCAACTTCTTAGGATACTAATGTTTTGACATAAATCCCAAAAAAATGATGCTAAAATGATGAGCAAAATAAAACCATGTGGTAGTTGATAAGGCCAAGAAATGGCACTTAACATGTTGTTATCATATACACCCCTTATAATTTGGTCATTTGCATTGACTTACCCTTGCCTTTATCCATATTTCCATTCATGTTGCATATTTTTACTATTGTTATATAAGTTAATGATTTCTAGATGAAATAGTATAGTTGAATGGTTTATATATGGATTTAATAATAAGTATTTTTGAGGAACATGCAACCATAAGAAGAGAAGGATATATGCATTTTATAATGGCCTACATCTATTTACTATATACCACCTACATCCATTCTAACAATCACCTTAAACCATTGGATGGTTTAACATTGAAGACACAAAGCACTTGTATCAACTAGGAAGCACCTGAAACCACTATTTGTGACCACCTACAGTCACTTCCCAAAAATCACCTACAATAACTAGTTATGTAAAAAAATTATAACTATGACAATTGGTACATAATTGGAGCTAGAAACATTCCACAATTTAAGGATCTAATTTGTTTCCAAAATCTAGGGATGAACATATTCAATATTATATTCCTTCTCCATTTTGGTTTTGTTATTATTGCAATGAAATTTTTAGTTGTTTGTATTGTTGTAGCTACTAATGTGTTTATGAAAAGCCATTGATCTTCAATTATAATCACTAGATCTTATGAATACTTGAATAATCTATCATCTCCCCTATGTAAGGATTAGAGGTTAGGTTGCAAAATGGTTAGCTACTTAATGAAGTTAGGTACTAAGGAATTATTTCATTAGACATAAGTTATAGTTTAGATTAATTTTTATGTTATTGTAATTTTGTTGTATTAGAGCCATTATACAATAAAGATAGTTTAAATAACTTGCCTGTAGAAAAGGAGTGAGTCAAGCTCTAGTCTAAATGAGGTAGGGCCAACCCACACATATCTGGTAGATTGATTTATCATCTATTAGTATTAGTTTCATTTTTTTATTTGTTTATGTATGTATTTATTATTTTATGTTTAATATGTTGTGTACTATTTCATATGTGTATAAACATATTCCTTTTCTATATTTAATTCATCTGGTGTTGGAAAATGATTTCAATTTCATGTAATTTCCCTTTAATGCAATTTCCCTTTCATGCAAATGTGTTTCTAATTCATGTCATTTCCCTTCTGCAAATGTGTTTTAATTTTGTAACAATTAGGGCCCCAACCTTAAAGATATATTAGTACTACACATATAGTTCCAAAATTTTACCAAAGTATATATACCCCAAGTTGACAATTTAATGAACATGCATTATCAATAAACAAAATGGCTACCCCTCTATAGCATATATGTCGAGTTGTAACATTATGATTATGGCATCAGTTTAATTAAGGAGTTGATTATGCACATCAATATCCAAGCTTGCCTACATGTTGAAAGATTCTCATGAGGGGTAATCTTTTAACTTATTTATTATGCTACTTTCACTAATTATTAACCCATTGTTTGTATTTTGCAATATTTTGGCATTCTATACGTAACTTTAGTTTCTTGCATAGGTTAAGGTGTTAATGTTGTGTATAGGTAAAAATATTTTTGTAAATAATAGTAACATACTTTCATGGAAATTAAATGAAGGGAAATAAAATAAATATAAAGTAAATTTACTGTTATCTTGGAAGCTTCCTCACACAATGTTGATTCAAACTTACTAGAATGAAAAATGCTTATGCAAAAAAAAGAAAATCAATGATGTTATGGGTTAACCAATTAAATAATGAAACACACAATGTAGAATTGAATATAAAATAATGGATGGGATATTTCCCTACCTCTATTGGAGTTATGTCACAATCCCTTGATTGTGCTACAACTTGTTATTTCAAATCACTTCTCTTGCATTAACAAACATATATAAATGTGAGAATTGTTATAGAAAAATTAAAAAGTTACAAAAAAATTCAATCCTTTATCAAAAAACCCAAATGATTATTCTCTATCTATTACTTGATAACCTATGTCATGTTTTTTTCTCTTTAAATAAAGAGGGCCTGTTCTAATTATGATCATCTAGTTACCACAAAAATGATAAACTACATTTTGGTTGTTAATAGAATCTAGGAAAATAACTTGCACATGCATTATAATAAATTGACAGACAATAATAAATGAATAATATAAAATAGGATGTAGATAAAAAAAATTAATGGTTATAATGGTTTGGAGGCATGGTCTAATAAATAAGGAGTGATGATAGGTATTCTAATATTGATCTACTCATTTTTATAGATTATAGGATCTGCCTTGTTCCTCAAATGTTAGAGGACCCATTTCACACTCCCTATTAACTATTACAATCTCAACTTATTCTAAAAAAAGTGTTATGGGTTAAACATAACCACTAAAACTATTATTATGATTTATAACAACTATTGACTACTGATATGGGTTGCAACAGCTATCATGGCTACTATTAAAGATTGAAAATATTCATTTATGCCTTTACTATAGGATGGTCTATTGTTATTATGGGTTGGCCTATTGTTGCTATGGATTGGCCACCCAATTAATATAGGTTGGATTATGGCCTATTGAGTTACTATGGGATAACTACCCACTTTCTATCAGTTATCCTATCTAGTTGATATGGTTTATCCTAGACAATGATCTAACCATGTTATTCTGTTGTTACTAGTACCTTTTATGCTTCATAACATGTCCTTAAGATATATATACACTCAATTAGTAGTAAATAAAAAATGTTAATGATAATAAATGATACAATTTCATTCAAAAAATAAACACTTTAATCATAAAACACCAAATTTATATAAAACATATTCATTTAGTACTATTTAGTAGACATGAGTATAAAATGAAATTTAGATATGTTAATGCTAATTTAAAATTATTAACAAAAATTATTTTGGAAGGCCTTTGATGGTTTATTTATTATATCATTAAATCCACTACGTAACTAATGGCAATGGTTCACTTATGCTTGGTATAGTCCTAGTTCCCTCACTTAGCCTCACCTACCACTTGCACATCATTTCACCTATAAAATTACACTACCCTAGGTAGCCAAAGTTGCATAATATAAACAACTTAGTTAATATATATAATACAAAATGCATACATAAAAATCCAAATCACAACATCTCCATAATCACCATGAAGTTAAACACATGTCAATCATCCAAGCATCCATACATTCAATCACATACTAAAGCAACACTATTTATACTAGTATGGCAATATAATGTGCATCTCAATGAACCATTGAAATTATCTACCATGAATAGTACTCATATAAGCATGTTTTTAGGAAGGTAGGAAACATAATTTGCACACATTTTTTTAAGTTTTAACATGTGACAAGTGTACACCATGGCAGATTTTTTACAAAATACAAGTTCATGTAGTTGATGAAACACATGACAATTGGAATGGGTACCTCAAATAATTCAGTATAAGAATTGAAATGTCAAGAGGAAAAAGAACCATAGTCTCTTTGTAGTCTCTATATATATATATATATATATATATATATATATATATATATTGTATTTATAAAAGAGGGGAGAGAGAGAAATTTTAAGAAATAGTTTGAATTTATAATATTTTGTAGAATGTCTCCTTAAATGTATATAAATCTATCTTAATTTTAGAATATATTCCTTGTGAATGAATGTATTCTCTCATAATTTTTAAGTTTAAATTCATAAAATAATAAGAATGATAATAAGTGCATATTAATATGTCATGAACAAGTGTAAATTAATTAGTCTATAATTCTTGTATTAATTAAGTATTCCATTTCACTAATTTTAACCTAATTTTTCTATAATTCTTGTATTAATTTAGTATTCCATTGCAATGTTCATAAACAACAACTTATAGCATGTCTTGATGAGAATATCTAGGGACTGTTTCCAATAATGGTTCTATTGTTAAGAAATAAATATGTTGAAATGAATACCTATTCAAAGGGACCTTTAGAATTGGATAGATGCACAAATACATAAGTTTTTAGATGAAGAAGCTAGAGTAATAGGAGTGGAAATCTATGAAATATTCTAATGTGAGTTGCTTGAGTTGATAGTAACATCACTATATAGATTCGAATACTATTGCTTTATACCTTATGAAACATAAAATTTTATATGGAGTGGAGAAAATATGGAAAGGTTACACAACCTAGACACTGAATGGAACCATGTGATTGACCATTGTGTAAAAACTAAAATGATGGGTATGTTACCAAAAAAATTGTTTCAAGGTACACAACATTTTGAAATACATATAAATTTTTTTTTAGAGGGATCAAAGGTAAAATTTTAAAGTAACTCTCTATACCATTAAAAATCTTAATTCTGGAAAAGTCCATTTTGTTGATTCCAACTGACATTGAGTAGTCACTCTGGGCACTATGGGGATGTAAACTAGAGGGAGTTGAATGAAGTAGATATGAACCAAAGAATTTAGACCAAAACCCATAAATGGATGAAGTAGAGAATAAATATAATAAAATAATTTTGGGACATCAAAAGGGAGAAATGATAATGAAAAAATGGAAAAAGCAAAACTTTATAGAAGATGAAGGACCACATATAGTTGCAAGTAGGCTTAAAAGATAATTTATGAATAAAATAGGAGGAATTAGATCTCTAAAAGAAGAAACCAAGTCTGAAGGTAAAAAATCACCATAATAGATTGAATGTAATGATGAAACCAAATAAAACATATAAACTAACCAAGAATTAGAAACTGGCCAATAAAGAGATGAGGGAATATAATGGATAAATAATGAAGAGGTTGTTCAAGGGTAGGTAGAATAACTTAACAATATGTTTAGTGATCATCTATAGAGGCAATGATTATATTATGAATAGGAAGAATTATATTTCCAAGAATAAGTAATGAAACATAGGTTCAGGATAGGTTCAGGAGTGGTCATGATAGATACTCTAGTTATGGTTCATATGCTCTAGAGGGATGTATCCCCTATGCCAATTTTTATTAATAATAATAGTAGACCAAAAGAATTAAAATAATTAAATGTATATAAAAATTTGTTTAAATAAGTTTAAAATAAATATTAGGCAAACATAAGAAGGAAATTGGAGGTGAATCTAGCATAGCTATTGATCTCAATACTCTTAGAATACTAAGTACTATAGTAGCTAGTTTGCAAATACTAGTGCAATCATCACTCAAACCAATTGTAATTAACCAAAGTTTAAGAAACATGTCATTACTTGTAGGATATTATTTTAACTTGATGCCATATGGTTGGTAAACTGAACTAGAGCAGTACTTATTGACATATAAATTTAAGTGGCATATTAAGGGTATAAAAAATGATGTGGACAAGAAGTAAAAACTTATAGGAACTTTGGCTAGTCAAGATCTATAGTTCATATTTAATAATAATCATATAGTAATGAATATTTAGAATGTTAAAGATAAATTGATAGGGGAATTCAATATTCAAAAGTGTGTTAGCCAAACCATTCATTTTTTTAAAGAGATTAGACAAAAATTGGGAGAATCGATATGGGATTATGATCACCATTTTTTGATGTGATTAATAGGTTGAATTTATAGTTTCAAGATCCAAACAAATTTATTCAATTTTATAAGGCCTACAAAGAAATATATAGATTTATATAGCCTAGGATTAGTTTACCACAAATCTAAGGTAAGAGTTATTGTAACTAGAGTAGAAAATATATAAGATTGTGGAGAATACCCTCCTAGCATTATAACAATTAATGTCAAGTTAGATGCAGTATTATGCAAGATGGATGAACTCCACGATGGGAATAAACCAATATTTTTAGTATGGTGTATTGAGTATGGACAAGAGACATACCACTATAATTAATTCCCAAACATAAAAATAGAGTTCTACAAATTATGTCACATCATAGGACAAACAACTGTAAATTATCATTTATTACAATAATATGTGAAGTAATTATAAAAAATATTTTGTAGTTTTTGTAAATCCCATTACCATGTTGAAAATCATTGTATATCTCTCCAAGATATAAAACAATACATCACTTGAAATTTCTTCAAAGTCACTGCACAATAGTATCTTATTTCAAAACCAAATGCACCAATTCAGAGTGTCAAATTTGTAGAATGAGGTAGATGGGGTCCCTTTCTAGAATAACCTAAATTAGGGTATAATCCTCAATCTCCTTAGTACCAACCAATATGGACTCATCCTTCTTAAAATAAATATGTATGGACACCACATTATCCATACTACCAATAGGGATAAGCCCCTACATCACTAAAATAATAACTAAAGTGGGCACCTCCTTCTCATTAGAATTAATATAGAGGATATTAAAATAAAAAAAATTAGGGTGGGGATCACCTCAAAGATATGGAAGTTATTTGGGATGTTATTAGGGAATTTATTAAGGAGTTTATAATGGAGGTAACCAAAATTGAATTAAAGGGAATAGATAATAATAGTATCATATTACATGTTACTTATTTGTATAAATGAATCATATCACACAAAATTATACTACAACATATAATAGTAACCTTTTTTCCTATATTTTAGAATTGTAAGATAGAATAATAATGAGTATTTCCCTATTTTAGAGAAGTAGAGGAAGGATAAGACAGTGTGAAATATGAACATGATACATTCTCACCCTAAGAAATAATATTTTTTCTAGGCTATTACTTGGAATAAACATACATAGTAAGGTATTTTACCTCTAGGGATGCCTAAAAAAAATCAAAAAAGTGTGAGAAGATAGGTATCTAGAGCCTATGAGATAGAAGGTTTTGATGAATGAAGCAGACTAATTATTATAATTAATCCAGAATTAAAATGTCTAAAAAGGAGATCCTATGATATCTGATGCATGAATGTATGGATAGATCATCCAAACTGATGCAAATGGATTATTGGAAACAACTTTGAAGTAATCTTAACTTATTTAGTCTTATATCTACTAGCCCTCTCAAAGAACTATTTATTATGGTTTAATAATTTTATAAGGTTTAAAATCCATCTAAATAGGGATTAAAGTACCCTTTATCCTCATTGATCATCACACAAATTTTAAGTTTCAAACTATAAAGGGAAGTATTATATTTTCAAGGTCCTTCTCTCTTTTAGATCTCTCTCTAGTTACCCTTTGAAGTCACTTTTCTTGATGGTTTGTTAATCATACACAATTTAAACACAAATAAAAGACCTTTTCAAATACTCATTAATTTTTTACAACTATCTATTAAGTTTTAATGTCCAAATCTCAATACAAATGTACTAACTTAGCCTATTTCTTATGGCAATTAGGTCTCCTAGGCCTGAGACTAAGTTTTAGCTCTTACATGCTCCACATATATCAAAACTTAAAATTAATGTTTAATTAACCTTTAAAATACAAAACCAAACATTCATGCCAAATTTGGAAGTATTAACCACTCTCTAAATACCTAAACCTTGAAATGGCCAAAACTCTTCATTGGATCTTTTGTGTAGGCTGAGAGAGGTAAAATGAAGGTTTCCTAAAGTATTTTAAAGTTTTAATAACTAAAAATTAATTTAAAATGTATGTGTAACCTTAATAACAACTCATATCTTAATTTTATTTATCTCCGACCTAAAAATATTCAAAAACTTATGATTTCTTACCTTTGTAATGCTTGTCAAGGTAGGGTACATGCCTATAAGGTAGAATGGGAGATTTTAGTGAAAATTGGAACATTATTTGAGTTTTAAACCTTTAAAAAATTTAAAATCAACTCTAAAACAATTTCCTAATTTTTTATTTATCTTAAATATCAATAACAAACAACACTTTATATCACCATAAACCTTAATGATGATACACAAAATTGCATCGGCCTGAGCTTCTTCCTTTTCAGTCTAAAGATGATTTGTCCTTATTTAGTATTTATATAAATCTAAAGTGGAAAATTTAAACTCACACATTAATATCTTACATTCAATCAATACATAACACATTTATCATTCTCATGTATTAAAATTCAAATCTCATAATGTACATACACAAGATTTCTTTAAAGAAATAGTCCTCTATTTGTTCTCATAGTTTATTCACCATTTCTTGGAACTAAAACATATTCTCTCTTTAAAAATAATTTATTTTAAGGTTTAAAATCATTATATCTTTCCTAAAATTTATCTAACCGTTCTTGATTGCCTCCAACCTAGGCTTTACTTGAACCAATGCAATTTTGAGCTTACAACAAAGTTTTAACCAAGCACAAGAGACCACAAAGGGTGTTCAATCACCAAAAAGGTAAATAAGACTCCTAAAACACATAGAATATATAATATCCATTTAAAAAACCTATCAAAGAGTTATTAAATAACCTTAGAATTAAAGGAAATCATTCAAATATTTGGATTGATCATTTTGGTGGTAAAATGTCAAAGAGGCTCAAATTCAAATTTGACAAAGAACTAATGCATATAAATTATTCATAATAGACTATTAAGACTATTAATACATCTAAAGGCACAAAATAATTTAAATAAACCAAAATTTAATAGGAAAATCCAAAAAAAATTGAAACTAGGAGTGATGTTCTTGAATCATACTCCTAAGGGGCAAAACAAGTAAACTCATGAACTATTGTTCATGAGGTATAAAAGAGTATTCCCATGTTTATTTATCTCTTATTTTGTCATCCAAGTGGAATATTAATGAGAATGGTGTTTCCACTTTACTAGATACTAAAAATACCCTTTTTCTTTTTCTTTTTTGAAATCTTCTTCTCCAAGATGATCCCCAGCTCCTCTTTCTTGGTTGTTGGTGACTGACTTGCCCATTCTTAGAATTTTTTACCTTCTCCTCCTATTTTTTCCTCACTATAATCACTTTATTCAAATGGATATAATTCTATAACATTGAAAATGGGAGATATACCCACTCCACTAAGTAACTCTATCTCATAAGTATTATTAAAAAACTTCTTTAAGACATTTCAAGGACCTATATTTTCCATCTTGAGTTTATTATACTCACCGTTTGGAAATATATTATTCCTTAGGTGATCCAAAACCATGTCACTAATTTCAAAACTGACTTATCTTCTCTTTAAGTCTATATGCTTCTTGTATTTCTCCACACTTGTCTCTAACTATCTTTTCACTTGTTCATGCACTTCTTGCCTAGACACAACAAACTCCTCTCCTTTAGCACTTATTTTCTTAATTTTGATCAAATTTATAAGTTCAAATACACCTCTTGGTTGCATTCCATACATTACCTAGAATGGACTCATACCAATGTTCCTTTTGGAAGAGTCATTGTATGCAAACTATGTCTATGGTAGTATTGAATCCCATTACTTGGGATTATCTCTTGATAGGCACCTTATCAATTTTCCTAATCTCCTATTAACCACATTAGTTTATTGATATGTTTGAGGGTGGTATTTTGAACTATAACTTTGATTTTTTCCAAGCTTCTTCCACAAGATCTTATAAAAGTGACCTAAAAATTTGGTTTCCCTATCAGATATGATGTTTAATGGGAGTCCATGTAGCCTAACAACCTCTTTAAATAAAATTTTTGATATGTTGTAAAATTATTGGTAGTTTTTCAAGGTATAAAGTGTGCCAACTTGGAAAACCTATCCATCACTACAAAGATAGATTCATAGCCTCTTTAAGTTCTAGGTAGTCCCATGACAAAATACATATTAATAGAGTCCCATGGTTTATATGGGATAGGTAAAGGCTTATACAAACTTGAATTTGTGATTTTACCCTTAAAATTTTGATAAACCTTACATATTTATAGATACCTTCTTACCTTAGCTTACATTTTTGGCTAAAAGTAATGCCTAGTGAGTTGTTTCAATGTCTTGTCAAGTCCAAAATGTCCTGCCATGTTCCCACAATGCTTCTCTTTGATCAAGTTATCCATCATTAAACTCTTTAGTACACATAATTATATCCCTTTGAACAATAATCCATATTTTATCATGTAATCCAACCATGGTTATTTATTCATTATATTTGGATGATTACAAGCCTTATAAGCCTCTTAAAAATCTTCATCACTCTCATACAACTTCTTAAGGGATTCAATGCCTACACTCTCAAGCTAAACTTCATTGACTAGTAATGCCCTCCTATTCAAAGCATCTTCCACCTTATTACTCTAGAATTTCTTATGTTTTATACTAAAAGTGAAATTTTAAAAATATTCTATCCATTTTATATGCCTCTGACTAGTGAAGAATTGTAGAGTATGGTTATTTGTGAAGATCATAAACTCCTTAGGTATTAAATAACACCTCCACTTCCTCAAGGCCTGCACCATTGCATACAACTCCAAATCATAAGATGACTACTTATTTTTAGCATCATTTATTTTTTCACTAAAGTAAGTTATAGGCCTACCCTCCTAGCTTAAGATAGCCCCAATGACTACTCCACTTGCATCACACTCCACTTGGAAGAATTTGTTGAAGTTAGAGAGTGATAGGATGGGTTGTTTAGTGATTTTATTCTTCAAAAACTAAAAATTTATTTCAGCTAAGTCAGTCCATGAAAAAAAATTCTTATCTCCTCTTATAGTATCTATGATTGGAGCACAAATTCCACTTAAATTTCTAATGAATTTCCTATAAAATCTTAAAAGGATATTAAAAATTATTACCTCTATAGATGACCTAAGAGTTGGCCACTCCATTATGGCCTTTACTTTGTCCTTATCCATTTTTAACACTCCTTGGGAGATCATAAATCCAAGGTACAATAATTCTATCTTTATGAATATACATTTATTGAGATTTATGAGTAACTTCTGCTCTTGTAATCTTCTCATAACCAAATTGAAATGATGAAGATGTTCTTATTTTCTATGACTATAAATCATAATATCATCCAAATAAACTAAAAAAAACTTACCTATGAAGGGATTAATAACTTCATTCATGAGCCTCATGAATGTACTAGATGTATTAGTGAGGCTAAATGGCATGACAAGCCATTTATATATCCCTTCATTAGTCTTGAAGGTTATTTTCCATTCATCTCCATGTCTAATTCTAATTTTATAATATCCACTTTTGAGGTCAATCTTTGAGAAATATTTTGATCCACTAAAACAATCCATCAAGTCTTCAATCCTTCAGGGAGGAAACTTGTACCTTATGTTCATCTTATTGATTTCTCTTAAATCTATGCACATCCTCCAATCTCCTTATTTCTTAGGCACTAACATTATTAGCACTGCACATGGGCTAAGGCTCTCTTTAACCAAACCCATATCTAAAATTTATTGAACTTGATTTTTGATTGCATCATTTTCCTATGGTGTCATCTTATATGTAGCCTTATTAGACAAGTTTTCTCTTGAAATTAAGTCAATATGATGACGAATTTTTCTCATGGGTGAAATCTCACTAGATAGTTCATCTACTATGATATAAACATAGTCCTTTATCACATATTAAACCTCTTGAGGTAACTCATTCACCTTGGTTGTTGTTATGACTATTTTAGGCTTGAGTAGCATTTCAAATCTTAACTCTTCTTCTTTCATTGCATTTACAAACTCTTTTTCACTTATTAGTATTAAACTTGAACCAATATTTTATTCACCATCTTATTCTTTCATAGGTATCAAGGTATGGCTTATACCATCCTTCTCCAAGGTATAAATGTTTCTCCTTTCATCATGTGTTGTTTTCCTGTCATATTACCAAGGCCTTATAAGTAATGCATAGCACATGTCCATTGGCATAATGTCACAAAGGAATTTGTATTTATAACTTCCAATTTAAAATTCCACCCAATATTATTCATTAACCAATACTTATTACCCTTTTTTAAGCCATGAAACCTTGTAGGGAGTTCGATGGGGTAATTTTTTAGTCTTAGTTTATCAACCATTTCAACTGAAACTAAATTATTTATGCTACCTAAATCAATAACCACTTTTCAGCACTTACCTTGACACTTGCATGAGGTCTTGAAAAGAGTTTTCCTTTGTGTATATTCTTTCTCTTTAGGTTTCTTGACCAACACTCTCCTTATAAGCAAAGATTCACCTACCTCTGGTTCTTCCACATGAGATGGAGAGACAACACTCTCCTCTTTTGTTTCTTAAACAACCTAATTTATATTTTTAGTCTTATAACTTCCTATTTATCAACCTTATAGACACTCCTAAAACCTATGTATAATAAATTCATTACACTTGAAGCACTTCCCAATGAAGCCACTAGATCCTCTTCCTCTTAATGCATATCCACCTTTGAAATATGGCCTCCTACCTCTAAATCCACCTCTAGGATTATAATATTACTCTAATGAAGTGATATCCTTTCCATGGTTTCTCTATGAGGTAATTATACCTCCTTGCTAACCCCTTCCTCTATAACCTCTGCCTCTACCTCTATTTTATTGTTTTTGTCTTCTACTAAGCTTTTCTTCAACTTTTAATACAAGTTTATAGCATTATCCAAGGGTCTTGGGGATAACTAGACTTAATTCATCTTGAAAAATTTATATCAATCCAATAAGATATCTAAAAAAAATTACTTATCCTCCTTTATATGACTTAATCTGATGATTAACTTATAAAAATCCTATGTATACTCCTTGACACTCATTTCTATTTGCTTCAAAGTCTACAATCTCTTGAATAGATTTGTTTGATAGTCACTTGGCAAGAATTTTCCCTTCAACTTGATGACCAAATGGTCCTGATACTTGATCTTTGGCTTGCCTCTCTTTATTATTTCTTCTTGAATGAAATCCCATCAAAGGGATGCATGCCTTTTCAGCTTTGTGTGAGCAGACTTCACCTGATTCTCCTCTAGAACACTTTCATAATCAAAGTATTTGTCTAGTTCTATAATCCAATAAATAATTTATTATCCATCTAAAATTATTAAATATGTAGGAAGTTCTACTTTTGGTTTGGACCCATATTTCATCATTGCTTTAGTATTCTCTCAAGACCCTATTCATCATGGTCTCCACCTTCTCCATATTCCTCTTATAAATCTTGGGGTTCTTCCTTTCTATCACTTTCATCCCCTGTTAGGACTCCCATTCTTTGAGTATATTCTATTACTACAATCTTGGCATCAAAAAAAATCCTTAGGTGTTTCAACTCCTCCAATATAGTTTGAATATTAGCTCTATTCCTTCTAGGTGGCATCTTGTCTTCTCACTCTCCAAGCTAACTAACCAAAAATTATCAATTCATTCTTGTTATCTAAGAGTTTAAACCTTATTTAAGTATACTTTAGGTACCAAACCTTCTCTGATACCAAATTGATGTAGAGGAATTAGTAAAAATAACTTTGAATCAAGCTTACCTTCTTTAGGCTTATATCTACTAGCCTTCTCAAAGCACAGTTTAGGATGGTTCGATAATTTTAGAAGGATTTCCAGCCAAATAATTATGGATTTAATTACCCTTTATATTCATTTATCAACACACTAAATTTTATATTCAAAATCTAATGGAAAGTGTTTTGTATTCAAGGTCCTTATCTCATTTAGTTCTCTCTAGTAACCCTCTCAAGTCACATTTTTTGATCATTTGTTAATAATACATGGTTTAAACACAAAAAAAATACATTTTTAGATACCCATTAAGGTTTTACAACTCTCTATAAAGTTTTAAGTTCCAAATATATATAAAAATATACTAACTCAACCTATTTATTCTACTAATTAGACCTTTATTGTGTCTCCTAAGCCTTAGATTACATTTTAGCTCTTACAAGATACACACATGTCAAAACTTAAAATTAATGATTTATTTACCTTTATAATTCAAAACACAAATTTCATGCTAAATTTTTAACTCTAAATCACTCTCAAAACAATTAAACGTTGAATGGCCAAAATTCTTCACTAAGTCTTTTGTGCAGGTTGAGAGAGGTAAAATGAAGGTTTCCTAAAGAAAATCAAGGTTTAAATGATTAAAAATGAATTAAAATGTTTTTTTAACCTTAATAACAATAATATATTAATTTAATTGATATCCAGCCTAAAAATATTTAAAAACTTATGATTTTATACATTCATAATGCTTGTCAAGGCAAGGTACAGGCATATAAGGCAGGATGGGAGTTTTTAGTGAAAATTGGAACTTTATTTGAGTTTTAAACCTTAAAAAAAGTTTAAATACACTATAAAACACTTTAAAAATATTTTCTCAATCTTAAAGATCAATAACAAGTGCAAGAAACACTTTATAGCACCAAAAACCTTAATGATGATACACATAATTGCATGGGCCTGAGTTTTTTCCTTCTTGGTCTAAATATGATCAATCCTTTAGTATTTTTGTAAATACAAAGTGGAAAAATTAAACTCAAACATTAATATATTACATTCAATCAATACATAACACATTTACCATTCTCATTATCATGTATTTAAATTCAAATTTCAAAATGTACATACATGGGATTTCTTTAAAGAAATAGTCCTCTATTTGTGCTCAGAGTTTCTTCACCATTTCTTGGAGTTAAAAAATCTTCTCTTATTATTCACATTGATTCATTAAAAGGTTTACAATAATTATATCTTTCCTAAAATTTCTCTAACTGTTCTTGATTGCCTTCAATGTAGGCTTTACTTGAATAAATGTAATTTTGATCTTACAACAATGTTTTAACCAAGAATAAGAGACCAAAAAGGGTGTTAAATCACCAAAAATTTACCTAAGACTCATAAAAAACCTATCCTAACAAATATCAATCAAAATCACCTATTAAAGAGTTGTTAAACAACCTTAAAATTAAAGGAAATCGCTCAAATATTTGAATTGAGTATCTTGGTAGGAAATGCCAAAGGGGCTCAAATTCAAATTTGACAAATAAATAATATATATAAATGATTCCTACAAGAATATTAATAGTATTAATACCCTCTAAATACACTAAATCATTGAATCAAACCAAAATTTAATAGAACAAGCTAAAAAAATTGAAATTAGGAGTGATGCTCCTGCATTACAAACCCTATGATAAGAGGGAGTAACCCTATGAAATTAAGATATCTCTAAAAATATTAAAAATTTATTTCATAATTTTTTGGATTTTGAACATAGAGGACAAAAAATAATAGAGAAAGTGGTTTGGTATGTCAATACTAATAATTCATGGGATGTGAATGCAATAATAGACATTGAGCTCATAGGATATGAAGATCATAATGTTATTTTTATTTTAGAAACACCATAAATATGATTCCCAGATTGACTTGGGAATCTATTATAAGACTAAATCTAAGCTAAAATCATGCTAATCTAAGTTTGGTAGACTATGGTGAGTTAAACCTATTGTAATACTCAAAGATGTACACATAAAGGTGTGTTGGAAATATTATCATTGATGTCAAAGATCTAGCAGTATTGGTGCCAAAGTTACCACAAAATTTAATGTCTAAAGGTGTTTTTAATGTTCATATCTTGGCTAAAGTGTGTTAATATTAATTAAATATTAATGGAGATATTCTTGTTTGTATAAAGACAAAAGAGGGCCCATGAGGAAGTCAAAGAGTCACCAAGTAAAGATAAAAGAGGGAAAGGATGCATTTTCCCATGAAGGGTCACCTTGAAGAATTTGAAGAGTAAACAGATAAAGATAAAAGATGAAAAGGATGAATTTTCCCATAAAAAATCACCTTGAGGAATTCAAAGGGTCATGCAAGACAATTTTGGTGTTATTTTCCATATGGATTAAGGGTCACAAAGGGTGAATGCCAAAGGTCATTTGGAAAGCTATAAAAGGAGGCTTGGGAAGCCATTTGTAATATGAAAGGAAGATAATGGTTTGTAATTTTTATATCTATCTTAGAAGAGCAAAGGAAAGAAAAGAAAGAGATATAGTAGTGTGTTATCATTTATTGAGAAAGCAACATTGAGAGATAGTTGTCTTTTATACACAAGAGGGGTTGGTGCTCCTATGGGTTAGTGCTCATAAATCATTGTTGTGTTGGTGCTTAGAAAAAGGGTTGGTTCTCCTACAAGTTTGTACTTGTGAAATTTGTAAACTTGATTTGGTGTTCATTTACATACATGAGATAGTTCTCTATGGTTTTTCCCACATTGGGTTTCCATGTAAAAATCTGGTGTCTCTCTCTCTTTTATGTGGTATATATTATTGTTTTAGTTTTATTGCATATCTTGAATGTATTATTAAGTGGTTAAATCAAAATAAATTTTATTAAGTAAAATATATATCTTATGTTTAATAATTGGTATCAGAGCAGGCTCCTTTGAAAAGAGTTTAACAGTTTGAAGGTAGATTGGGGAAAGCATGATGGCCAAGAAGATAAGGAAGGAGAATCAAGAGTTAAAATATATGGTCAAGGCTCTTAAAGAGCAGGTATGTATCTTGGAGTCTAAGTTTGATTTTGAAGCAAAATAAGATAAGATGTTTGTTTATTATCTTAATAATCAGTTAGATGTTGCATATTAAAGTACAAGATCAAGAGAAGAATAGTGTGATCAGTTGAAGGATGAGTTAGGTTCTTTGAAGGATAAGAATGAGAGGCTCATATTCAAAGTTGAGAAAGATCATGAGATATTAGTCTAAGGTAAGAAGGATGCAAGTTTGAAGGGAAATCTAAAGAAGATAATTAGGCAACCCAATGCCTTTAGGTTTTCCAATTTTTTTCATGGCCATTATTTGTTTTGTCATCATGTTGGTCATAGGGCAAGAGACTATTTGAGGAGAAGCAATCAGTCAAAGGGAGATCTCAATCACCTTTAAGCAAAAGGTATGATAAATATTGTTTGATTTTGTTGTCATAAGGTTGGCCATATTGCTAAATTATGTCCAAATAGAGTAAAGAGATCTTAAAGGTATGTCAAAGTCTATGGAGCCCCTAAAATGTATGAGAAGGACTAAAGTTAGGTTTGGAGACCTAAGACAATAAAGGTTAATCAAATTGAGTCTAAGAGTGAGAATGGATTACTTACTATAGTGGAGAAAGAATTAAATAGGAAGGATTATATGGAACTCATGTTATTAGGAGTTGTAAAAAAGATAGTGAATATTATGACTATGCAGCCTATAGATCAAATAAAATATCTTATTATAGTTGGGCATGAGCCTTGTCAAGATTCCATATTATTAGTTTCTAATGATAGTGTGTTGGAAGGTAAGATAGTTGCAAGAGTTGAAAAGATGAACAACATCATGGATGTTAAGTTTAGTGAGTCAAAGAAGTTAAACATGCCTAATCAATCTTATGGATGCAAGAGGATCAATGAAGTAACAAAAGAGATGTGGGCATCTCCTGGGTTCAATTTTTTCTAAAACCCTTTGTGTGGGGTGTCTCTTCTAGGCATCAAGGATACACTTTATAGAAAGAGGAAGCATGGTGGATGCTTTTTGGGTCTTGGTTGTGTTGCATGACAAGAAAATCTTGAAGGTGAGTTGGTATATTAGTTTGAGGTAGCTTGATACGGTGTGATTATGGATGAGCATTAGTTAAGGGGGAGATAATTTTTAGCTCCAAGATAGACCCTTTTCCATTGATGTCAAAGAGGGAGAATAATAGGAACATGTTCAAAAAATAGGATGTTATATTAAGGGCAAGTTACTGATGTTTTTAGATGGTAGTATGTGTAGGTCTCAGTTTCCAGTTTCAAGATGTGAAATTTTAGGTTGAGGTTACCATTAATGACAAATGGGGATATTGTTGTAAATATTATCATTGATGTCAAAGGTCTAGTAGTATTGGTGACAAAGGCCCCATAGCATTTAATGTCTAAAGGTGTTTTTAATGTTTGTATCTTGGCTAAAGTGTGTTAATATTAATTAAATATTAATAGATATATTCTTGGTTGCATAAAGACAAAAGGGGGCCCATGAGGAAGTCAAAGAGTCACCAAGTAAAGACAAAAGAGGGAAAGGATGAATTTTCCCATGAAGGGTCACCTTGAGGAATTAAAAGGGTCATGCAAGAAAAGTTTGGCCCCATTTTCCATATGGATTGAAGGGTCACAAAGGGTGAATGCTAGAGGTCATTTGGAGAGATATAAAGGATGCTTGGGAAGCCATTTGTAATATGAAAGGAAGAGCATGGTTTGTAATTATTATATCTAGCTTAGAAGAGCAGAGGAGAGAAAAGAAAGAGATAGTAGTGTGCTATCATTTTTTGAGAAAGAAAAATTAAGAGATAGTTGTTTTTTATACACAAGAAGGGTTGGTTCTCCTATGGGTTGGTGCTCACAAATAATTATTGTGTTGGTGCTCGAAAAAGGGGTTTGTGCTCCTGCAAGTTAGTGCTTGTGAAATTTGTAAAATTGAGTTGGTGCTCATTCACATACTTGAGATAGTTCTTCATGGTTTTTCCCACATTATTTTTCCATGTAAAAATCTGGTGTCTCTCTCTCTTTTGTGTGGTGCATGTTATTGTTTCAATTTTATTGCATATCTTGAATGTATGATTAAGTGGTTAAAGCAAAAGGAATTAGATTAAGTAAAAAATATATCCCATGTTTAACAAGGTGGAAAACTAAATTCTTTGGGGTATTTTAAAGTGATTGACATGAAGACATATGAGACTTAGTATCCTACTTTAATTGAGAAAAATGGGCTTATGATGGTTGCATGATGCTTAACATAATGGACAACCAATTAGAATCTCATCATGGAAAGTTATTATTATCAATTGCTTGAATAAATATGATGAAAGCCCTATAATATACTAAATAAAACCTTTATCTATATGCATAATTGAATTATAGTTGGTACAAAGTTAATATGGAAGTAAAACTAGAAGCTTTTAGAAGTAGAAAATACCCTTAATTTTTGCAGCCTACACAAAAAACATTGGTGATGAAAAAATAGAATATCCATAGGTCAAATCAACCCAAACACTTAAAACATTCCCTCAATTAAAAATAGAAGAATGTAAGTATCCTTTTGTGTGATCTCCTACATGATTAAATATTTATCATATCTATCAATTAATGCCTACTTATAGAGATTATATTGAGCCCACTACAGAAGGTAATATACCATGGGAATTACATTCCTCAATTGGTGGTGATATAGATGCTCATATGACTAATTATGTGCATGGAGTTCACAAAGACCCATGACAATGGTGTTTACCATAGAAAGACAACTACCTCAATATTTTGTTACCAAAAATCTAGCATAATTCCTTAAAAGTATGGATAATTATATCCTAGATATAGAGATGTGCTTCAATGCACTAAATTATGAAATGAAATAGATTGCAGTGAGGGGTCATTCATAGGCCCAAAAAACTCTACTATGAATAAGTGTGAGAAATTATGTGAGATATATTTCACATTAAAACTTATATTTTAGAAAATTGGTCATTATTCTAAGAAGGCCAATGTCCACAAATGCATCAAAGTATAGAAATCATAACAAATTAGGCAAAGGAATTGGGTGCATGTTTTTAAATGTACCGTAGCTACTATATCTGTTGGCTAGATATTTTGTAGGCGAGTAAAGTACCTAGGCAGTCATGGGATTAAATCCTCTTCATTTAATGGTGAATATCGCATATGATTATGTCTATTTACTTCTAAATATTCATAATTTATTCATAGGATATACACAATTCATCTTATTTTGGGGTATTACTTTAATCACAAAGTTCAAGGACCATAAAAAAAGTGATTTTGTATCAAGTAAGCAATTGTTTCAGAGAATGTGTAAAGAAGTTTCATGAAAAATAGAGAATGAAATGACTATAATATGTGAGAAGAAAGAATGTTCACTTCAAAATAAGTAGTTTTATAGAGAGTATTGAATTTGTAAAAGTAAATAAACATTCAAGAGATAATAATTCTTTCAGTAAATGATTAAGAAATATTGGAAATCATATTCAAATTTCAAGATAACACAAAGTTTACCATTTTAATCTTCATAAATGCACCAAATTATCTTCTTAGATGCAAATTTATATAGAAATAAACTTTATTCTTATTCACTTTGAACCAATTTCATACAAAATAAAAACTCAAAAATCTAAACACAAAGTTTTAGATTGCTTAAACTCTCTTGATTTAGTTACAATTGCTTTCCAAAATTACCATTCTTTGGCACGTAGGCCTTCACTATTTTTTATACTAATTCAAATTTCAAAATCAATTAAGAGACAACTCCTTGGATTCCTATGTGTTGCGCTAAAAACTAAAATCCATTGAGAGGCATCCTCCTATAATTTATCCTCTGTGACAAGCAATGGCTGATGACATGTAATACTTGTCGATTTCACAGTTTGAATTAAAAACAATCTCTTTGCATGTAGCACAAAGCTTGCTCAAGTAATTTGCTTTTAAAAAATAACTTCAAGTAATGACATGTAACCAATTTACTTTAGTCATACATTTTACAAAGTAATTTACCTTGACAAGTAATTTTACTAAATGACTTACAAAGTAATTACTTATAAAAAATTTACTTCAAACACATAACTTGAAGAAAATAGAATAAAATGGAAGAATAAAGAAGAAGTTAGCAAGAAGAGGAATAATAACAATAATTCTAAGTCGTGGACTTCAAATCTACACTTTTTTTTTATATTTGATATGTTGGGACGTCATGAGCTAGATTATTGAATCATCTGATTTGGCAAGTGATTGCCTTTCAATTTCATATCTCAGGAACTCTCTTTCTAGATTCTTTCAATAATCTTTCACTCTCTCAATATGGGGTTCTAGCCTCTTGACCTCTTGTTGACTTTTGATTAACTCCTTTATATATTTTTTTGTGAAAGGAGTTGAGGCCTCTTTAATAAATTATTTGAATTATTGATGAAACTTCTCAAACATCATTGGATTTTTATCAAACCAAACCTTAGTGAGACTGAAGATGAAATCCTCTAGATCTACTTTCTCATTGCAAGCATCTTCTTCTAAAGTCTTCATCTCTTCAATAATTTCCTAAGAATACGGATGCGAAAAGATATGATATGTTCCTCTTATTTTGCCTTCTTTACTAAACCCTCAAGAATAATTTATTATTCAATCAAAACTTTCTCACTCAAAGTGTTTATTCTTTAAATACTTTCTTCTTGTAATTCAAAGATTCCATTCTCATTTTGTATCTCTTTCATTAATGTCTTTATTTGTGCCAATTTATTTTCAATGTCATCCAGAGTATGTGGGACATGAAAAAACCATTTTTGAGTAGTTTTTAACATCTTTTATATCCATTCATCAATGGCTTTGGCCTTGTCCTTAGTCTCCTCTACCTCTGTTATTTTCTTCTGATCAAATATACCTCCTAAAAGTAATGATTTTTCTAGAGTAGATCTTACCACCTTGGCAATTATTTCACACAACTTTACAATTTGTTCCTTCAATTTAGCTTTGTTATCTTTCTCTTCATCAAGATTTTAGAACAAATTATTGATCAAGGTCTGAGTGTCTTGTTTCAAGTCCTCTGTTGTAACTTCTCTAAGGGATATCTTTGTAACTATTATATCTTACTTAGTGACTTCATATTTATTTTTACCCTATGGAGGAACTAATATCTCTACAAATTTCTACCCTAAAGTTTCAATTATCAACTTGGAAGTCACTTTAAACTCTTGGGCTTCTTACCTTTATGATCAATACTCTTTAGTAGTTACAAGTCAATCTCCTCCAAATTTATCACTTCTCTTATTTCAAGAACTATTTTCAATGCTAACCATGATGAAAAGTATGCACTTGTTGAAGTAGTTAAATGTAAAACCATTTTTTGTTGATTGTTTCTAACTACTAATTCCTAAGAAGGAATTTTTTGTACATCTTGAAATACATTAGAAATTTCTTTCTCATCCTTTTATTTTTCTTTCTCAAGTTCTTTATCCTTCTCTTTCTCATTCTCCTTATCCTTTGCTTTTTATTTTACTACCTTTGCCTCTATTGCCTCTTCTTATTTCTTTGGTTCAACTATTTCCTTTTGATTTTTGGATGATACCTCCTGAGATGGGGTCACTTTTTTAACAGTTATATATTCTAGTTCTTTTTGGGTTTGAACTGAAGGAATGGTGGGGTGATCCTTAGAAGGAGGTGGAGGAGGAGGAGGAGGAACATCAATCTCCTTCTGAATGGGCTTATCTAAAGGCTTGATGTTATGACATTTTGGAGGTGGCATGAGTGTTGAAAGATTTATGGTAGGTTCAATAGAAGTAGGAATAATGGGAGGAGAAGTTTCTGTGGAAGAGACTAGAAGGGGTATAGAGATAGATGGTTCAATTAGTTCCTTATCCTTCACCATAGAGTAGGTGTCATCAACATTCTTCTTCAACTTCAATTTATTATTAAGCACTTAACTACTTTCCCCTTATAACACTTTTATTTTTTGACTTACTCATGTAGTTTCAGTCATTAATTCCTTCTTGTAATATTCCTTATTGAGAATTCATGTGGAAGTCATGGAAAGGACAAAATAAGTTCTCTTAGCAATATTTTTAACTTGATTCTTATACAAAACAATCTATAAAAGTGGAGCGTTATCTCCTCCTACTGCATGATAAGCATCACTAGTTACTATTCCATCATCTTCTGTATCCTCAAGAATTATTGATAAATCAAAAGAATGAATCTGCTCAACATTCAATCTACTATTGTCTTTTTTTCTTACTTCAAACTCATCCCTACAATCAATCCAAAAGTCTTCAAGTGCATGAATATACATATACTTAGGAGAAACTATATTTTTTGTTATGCTTCTACAATCAAAATTGCTCTAGCTTCAAAGTGAATTTGATTGTAGTTGTGATACATCTCCATTTTCACATTCTTTGATTTGTAGATGCTTGCACAATGATAGTTACTAATAACAATGGGAAAAATAATTGAGGAAAAATGAACCTTTGACTATAGGTCATGTAATTCTACTAGCTGCTTACACAACTCTATGAGAATCCATTTTCCAGTAGGATATCTTGGCAACTTGACTGGTGTGCTTGAGAAAATACCAACTCTAATGTATGTAAAATTGAGGAATTGATTGAAGATGCATAAAAAATAGGAAATTACTTCCCAAACTACATCAAACACTCTCTTAGGCTTTAGAGAAAATTATAGATGACTTCATAAAAGAATCCATCATTTACCCTCTTATAATGCTTTAAGTATTCTAAAAGAACTAATTGGGGGTAATATTCATAGATGGGTTCTGACACCATCATCCCTTTTTTAGTGAATTTTAAAAAGGCAACATTTGATGTTGCTGCATATACTAAGTATGAAATCATCTTGAAATCTAGAGTTTTCAAAACATTATCCATCTACTAGTCAATGGTGTCATTTATCATCCTCGACCACTCAATCATTATAGAAATCCTATTGACATTAATGGCCCTAGTGTATGAATACATATAGGTTGAAAATCACTTAGCATTCTTCTCTCCAATTATTTTGTATAATAATTGGATGATATCATCCACTTCTTGAATAAAGTTAGACTTTACTATCCATTTTGGGAACCTCAAAAGTTTATTTACTTTCTTTAGATAGTTAGTGTTCATTACTTTGATACACTATAAAGTTTGTCTTTCCCAAAGATTTTTGGCTTTATCCATTGATAAATCTATTACTTTAGACCTTGATAAAATCTTTAAATAATAGTCAAAGTATTGAACATCAAGCCTGATTACCAAATTGCCTAAAGTGTCTTTCACTATTCTAGTAAGAGAGTCATAGTACTTAGCACATTCTAGAACAAACTCAAGTAGTTGTGTAGAATTTGGGAAAGCTACAACTTGCAATATTTCACTATTGGTTATTGTTTGTATAAGTGGAGTCTTGGTGATAGCTTTGAATCTCTCTAATAACTTAGTTACTAAGGTTAGAAAACTTGATGAAATAGAAGTAAGGAGTAACTAGAATTTTAGGTAAGAAAAAATTAATGGTAAGTCCAAACAAGTGGTATTTTAAGAGTTTCAGGTTCCTTGGTACCATTTACTTGGGTTTGAGAGTCCAAACAAGTAACAAGTTGTGAAAAACCCAAGTAGTTGGGCTAGTTTAACAACTAGGTTTTTCTTGGAGGAATATTTAACCTTTTAGGACTTTTTGTGTGATTTTCACATGCCAAGTGCTTATGAGAGTTTTGACAAGGTTTTAAAACAATATTTTTCATGTAAAAAATGAATTTTCAAATGCAAGTAAAATGATAAATGGCAAAGAAAAACCAAAATGGTGAATGGAAGCTAACAAGCAGGAACAAACACAATTTTTAACTAGAAATAAAACAAGAAAACAAGTAGAAAATAATTGAAATACCTTGAATACAAATGGGTCAAGAGGAAATTACTTCAAATCACTCTAAAGGCTCAAATGGCATCGATAAAGATTTGTAGGGGTAGCATCTAGGTCAAACAACTTGAAAGATAGGTAAGAAATGAGGTGGACTTTTCACTATTTATTTTAACCCCTATATTTATGATAAATAAGTAAAATGTGTGAGGATTTTCATGCAATCCTTTAGTTTTTTATTGGGTTTTATGGACTACTTCGCTTAATTTGGCTTTTTAAGTTAAATAAATTCATAATCCTAATAAGTTTTAGATGTGTGAGTACTTCAGTCTTAAAAATCTTTATTGCTCTTACTTATGACTTTGAGTAAGTAAAGTAACTTCAAAACCCTAGTTTTCTCTAGTTAGTGCTCTATGGGTTTATAGAAGTACTTTGCTTAACTTTTGATGAGAAGTAAAGTTGTTTCACAATTCCATTTTGAATTAGGTGATGTTGTTTTGGCTTGAAATGACTTCTTACTTCTCATTTGATAAGTAAAGTTATTTGGAGAACCTGAGTTGGCCTAGAAGTGAGCCCAAACACTTAGTTTTTTATCTTCTTGGGAAGATGGGAAAATGGGTTTTTCAATGATGGTTTAGTCAAACATTTTCTCACATTCTAGATTAGTTTGAATCAATTGGGAATGAAAATAACCATAATGAAAACAACTAAATATTAAGTCTTATTCAGGGTCTGAGTTTCAACAAGAACAACTAACTTACAAAAGATAAAAGACAAATTTAATAGGGGTATCCCAAAATTCCATGTGTGAAATTTTTGGATACACTAGCTATCTTTGATTAGGGACATATTTATTTCTTTCAAAAATAAAGGAACAAGGATGAGATCCCAGTATCTCTGGTTTAGAGTCTTATCTATTAGGTACAGAGTCATGTAAAAACTCAATCATGAAAAACTACAAAAGTAAACAAACAAATAGAAAAACAAAAATAACTAAATAAAATAAAGACTAAGGACTCATTTATATGCATATAGGTGTTACCCTACTACTCAATTCTTGTAGAGATTCAAGTGTTTCCCATTGTATGGTAGCGGTAGTTCAATTCTATCCTGATAAGCTAAGATGAATCTATCTCTTCCAACAATCTTCTTTATAGTGAAAGGCCCTTTCCATAATGAGTTAAACTTACCATGATTACCTTTTTGTTCAATCTATTTATCCCATAGAATGACCAAGTCACTAGCTTAAAACTATCTTTCTTGAGCCTTCTTATCAAAGATCTTCTTCACTTTCATCGGTGATTAGTCAACCGATTAGCATCCTGAGTATGAACCTCTTACAGTTCAGTGGGAAACATAATCCTCTTATCAAGTGGATCTTGATAAGTTGCATCCTCAATAGCTTTAGATAATTTTAAAGTAGTCAACCCTATGGTGATTGGTATCTCAACATCTATTCCATATAGCAATTGAATAGGTGACATACCAATGGATTTCTTTGCAGTGATTCTATCATCCCATAGTGTATCAAATAGCTTTGTGTGCTAGGTACATTGAATATCATTCACCAACTTGTGAATGATTGTCATCAAGTTCTTATTACTTGATTCATCTTGACCATTCCCATGAGGATAGTGATTTGAAGCATGAACTAGATCTATTTTATATGAGTAACAAAAATTAGTTAGTTCTACTAAAGAAAAGTTAGTTACATTATATGTTACTATCTTGTGTGGGATACCAAATCTCACTACAATGTTTTCCTTGATAAAATCATATACAACTTCAGAAGTGGCATGCTTGAAAAGAATGGTTTCTACCCACTTTATAAAGTAATCAATTACAGTTAAGACATAACAATGTCCAATACTTGAAGAAGGATTCAACATACCAATAAAATCTCTACCCCACTGATGGAATGGTTCATTAATAATGACTAGTTTTAGAGGCAATGCTGGTAACTTTAGATGTCTCACAAAATGTTGACATGATTGACACTTAACAACCCAATCTGATGTATCTTGGAAAAGAGTGGGCCAATAGTACCTTTCTCATAGGATTTTATGTGTTGTAACTCATGTTGAGAAGTGACCCCTATAGGCTTTATCATGAAATTGATCCAAAATTCTCTATTGTTGTTCTTTATCCACACAGTGAAGGAAAACACCATCAATTTCTCTTTTATATAACCTTTATCCTAAAGGACATAATCCTTTGACTTCAGCTTAATGGTATAATTTTCCTTACGTGTAAGATCATTTGGAAATTCTCCATAAGTCAAAAAGTAAGTAATCTTACTAAACCATTTATCAACAATATCAATAAAATACACCATGGGAAAATCTTCATCTAGTTCAACTTGGAGAGAAGGTGTCACCGTATCTGTGTCATCATGTTTTCTCTCTATCATCAATTGGCAAAAGCCCCTTCTTCTTACCAACTTCATTGGTTTTATATCAAGATTAAACTCTTGCACCTTAGCTACACATGTGCCTCTTAGTAATCTCAGCTCTTGCTATGTTAGAATAGATTTCATTGCAGTATCAGGTACATAGACTTCAATATGTGAAGACAAAATGTATTACCTAAAGGCTTTTCCATGTTTTTCCATCTATGTATACTTTATCTCATTGATTTCTAATGGCTAGCTCATGAAAGCTATAGGGTATTCAATACCTTCATCATTTATCTATAGAAGTATGGTTGACATGATATGTTCATAAGAGTAGTAATAAAGAATGAATTTTTTACTAAAATCTAGGGAAACCAACATTGGAGCTTGAGCTATAGTTGCTTTAATCATTTTAAATGATAACTTACCTTTAGCATTCCACTTGAAGTCTTGCTTCTTTTTCATTATGTTATAAATATGGTGAGTCAACTCAGAAAAGTCAAGAATGAATCTTTTGAGGAAGTTAACTTTACCAAAGAAGGAATGTACTCCTTTTTTGGATGTAGGAATAGGTAAAATTTGAATATATTTCACCCTTTTTGGATCAAATTCATTCCCTCCTTTGAGACTATGTGACCTAAAATCTTCCCTTCAGTCATGGTAAATATTTATTTCTTGGCATTTAAAAAGATCCCATGCTTTGTGCATTAGATAGAACTTCTTCCAAATCAACCATATGATTACCTTTTTGCTTGGGGAAGACTATCAAGTCATCAAGGTATACAACTATATTCTTATTCATTAGATGTACAAACCCTAGATCTATTACTCATTGAAAATTCATTCCAGCATTAATTAGTCCAAAGGGTATCTTTTGGTAGGCAAATGTCCCCCATGGCATTTTGAAAGCCATCTTGTATTGATCTTCTTCAACTACTTTTATCTAATTGTATTTTTAAAATTCATCTAACATGGACAACATCTCTGAGCCTATGACTACTTGCAAAGTATGATCCATAATTGGCAATGGATAATTGTCTTTCAGAGAAGCTTGATTAAAATTAAAGAAATCAACACATAGATGTATTTCTCCATTTTTCTTTCTTACTAGGACAATGTTAGCTAACCATTATAAATGATGAATGGGGTAAATGACTTTAGCATCTAGTAGCTTCTAAATTTTAGCAAAGATAGTTCCTAAAATTATTAGATTATGATTGTGAAGCTTTTGCCTAAAAATATTCACTTTTGGTTGAAGTGGAATGTAGTGTTGTACCTATTTTGGTTGAATGGTCTTCAAACATTTGTAGGACCAAGCGAACACATCCATTTATTTCATAAAAAGCTTAATGAATGCTTCTTTTTCCTCTTGGGAATAACATTTGCTAGTGTTGACCATCTTGGGTTCTTCTTCAGTACCCAAGTGAACCTACTATACTTTTAGAGAAGAATTCTCACCATATTCTTTTTTTACTTCAAAAATTGATCATGTTATCAAAGATTTCTTCTAAAGAAACTAACCCTTTAGATATTTTATTTCCCTTCAATTAAATAACATATTCATCATCATTGATCTCTAGGTCAATATTACCTTTCATTGTTTGGCATGGAAGTGAACTAATTTCTTCAAATTATAGCTCCTTAAAGTTATATTTTTGCTCAAGAAATGTAGCTATCTGCTTATCGTCATTGAAAACTTGCCACTAATTGACATTATTTGGAAATTTTGGATGAAAACCCATTTCTACTCTATAGTAACCTTCTCAAAAAAGTGTGGATGGTTGATCTAACCTGAGTAGAGTTACATTAACTACAAGATAATCATCTCTAGAGTTTTGATCATGAGAAACAAAATTGATTAAGAAGGCTACAAAATCAAGTGTTATACTCAAAACTCGATCAGGGTAGTGCCTCAACTTATCTTTCTTCACTTGTTATTGTCCCTAAATTTGTATCATTATTAATGTATCATCTCCTTATGATATGAAAAGTCTCATTTATTTTTCCTTTGCTTATTCCAATCCCAACAATAGTGTTTTATAATCTATTGTGTTGTTAGTATTTTTAAACATGAGTTTTTAGGAGTAAGGAAATACTTTACCATTTGGAGATATCAATACAACTCCATCACCTGAACTAAGAAAATAATAGCTGCCATCAAATTTTACTTCCCATATTTTCTCCTCTTCTTCTTATGTTTTTGGTTCTTGTATTTCCTTGCCCAATTTGAGGTAATAAACTCCATGGTCTAATTCTTCAAAAAGACTCTATGATATTGGATCATCAGAGTTGAAAATTATATACTTGGACTTCTTTTTAAGATCAAGTTTCTAATTTACTCCTTTGATTGGAATGTGAGTACATGACCAATCCATCTTGACTTCTCCACCCAAATATTTTTAGAAGTTTCTACTTAACAACATTCTATAAGAAATAGGAATATCTACAACTAGAATTGTCATTTTGAGCCTTTTGTCTAGGAAAGCTACTAGGATATCTTGGACATATTTGATTTGTCTAATAAAGGTAACTTTTCTCTCCATTGAGTAATATATCTCTATTATCTTAGTTAAAGTGAGGCCAAGGGAATCATCTACTTTAGCTAGCATAAAATTATCCAAGGCTCTAGAATCTAGGATACATTTGCTCAACTTGAATCCATGGATCAAGAGAGACACATAAAATTGCTCTATTCTTTCAAATGTGGAAGTATATGTGGGAGAAGTACTTGTAGCATTATTTTTGGAAGGAACCTATTTGGGAGTAGGTAAGATACCTTTTGAAGTATGGTTTGTATTGATTGATCATTTACTTTATACATACTTGACTAGTCTATACAGCTAATTTGGATAAGAACTCAATTATTTAACTTCTGACATTTGAATTTTGTTTTTCTTTATGTGATCAATAATTTCAAAAGAAGGGATAGATGTAGACAAAGTAGGGTTGGCTTTATAAGTATGAGCAACTAGCTTATGATTTTGAGAATAAGAAGCTACATACTTATCTTTTAGAGTGAGAGAAGAAGGTAGAGGACTACTTTTAAGAATGCTTACATCTGATCTAGAGTCTTCTTTCTCTTTCCTTTGTTCCTTGGAAGATTTATCACCAAATTTTTGAGTTTGTGATCTTATAAATACTATAAAAGAGTGACTATGATCTTCTTCAAATGCTTATTCATAATCACTTTTTGATTGATATTCAAGGTAGCATTGTTGGAGTTGTCAACAAGATCTACAAAGTCATCTTCATCAACAAAACTTTGATGAGTATTATTAGTAATCTGATCTTATTCATTCATTTCAATGTGATTTTTGGGAGCATCTTCAATTTCCAGTGTTTGTGTAGGACTAGTAATACAGTTCATATTTTGATTATTAAAACTCCATGGAAGTGCATTCTTGGTACGAGTGACATGAGTACCTTGAGTGATTTGCCTTTTGACTTATATCAAGTCGTTATCCAACTTCTATGACAGGGGATTAGTGGTCTATGATATGCTTGAAGTAGAAGATTCACCCTTAGAATTTGTTTTCTTGATCTTTCCAACCATTATCAAGTCATGTTCAACCTAGGTAGAAAGATTTTAAACTATTGCTAAATCATCCAAATGTGCTCTGCATAGATGATAGCTAACCTCTGGTAATTGAGCATTGATGAATAATCACTTTTGATTATCTCCAATGTGTATATTAGGTTGAAGTATTTTATAAATTAATCTATTAAACTTGAAAATGAAATCCTACATGTGTTCATGTGGTTCTTTTTTGAGCTACATCAATTGGGTAAGCAATATGTGAGAGTCTTTAGCAACTTTATAACTCTTCTAAAATTTCTCACACATAGTGGCCCAAATAACTATAGTTTTAGGATCCAAATGGTAAAAACATTTTGTAGCAAAGTCATGCAAGGTCTCAATGAAGAGTCTAACTAAGACATATTCATACTCAACACCAATTACTCCATAGGCTATAAATAAAGTAGCTAAGTACTCATCTAGACTTTATTTTCCATCACCTATAAACTTTATAAAATTATTTCTTGACCCCTTTGGCAGGTCATGGAGAGGGGGGGTCAAATTTAGAGGACCAATCACTGCCCCCCAAAGAATAGGTAGTGGTAACACCATTATTTTGGGAATATGAAACTGAGGGTTTGTGGGTTGAATTATTATTGAAGAGTTATGTTATATCTTATTTATAAGAGTTTGTGTTCATCTAATAGGTGAGAGGTTGGCTCTTCTTATTCTAGCTTGGATAAGAAAGCTAAAATTAAACCATTCTTGTAGTTAAAAGAAGTCATCAGTTTGGCCTTGAGCTCTAGTGAAAATTCAATTGGCCAGATTAAAACACCTAAGCTTTTATAAGGATTTGTTTTGAGATTAATTTAGTTTTATAAGCAAAGTATTGAGAGGTAGTTACTTAACATGCAGGAGTTCAATAAAAACAAGGCATAAAATAAAATGTTTCATGCAGCAATGCATTTGAACATGCAACAACTTAATAAAAGTGATGCATATATTTTTAATAAGTCTAGTTAACTTCACAAAGGATGCATTTCAAATATACAATTGCACCATTATTTTCATGCAACATATCAAACATCAATTCAGAAAACTTAGGATTTTTGGAGAAAAGAACGTTAAAAGGTGCCTATCTCAACTTGTATGAGTAATCTAATTTTAGTTTTGGGAGTTAAGTTTGTAGTTCCCCAGTGGATTTACTAGAAACTATTGGCTAGATATTTTACAGGCTATAAAATCACCTAGGTAGTCATGGGATTAAATCCCCTTCATTTAATGGTGAAGCTCCCATATGCTTATGTCTATTTACTTCTAATTATTCACAATTTATTCATAGGATATACACAAGTCATCTTATTTTGGTGTATTACTTTAATCACAGAGTTCATGAACCATAATAGATTGATTTTGTAGCAAGTATCTATTTTAGATAATGTGTATAGAAGTTTTGGGGAAAATAGAGACTGAAATGACTAGAATATATGAGAATAAATAAGGTGTAATTCACAATAATAAGTTTTACAGAGCTTATTGAATCCATATAAGTAAATAAACATACAAGAGATGATAACCCTTTCAAATGATTAAGAAATATTGTAAATCATATTCAAATTTAAATATAACATAAATTTTACCATTTTAATCTTCACAAATACAACAAATGATTTTCTTAGACACAAAGTTCCACAAAAATTAACTTCCTTCTTATTCACTTTGAATCAATTTCATATAAAATAAAAACTCATAAATCTTAACACAAAGTTTTAGATTGCTTAAACTCTCTTACTTTAGTTACAATTACTTTCCAAAATTAACATCAAGTGGTAGTACACTTTCACTATTATTTATACTAATTTAGATGTCAAAATCAATAATGAGACAACTCCTTGGATTCCCATGTGTTGCACTAAAAACTAAAAGCCATTGAGAGGCATCCTCCTATAATTTATTTTATGTGGCATGCAATGGATGATGATATGTAGCACTTGTCATTTTCACTATTTGAATCAAAAACAATCTCTTTATATGAAGCGCAAAGCTTGCTCAAGTGATTTTCTTTTACAAAATAACTTCAAGCAATGGTGTGTAACCAAGTTACTTGAGTCTTACATTTTACAAATTAATTTACCTTGACAAGTAACTTTACTAAATGATTTTAATTACAAAGTAATTACATATAACAAAGTTAGTTCAAACACATTACTTAAAGAAAATAGAATAAAATGGAAGAAGAAAGAAAAAGTTATCGAGAAGAGGAAAAATAACAATCATTCCAAGCTGAGGCACTAGGAAGATACATACAAGCTGATATAGTTTCAAAAAAGCTAGTAGGCATCAAACCTACCTCTTCCCTCCAACCTATAGTTATACAGTAGTTTGTGGATGATACCATCTTATTTGGCATCTCATCAGTGATCGAAGCTAGAAGATGGAAGAATTTACTTAATGATTATGCCAGAGACTCGGGACAAAGAATAAATTTCCAGAAAAGTAATGTGTACTTATTCAAAACTCCCAATGAGCTTAGACATATAATCATTGATATCTTAGATTGTGTTGAGATTGGCCTACCATCTACCTACCTAGGTCTCCCACTCTCAGTTAGAGAGGTATCTTTAGGTTTTTGGAATGGTATTGTGGAACGTACATAGAGGAAACTTCTTGGGTAGAAAGGGAAACTACTCAGTAGTGCTAGTAAGCTGCAACTTCTTTAGGCATCCTTGCAAGGTATTCCTAATTACTTCATGTCTCTTTTTAAAATTCCTACATATTTTGTTGAAAAGCTGGAATAGATCCAAAGGACATTTTTATGGATGGGAGTGGAAGACAAACAGAGAATGTCTTTAGTCAGAAGGGAAAAAGTGTGTTTCCCAAAATCTCATGGTGGACTTAATATAAGATCCATCAGGAAAATGAATAAAACCTTCCTCTCAAAATTTAGTTGGAATCTGATTCACAACAACAATGAGTGGGGGGAAATAATGTATGCCAAATACATGCATAACATTGATGATTCCAACTTTCTTCAATAGGCGGGATTACCCCAGGGGTCTGTGATATGGAATAAAATGCTAAAAAGTAGAAGTCTTCTCAAACAAGGAATTAGGTGGAAGCTTGGAAATAGCTAGAAAATTAAATTCTAGGAGGATAATTGGTTAAGGGACAAGCCTCTCATCTCCCAAGGAAACTATGGATAAATTATAGACCTGACTACTCAGTTCTTTAGTGATAGGGTTAGTGATTATATGGAAAATAACAATGGGATAAGGAGCTAGAAAAACCTTTTGGATTGTTATGTGCACAGGCCTGAGCTTATCCCAATAATTTAGGAGATCCAACAATGTGTTTAGGAGATCAAAATCCTACTCTTCCCTTGGGAGGATGAACAATACTAGTGGCTAGATAAGAATGGATCATTCTCTATCAAATCTGCCTATCATCTACTTACACCCGAGCTCAAAATAAGGAGGTATGGAAAAAGGTTTGGAATCATAAACTCATTCCAAAGATTAACTTGTTTTGGTGGGCTGTTACCCATAAAAAAATCCTTACTCAGGACAATCTTCAAAAAAGGGGGTTTACTTTGGTCAACAGATGTTTTCTGTGTGGTTCTAGAGAGGAATCAGTTTCACAACTATTCATACACTGTGAGTTTACCCAAGATTTATGGGGCACAATACTTAACAACTTTGGCATTGAATGGGTTCACAATTATGACCTTAAAGAAGTAATTCTTAGCTAGAACTCAACCTTCACACATCCCTAGATTAAGGAATTATGGAAGCAAACTCTGCCATGCTTGAGCTGGACTTTATGGAAAGAGTGAAATCACATAACTTTTAGGGACACTGCTAGAAATGCTACTCAGGTCTTTAACTCCTTTTCTAGGACCATCTTGGAAAGTGTTACAACAGATCATATTAGTGTTGTAGAGAAACCCCTATCTAAATTTGAAAGTCAAATTGCTTCCAAATGGAAGGTTTTAAACCTTATCCCTAGGCATAATAATTCCAAAATTCTTCAGAGACTTCATACTAAATGGATACCACCTAAACCCAATTGGATGAAACTCAATTTTGATGGGGCATCCAAGTTGAGTGGTAAAGCAAGTGGAGGAGGAATAATAAGAAATGAAAAAGGAGGGATGTCTTCTATCTATGCTGGTGGCATGGGTTGCTAGAGCAATAACTATGCTGAATCTATGGCCTTACTTTGGGGATTAAAGTTAGCTATATCCCTAGGAATTAGAAATTTGAATATTCAGGGAGATTCTAAGTTGGTCATAGATGCCATTAATAAAGCATCTAATGTTGGTATCCATCTAAAAGACATCATTACGAACATCTAATTTCTTTTACAAGAGTTTTTTGAAGTTGAGATTACCCACACCTATAGAGAAGGTAACAAGGTCATTGATGCTTGTGCCAACCTTGGCCAACAATTCTCAGGATGAAGGGTATGGCGATAAGGGGCTCATATACTCCCAAACATTAGAGAGATCATTCAAAAGGAGATGATAGAGCATGAATGATGCACTGGGAAATAGGCTTCTCAGGTTTTTGAGGTCACTGAAGAGTAGGGTACTGATTCTAGGGGAACTATTGATAATAAGGAGAAGATGCATGTAGAAGAAGCTGGTGAGGGTTCAGAGAATGAGAATGATTGGAAAATAGATATTAGGGCCTTGAAGGTCTGCATTCAAAAGCTGGAAAAGGTCTTCGCCAAAGGCCTTCAAAATAACATTCTACTGAATATGACTATGTTGGAAGCGGTGGGTAATTCAAGGAATGTTGACAATGCAGACAATGAGAATCTTAAGGATCTTGTTAATTATATAGTTATGTAGTTTCATATTTTCTGACTCTGGTCTTTCCAGTGTTTTGTTTTGCTTCTGACTTTATTTCTTGACTATGCCATTGGTTTGGTTCTGACATCTTTTATTTGCCAGCCTTCCTATCTTTTTTGACTGTATAGGGTTTGGCCCCTGGTTTGTCACCTTAATTAATCAAAAACAATCATTCCAAGTCATGAACTTTAGATCAGCACTTTTCATTATATTTGATATGTTGGGACATCATGAATTGGATTGTTGAATCATCTAATTTGGTAAGTGATTTCCTTTTAGTTTCATATCCCATTATCTCTCTTTCTAGCTTATTACAATAATATTTCACTCTCTCAAGATGGGGTTCCAACCTCTTAACCTCTTGTTGACTTTTGATTAACTCCATTATATATTTTGTTGTGAAAAGAGTCAAGGCCTCTTCAATCAATTTTTTGAATTATTGATGCAACCACTTAGATGTCACTGGAGTTTTCTTAGACCAAACCTTAGTGATATTGAAGATGCCATCCTCCAGATCCACTTTCATGAGCATCTTCTTCTAAAGTCTTCATCTCTTTAAGAATTTCCCCAAGAATATGCATGTGAAAAGATATGAGATGTTCCTCTTATTTTTCCTCTTTATTTACCCCTTAAGAACAATTTATTCTTCAATCAAAACTTTCTCACTCAAAGTGTTTATTCTTTGAAGACTTTCTTATTACAATTCAGAGATTCCATTCTCATTTTATATCTCCTTCATTACTATCTTTATTTATGCCAATTTATTTTCAATGTCAGCCAGAGTACTGGGGACTTAGGAAACCATTTCTAAGTAGTTTGTAACATCTTTTCTATCCATTCATCAATGGATTTTGCCTTTTACATAGTCTCCTCTACCTTTGTTATTTTTTGTTGATCAAATGTACCTTCTAAAAGTAATGATTTTTATGGAGTAGATCTTGCCACATTGGTAATTATTTCACATAACTTTGCAATTTATTCCTTCAATTTAGCCTTGTTAGCTTTCTCTTCATCAATATTTGGAATAGAGTATTGATCAGGGCCTGAGTTTTTTATTTTAAGCCCTCTATAGTTACTTCTCCAAATGATATCTTTGTAACTATTATATCTTGATCAGTGACTTTATCTTTATTTTTTCTCTATGAAAGAACTGATATCTCTATAAATTTCTAACCTAAAGGTTTAATTATTAGTTGAGAAGTCACTTTAGTACTCTTTGGATTTTTTACTTGATAATCAATACTCTTTAGCATTTTCAAGTCAATCTCCTCCAAATTTATCACTTCTTTTATTTTATGAACTATTTGCAATGCTAACCATGATGAGAAGTCTATGCTTGTTGAAGTAGATGAATGTGAAACCATTTGCTGCTGATTGTTTCTAACTACTAATTTTTTAGAAAGATTTTTTCTACATCTAGAAAATCTTGAACCACATTGGAAACTACTTGCTCATCCTTTTCTTTTTCTTTCTTAGGTTCTTTCTCCTTCTCTTTCTCATTCTCATTCTCCTTCTCCTTTGTTTTTTCTTTTGCTACCTCTACCTCTGTTGCCTTTGTTGCTTTCTCTAGTTCAATTGTTTCCTTTCATTTTTCCTATGATATCTCTTGAGATGGGGTCACTTTTTTAGTAGTTACATGTTTTGGCTCTTTTTGGGTTTGAATAGAAGGAATGGTGGAGTGATCCTCAGAAGGAGGTGGATGAGGAATAGTATGTGGAGAAAATGGAGGAGGAGGAGGAACATTAGTCTCCTATTGAATAGATTTCTCTGGAGGCTTGATGTTATGATATTTTGGATGTGGCATGAGTGTTGATGGATCTATGGTAGGTGCAATAGAAGTAGAAATAATGGGAGGAGAAGTATCCATGATAGAGACTAGAGGGGGTGTGGTGATATATGGCTAAATTGGTTCTTTATCCTTCATCATAGAGTAGGTTCCATCAGCATTTTTCTTCAACTTCAATTTCTTATTAGGCACTTGACTATTTTCCCCTTGCAACACTTTTCTCTTTTGACTTACTTGAGTAGTTTCACTCATTAATTCCTTCATGTAATATCCTTTATTTTGAAGCCATGTGGAAGTCATGGAAAGGACCATAGAATTTCTCTCATTAATAGTTTTAACTTGATTCTCATCAAAATAAAATCTATGTAAGTGGAGAATTATCTCCTCATGCTGCATGATAAGCAACACTAGTTATTATCCCATCATCTTCCATATCCTTAGGAATTATTAAAAGTACAAATCTGCTCAATAGTCAATATACTATTATCTCTTTTTCTTACTTCAAACTCATCCCTACAATCAATCCAAAAGTATTGAAGTGTAGGAATATACATATACTCAAGAGAAACTATATTTTGAGCTATGCCTTTACAATAAAAATTTTCTCTATATTCAAATTGGGTTTGATTGTAGTTGTGATACATTTTCATTTGCATATGCTTTACTTTGTAGATGCTTGCATAATGATAGTTACCAATAACAATGGGAAAATTAATTGAGGAATGGTGAACCTTTGATTGTAGGTCATGTAATTCTAATAGATACCTACACAACTTCATGAGAATATATTTATTATTAGGATATATTTGCAACTTTACTGGTGTGCCTAAGAAACCACCAACTCTGATGTATGTGAAATTGAGGAATTGAATGAAGATGCATCTAAAATAAAAAAAATGCTTCCCAAGTTGCATCAAACACTCTCTTGGGATTTAGATCAACATTCAACTTATAGATGACTTCATAAAAGAATCCATCATTTACCCTCTTATAATTCTTTAAGTATTTTGTAAGAACCAATTGGCGGTAATATTCATAGATGGGTTATGACGCCAATGTCCTTTTTTTAGTCAATCTAGAAAAGACTACACTTGATTCTATTGTATATACTAAGTATGAAGTCATCTTAAAATCTATAGTTTGAAAAAAATTATTCAGTTGTTCTTCAATTTTGTCACTTATCATCCTTGACCACTCAATCATTTCAGAACTCCTATTGACATCAATGGCTCTGATGTATGCATACATCTAGGTTGAAAAACACTAAGAATTTCTCTCTCCATTTATTCTACATAATAATTGGGTGATATAATCCACTTATTGAATAAAGTCAGACCTTACTATCCATTTTTGGAACCTCAAGGGTTACTTTACTTTCTTTAGATAGTTAGTGTTCATTACCTTAATACACTCTAAAGTTTGTCTTTCTCAGATATTCTTGGATTTCTCCATTGATAAATCTATTACTTTAAACCTTCCTAGAATATTAAAATAGTAGTCAAAGTATTGAATATTAATCCTAATTACCACATTTCATGAAGTGTCTTTCACTGTTCTAGTGAGAGATTCATAGTACTTGGCATATTCTAATACAAACTTAGGTAGTTACGTAGAACTTAGGAAAGCTACAACTTACAAGATTCCATTATTGGTTATTGCTTACATGAGTGGAGTCTTGGTGATAGATTTGGATTTATCTAACAATTTAGTTATGGGCACATGCCCCATATCTATGTCACTAATTTTTAACACTTTGGATATAATATTGGACTTAATGGGGTACCCATTTTACTCATACTTCATCTTTGGTTCCTGTGATTTAATAACTTTCTTTGCTTTTATCCTACCCTTCCTACTTGGCCCTGGTATTTCCTCTAGTTCTAGCTTAGGAACTTCTTCAATGAGAGTTATTTATTCTTTCACTTCTACTTCAGTTGCTTCTTCCTCTAATCCTAACATTTTTTATGGTTGATACTTGAAATACTTGGTGAATTATCTTGAGAACTCAATAATTGTTCCTACTAATTTGGAAATGTTTGAGCAATTGAGTTAGGTTATTGTCTTAAGTAACACTTATTAGTAATCTTGAGGTTATAAGGTACTTTCATCAAGTGATAAGGAAAAATTTGGGTAACTTATTGTAAGTAACAGGGTATCACAATCCCAAAAAAGGTCTAGGTACTCCTTACGTCTTCAACATTTAAGACTTCAAGTAAGTAGGAAGTTATGAGGAGTCTAGGTTTCTCTTGGGTAGTTTATTAGGTTTCTTAAGACTTATGACTTTGGGTTTTTTTTAATAAGTTACTGAGATTAAAAAACCCAATGAAGTAGAAGTAAGGAGTAACTAGAATTTTGGGTAAGCAAGAAGTAATGGGAAGTTTGAGCAAGTGATATTTTGAGAGGTTCAAATTCTTTGATACCAGTTATTTGGGTTTGAGATTTTGAACAAGTAATAAGTTGTGGAAAACCTGAGTATTTGGGCTAGGTCAACAACTAGGTTTTTCTTGTATTAATATTTAACCTTTTAGGATTTTTTGTGTCATTTTCACATGCCATGTGTTTAGGATCATTTTTAAAAGGTTTTAAACAACATTTTTCATGCAAAAAATAGATTTACAAATGCAATTAGAATGAGAAATGGCAAAGAAAAACCAAAATGATGAATAAAAGCTAACTAGAAGGAAAAAACAAAATTTTCAACTAGAAATGGAACAAGAAAATAAGTGGAAAATAATTGAAATGTCTTAAATGCAAATGGGTCAAGATAAAATTGCTTCAAATCATTCTAAAGGCTCAAATGGCATCAATCAAGATTCATAGGGGTAGTAGCTAAGTCAAACAACTTGAAATCTAGGTAGGAAATGAGGTGGAATTTTCACTATGTATTTTAACCCCTACATTTTTAATAAGTAGGTGACATGTGTGAGGATTTACACACAATCCTTTAGTTTTTTGTCAGTTTTTATGGACCACTTTGCTTAATTTGGATTTTGAAGTTAAGTAACTTCATAATCCTAATAAGGTCTTGATTTATGAGTACTTCATACTTGAAAAACTTTATTTATTTTAATTGTGACTTTGAGCAAGTAAAGTAATTTTGAAACCTTGGTTTACTCTAGTTAGTGATTTTTGGGTTTATGGAAGTAATTTGCTTAACTTTTGATGAGTGGTAAAGTTGTTTCACATTTCCAGTTTGAACTAGGTGATGTTTCTTGGGCTTGCGATGACTACTTACTTCTCATTTGATAATTAAAGTTACTTGGAGAACCTGACTTGGCCTGAAAGTGAACCCAAACACTTAGTTTTTTATATTCTTAGTAAGATGGGAAAATGGGGCTTTTGATGATGGCTCAAGTAGACATTTTCTCACCTTCTGGATCAATTTGAAGCAATGGGAATGAAATCAACCATAATGAAAACAACTAAAGTCTAATTCTTATTCAAGGGATTGAGTTTCAATAAGAACAACTGACTTACAAAAGATAAAAGACAAAAATTTAATAGGGGTATCCAAAAATTCCATGTGTGAAACTTTGGGGGACAACAATATCCAAGACATAGTATATACATTAAGAATTCAGACATGAGACATAAACATGACCAAAAATTCAACATGATTTTATTTAAACTTTTGTATTTGAATATAAAAATATGATGGTTTAAAGGGCTCTATAGAAATTCAAAAAAATCTTATGTCATGGGCAAGAAGAGGATATACCTTCTACACATGAATATAAATCATAGGTTGAAACAAGCTCAAGTATTCACACAATGATAAAAGAGTACCATACTAAGAATGAAAAGGTTTAATTTATACTAAAATCTTGTAATAGAATTTGGACCAATGTAAGGGACTCTAAACATAGTGAAAGTGAGGAGGACTTGTATTTGAAAGAATTTTTTAATCTTGAAATGGACATATAGGTAATTGAGAGGAAAAACCCATATAAAATAGAATAGGATTAACTTTGAAATATCAATATCATAGAGTAAGGAACTCAAAGAAAAGTAATGGTTTCCCTTCAAGCTGAACTAAGAAAAATTTACTAGGAATCGATTCTAAAAATAAATTAGAACATTGGTATAAAGATAATACCAAAACTAGCAACCATTGGTGACTATTAAACACAACAAAATATTTTAGATGTGGTTTAATTATTTCCAAATTATGAATATGGGTTTCTCACCAAGCTCTTGAAATTCAAAGGTGTAGACCCTTCCTTGGGTGAAATGCATATTGAACTAAAGGAGTGTGAACACCCAATCAAAAAGTGATCCTATAGGCTAAATTACAACATGAAAATGAAGGTGAAACAATAAAAATATTATATTAAGGAATTTCAAATCATATAACCAATCAAGAAGTCAGATTGGGTTAGTCTCATGGTAGTACAACCTAAAAATATAGGGGAGATACGAATCTTTGGAGATCATTGAGTATAAAATTATGATTGTGTCAACAATCCTTTCCCAATTCCCTTCATGAATGAGGTGCTTGAATCTATTGGATGGCATATATTTTACTCATTTATAGATGTTTTAATTGGATATTATCATATCTATATCATATTTAAAGACCAAACAAAAATGAATTTCATAACAAAATGGGGATCACTGCTTATAAGATGATGTTGTTTAGACTAGAAAATGTACCAATAATTTTCTCTAGAGTAGTGTTTAAAACATTTAAAGACTTCATTCATGATTTTATATAACTCTATATTGATGGTTGGTTAGTTTTGTCATTATTCAAAGAATACCTATCTAAATTTGGATTATTTTTAAAAATATGTAAATCTATGTGAATTGTATTAAATTTAATTAAAAGTCTATTTTTCACACCATTTATCATTCTACTTAGACATGTTGTCTATATTAATGCAATTCTAGTGGACCAAACAAAAATTATAGTCATAAAGGGACTCAAACAAACCATCAACCCAATAGATGTATGATTATTTCTAGGTCACACTGATTATTATTACAAGTTTGTTCATAGTTACACAACCATTTTATCACCTCTATAGAGATTATTGTGTAAAGAAATAAAAATTAAATGGACTCGTATATGTCAAAAAAATATAGATTTGAAGCAAAAGTTAGTCACAATTCTAATTTTGGTTTTCCTTATTTGAAACAAACTATTTCACATTCATGTCAATGTATCAGGAACAATCATGGATGTCATTCTAGCACAACCAAGTTAGGGAGCTCTAGATCATTAGATCTAACTCAAAAGTCACAAGTTATCATTGGCTAAGAAAAAATATATATTAAAACATAGTAAAAACTTCTAGCAATGGTTTTTTCACTTTATAATGTGTCTAACATTACTTGTTGGTGACCTCATTTAATTTTTCATTAATTACCAAGCATTGCAATACTTGGTTAATAAACCAATGTTGGGAGGAGTAATTTCTAGGTGGTTAATGCTCTTCCAATAATTCTAGTTTAAAATCAATGTAACACTAGGTAAAGAAAATTTTGGCCCCAACCACATTAGTCGTACTCAAATAGAGTAGGAATGTAAAGAACTGGATAAATATCTAGATGCACATTTATTTAGAGTGACTATGGTCCTAGAAAAATTAGAATATATCTCAACCTTTCATGATCATGTTATATTTATTGATCATAATGCATAATGTGATAAGAAATAGTTGGTTTCACGAGCCTTACCATTTAGAATTATCAATGGGTTTCTCTACAAGCTACAAAAGGATGATGTTTTGCACAGAGTATCCCTAGAACATGAGAGACTACAAGTTTTGAAAGAAGTACATTAGGGAATAAAAAGAGGAAATGTTTCCAATGAATTTATAGTAATAAAAAAATTATGAAGTGGGCTTCGATGGCCAACAATATTTCAAAATGCAAACAAGTTTTTAAAACAATGTGATTTCTATCAATAGATGGGAAAACCTAACTAGAGGGATGAGATGTCATTGAATTAAATTTTAGCTACACAACCATTTTATAAATGGGATATTTATTTCATGGGGCCTATTAATCCAACATATAATTAATTCAATGTTATATATATTATAATTGTGATAGACTATTTCACTAAATGGATTGAGGAAGCTATGATTCTAAGTTGTAGGGTAAAGGACACTACAAAAATTTTATATGAAAACATTATAACAAAGTTTGGATGCCCTCAAAATTTAATAAGTGATAGTGATACACACTTTCTCAATAAATATATTAAAACCTTAACATAAGAGTTTATGATTTGCATCATAAAAGTATAATGTACATCCTCAAGTAAATGGCTAGGTAGAAGTGTCTAACAAAGTTTTGGATTACTAATATTTGCAATGTATAGAGAGATGATTAGGAATATCGCATAATAGTGGTATCATGGGCCTATAATACAAACTATAAATGTGCAAATATATATACACCATTCCAACTAGTGTATGTAAAATAAGTTGTGATGTTAATGGAATGTATAGTTTCAAGCCTAAAAATTGTAATGATAATGTGGTTAAGAGATTAGGAATCTATACAAAAATATTTTTTTAGAATTAAATCACATGTAAAAAATAAGTTGATTGATAAATTAAACTCAAGATGTTCATAATTAAATTTAGAAGGCATGGCACAATCATAACCTATGATCTAAATAGTTCTAACCTAAACAAATGGTCTTATTATATGACAACATATTTAAGACACACTTATGCAAGTCTTGCATCAGATGGAAAGGGCCTTTTATCCTTTATCAAGTGTCAAAATAAGGTAATATAATACTCCAAGATCTACATATAAATATTATTCTAGGAAGGATTAATGATGTGGGCTTAATCCCTATCATCAATAATCTCGAAGCACCATACATTTAAAATATAAGTGTTGCATGGAATAAAGTAGATTATCATATTATTTTTATAATTTTTTTCTTTTTTCAGGTTTAGTAACAATGGATGTAATTAAGATAATGTAATATGATTCCAATCATAGTAAATATCATGTAATAGTGAAATAAAGTTTGATATAACATTGTTTAAAGTAATGCAAGATGGGCTTTATAAGAGAGATTTGTGTTAATTTTTAAAATGATTTAAGTCTAGGAATGAGGTGCAAACAAACAAATAGAAAGTGACAATGGGTAGATAACTACCAACTGCATAAGGTATTTAAATTCAAAACAAAAATAATATTACATTGTTCCCAAAAAGCGTATATTTTGTGAAACAAATTTAATGTTTAAAGGGGGAACTATTGGGAATTTAAATTATGATGCATCACATCTTTAAATTAAAATAAATAAACAATGCATAAAACCACAAAATGGCCATGGGTCAAATCAAAATTTCTATTTGAATTTAAGTAAATCATGTAGATGTGTGAAAGGTATATCGGTATAGAAACACAAGAAAGGTCAAGATCTTGGTTGGATTTATATAAAAGGCAGGATACCAATGCAATTCATATTCTATAAACTAAAGTGAATGAGAAAACTATTACTGATACATAATGATAACTTTGAAAATTAAGTGATGAGATTGATTAGAATTGTTCACATCACATATCACAAAATAATGAGCATGTCAAATATAATATGGCCATGTAACATACTTTTCTTTATTTGATAAATACTCAAATGAAAGAAATAGGCATTGAATTGGTGAAAAACTAGATGGACCAATGCCAAACCCTTCAAATTTATTGATGGGGAAAATAGAGAGTGGTGTTATCAACCAAAAGGTTGAAATAATATGAAATTATATGAAATATATGCTGAATTATGCATACATAGGTATATCTAAACGAGAATTAATAAGAAAAAAATCAAATATCATTTGTACACAGGATTTAATGTAGAAAACCTTAGAGAGATAAAAAACCATAGTTAATATTCATTAATATGAGAAACCCAAATACTCAATACAATCCTCTAACTTTTCACTTCTTCTATAATAGACCTTCACAACTTTCTTCATTAATATTTATCACACACAAATATTCATTGTCATAGAAATTATTCAGTATGAATTACCAAATGGGTAAAACCCTTTTTATATTGGGGTATAGAGGTGGACCATGTGACCAATAGTTACAACCTCTCTCCAATAAATTTTCATAAAATTGTAATAAATAAATAGATATGTTTTATTATTTATTTACACAAGGTTTTCAACCCATGTTAATAAATAATAAAACATGATTATTTAATTAAATCTATGTATGTTATGGGTACATAAAGGTAACCACTTAGACATTAAATGTTCCAAAACTACCCTTTAATGATAAGTGGGGATACATGCCTTATTCACCTTAATAAAGGAATTATACTCCATGAATCATCTATAATGAATTTAGGAGGCATGTAAAATTTGATGAATTTTAAAAAGATTAATCATGCCAACATCACCTTTTGAAACAAAAGTAATTATAATCCATAAACTACTAGCATGATCATGAGATTACATCTCAATTTCTCATTAATAATCAACCAAACATATTTTGAGAGTTTTTTGACATAATGACCTCCATTACAAAGTATGCTTTTTTATATTGCATATAATGTAAACTCAAAATTTATGAAGTTCACCAAAATCACATAAAGTGACTTATTACACTGCTTTATGATGAGAATAAGTATAGATAAGAAGTAAACACATTGCCATTAGGAAGTGACATAATCATGCATACCCCCTCAATGGCAACTCTGAGAGTCCCAACATTGCATGAAATTAAAAAAACTTGATAGCACCAAGTGGTTTTATGAATATATCTACCACTTATTCATCCATAGGATAAAACTATAGATCAATATCACCATTGACGACTTTTTCTCAAATAAAATGTGTATGAACTTTAATATGCTTATTTCATTGATGTTGTACTAGATTTTTTCCCTGACATGTACAACTTTGATTATCATAATGAAGGGAGGTATTATGAGAAACATTCAAATGAAGTTCTCCTAAAAACCTTCATAGCCACATGGATTCTTTAGCATATTATATAGCACTTATGTAATATACTTTAGTGTAAGAGATAGATATAATAGGTTAATTTTTTTTCTCTAATTGATAGCACCTACACTAAACTTAAACACATATCTAAAAGTAGATTTGTGATTTATAGTATCATTAGCATGGTCAACATCATAATAACCATACAATATAACATTATAAGTGAAAGAATAAAATAAACTAAAAATTATTATTCCTTTGATATAATGAAGTATACATTTCACTAATTTCCAATGATCCAAATATGGATCTTACATGAATCTAAAATCAATACCTACAATAGATAAAATATTTTGTTTAGTAATGGTTAGATAAATTAAACTACCAACAAGATGTCTATAAAGTGTGGGGTTAGCTTTATCACACATAAGTTTTGGATCAAGATTAATACTAATTTTAATAAGAATAGTTGTAAGCTTACAATAAAACATATTAAACTTAATAATAAGATTATGTGCATACTAAGATTGTCATACAACCATTTAATTTTTATTCTAAAATATAGTCATTCATAAAAAATGATGAAGAATGCCTAAATCATTACTTTCAAACATTTGACTTAGTTTATCCTTATATTTATGAATTAAACTAATTAGACCACCAATAATAAAAATATCATCAACATATAATACAATTAAGATAATATGACTATTTTCAATTTTTTAAAAGAGATCATTATCAGAATATTAGTTAAAGAAATCTGGTTCTTTAAAATAGCAAGTGATTTTAGAATACCAAGCTCAAGGAGTTTATTTTAAACCATACATAGATTTATTTAACTTACAAATATAATGATCTTATTTAGGGTTGGTGAAACCTTTAGGTTGAGACATATAGATTTCTTATTCTAAATCGTTATTTAGAAATACATTTTTGACATCCATTTGGAAAATAATTTAGGCATTCTAAGCTATAAGAGCAATGAGCAATCTAACAATAATATTTTTTTCTACAGGAACAAAGAATTCAACATAGTCAATCTCAGGTTTTTGAGTAAAACCACGAGAAACTAATGTTATTTTAAATTTTTCAATTTTATAATTATATTATATTTGACTTTATAAATCCACCTACAACCAATAATATGTCTTTTAGGTGGAGGAGGGACAAGATCCCAACTATGATTTTTAATCAAGACATTATACTTATCTTGCATAACAACTTTCCATCTATCATCTTAAATGGATACCTCAAAAGAATAAGGTTCGTATTCATACATAGTCATTAAATCATGATAAAAATATTCAATCCTAGTCAATTTATTAAGATTATCAAGACTAAAAGATTAGATTAAGGATTCTACCCATTTAGGTCTTTTAGATTAAACATGAAATTCAGAAGGTTCATTAGACTTGAATTTATCTAATATTAGATCAACTTCCTCTAGCGTATTTATTTCTTCATAAGAAGTAATAGGAGAACCAGGTTCATCAAATGAAGACCTTTGAGGGGGTTCAATAGAAGGATCATAGAAATATTTTTAAAAGATCAAAACATTCATATTCTCAATGATTTGTATTTTTAATGGATCATACACTCTTAATCATTTAGTTTTAATTCCATAACGTACAAATGTGTATGAATATGAGGCAGGATCAAGTTTATTTATTTTAGCTTTAGGAACAAAGATGAAAGCAAGACTAAAAAAGATCCTAAGATGAGCCACACTAGGTTTCTTATTAGACTAAATTTATAAAGGGATAGAAAGATGAAAAGCTTTAGTATAGACTCTATTCATAATATGTACAGTAGTAGTCATGTATTCAGCCCATAAAAACTTAAGAACATTTTCAAAATGCAACATTATTCTAGCCATTTCAATAATGGTACAATTTTTCCTTTCAATAATTCTATTTTTCTATGGGGAATATAGAGTTGTTAATTTCCTTTGAATGGCACAACTAATGATTAAAAATAAAATTATTTACTAAAATATTGACCATTATTATTAGTTCTTAATCTCTTATTAGAAAATTTAGAATCATTTTCAACAATAGATTTAAATTATTTGAATTTAGATAATACTTTAGATTTATTCTTTATAAAATATGACCAAATCACTCTAGTATGATCATCAATAAAAGTAACAGAATATAAAGAACCATTAAGACATGCAATTTCAAGGGGTCATGTAAATCACTATGAACTAAATCTAAAGGATGTGAAAAATTCACATCATCATTCTTGTGAAATGGATTAGTATGTGTAGACACTATTTTATGATTATATAACACCTCTATCTTATACACTTGGAAAACTCAGACCTTGGCTATTCCTTTCAATTTTATATATTTCTTACTTCCACAAGTCTCATATCTACTCTATCTTTCGCCCCTTGGCCTATATCTCTTAGTATGACCAATTATATGTTGATAACACAGACCTTCTCTCTTAACAAAAGTCTGTATCTTCCATCTCTAAAAGTTTTAAACTTGTACCTACTTCTTTACTCCCTAAACACTGACATCTAGAATAGAAAATATAATTGATGCTACTATCTTGACTCAACATAAGTGTCCAGTACCCTAATGTCATCCAACTTATAACTAAAATATATCTTAATGGTTATCCTAAGTGATTTAATGTGAGTAATTAATCCAAAGGGATTGATATAAATACAAGATCAACCCTCATTCATTATTTACCTAGCAACATGGGAATAATACTAATTATTCTTACCAGAAATATTTCAATTGAATAAAGCTTTCTTATTTCCATATTAGTCATAGGTACAACACATATATAGGTTTGAAGTACTAAAGGAGTAACCCAAGATCCTAATCTTCTAAGTTATAGTATAGGTCATTATTGTACTTACTTTGCACATATTACATGATTCACACACAAGACAACATGTAAGGGAGAACTAAATGAGTTTGAGGCCTTCTTCTAGAGTATTGGATATGTAGGTATCACCCTATGACAATGGGGTCTTTGGGGTCAGCTCAACACCATGTGCTCACTAACCCATTTTTCTCTAAGTTCATTATGAAGATGGAAAACTAGGGTTTTACCATTTCACAAAGAGAAACAATCTATGACCTAAATATGAATGCACTAGAGTGAAGGCAAAGTAAAATCTAGAATCATCTAGGTTGTTACATCCTTTTTCCAACAAGTATTATATACATGAAACTTGTGTCAAACCTAGATAGTAATGTCAATGAAATCATCCTAGGTTGGCATTAATGTCTAGAGTGGTAGAAGCATCAAATTTAGAAATATCTTCTAGCCTAATTTCTACTTGGTCTAGATCTAGAACTAAATTAACATTAGAACAAGCTAAGTACATTACTTCTTTGTCATTTACATATCTAGCATATTTTGCTTTCTATATTTAGACTATCCCAACATAATAAATTCATTATATGTTTATATCTAAGTTTAACATCTAATTGGCTTGATATAGATCAAATTATCACCCTTGTGCCATGTCATTTCTATATACCCCTTTAATTTAAATTTATGATTAATGATAATATCACCTTAGATCCATATTTTAGAGTTAAACATTTGGTGAATCTGATCTTTGAACATCAAACTCTAGGTCACTTAGGGTTTTATGATTTTTTTGTTACTACTCATTAATTTATATAAATTTGGAATAATGTTTGTAATGGACATATTTTTAAATTATTTCATGGTCTAATACCTTATAGTGTTTATTACTTATCATATTTCATGCTTAATTAAATCATTCTGATTTATAAGGGATTGAAAACCTGAATTCCTACATATTCCTTGTTCTAATGTTTGTAATGAGATTTTAATTGTCATAATAAAGCACCAAAGGGAGTGCATGAATCAATAATCCTCCCTAGGACATGTTATTTCTAATCCAATCATACTACTACCAAAACTTCACTACTAGACTTGTTACACAATTCATCCCATTATAAAGATATTATTTTAGATGCATTACTTATGACCCTACTCCCTTGTAATGTTGAACCACCATATGGGTGTTCTTTCTTAAATTCCATAAAATGGACTAAGCATAATATATCCATTGAGATGAGTATTTTATGTTAGGTTGTGGAGCTAAAAGCTTCACTGATGCAGACATGGAGAAGGCCATTGGAGGGGTTGCTGAAGGTTACTGAGTGTCAGAGCAACCGGCATTGGTCTGATCAGCCGACGTCGGCAGGATAGTGAAGAGAAGCAACCAACGTCGGTCAGGGATCGGCCAACATTGGTCACCTCCAGGTAGACAGGGACCGACGTTGATCACCTGTGTGGTTCGATTGTGAGTATATTACGGGTAGTGGGTTGACGAACCAAGTGTTTGCATGATGAGAGCTATTTTTAGACTGGGAGATGCGGATCTAATTATTGCAATTAGATGTATAATTATTGTTTGGATGATATCTATATAATAGACTCATGGTTGTATTGGAAACTTGTGCTAGAGAGTAAGAGAGCAATATTATAAGCTCCTTTTGTGTGTGAGGTGAGCTATGGTGTGTTCCTCCTAGTGCCACAGTACCAGGTGTGTAGGTGCTGGATTGGAGAATCAGCAGGGTTCTTCATGTATGTATGATCTTGGTCATCAGGTGAGCATGGCCTTTATAGAAGATCTGCATGGTAAGTAAGAGCATTGATCTGTAGGTGTATGTGTGTACAAGGTCAAGGTTCACAGGTGTGCAGAACCAGGTTGATTTGCAGGTGTGCAAGATCAGATAGGACAACAACACAACAAGGAGCAAAATCAGGTAGGATCTACTTGGAGTACTGGTGTGTACTCAGATAGAGCAAAGAGGAAGGCAAAGGAGTTCCTTCCATAAGTATGGTTTATTGAATTACAGGTTGTTGCAGGTTCATGGGAGATCTACTTGAAGTACCTTGAGTACTTGTGGAGTGCGTGGAGCACTTGTGGAGTGCGTGGAGCACTTGTGGTGTGCGTGGAGCACTAGAGGTGAACACCAACTCTGTGTTTGACTTGTGTGTTGGGACCTGAGAGAGAGAGCTTTGAGGAGAGAATTACTATTCACTTGAGGTGTGGGAAGCCTCTGAAGAGGTGGTGGAGAAGAAGTGGCATCTTCTTTATTGTATTCTTTTCTGTATGAGTATTAATACAAGTTGTGTATTGTCTCTCATATCATGTGTTATTCTGAATTCTAGTTAATTGTGATTCTGGTTAATTTCCACATATTAAGTTGCTTGGTTTGGTAATCAATTGTGTGCTTCCGGTGTTTTATGTTCCTGACAAGTGGTATCAGAGCTAAGGTTGCAGGAAGTAGGGTTTGTGTTTGGTTACAGGTCACTCTCAGGGGTTTCTGATTGAGTGGGAGTAGAGCAATGGCAGATGAAAGTAAGCTAAGAATGGAGGAGTTGAAAAGCACAGATGGTCACTTACGGTCCCATGGAAAGAAAGAGTAGGTAAAAGATTATTGTTGGTTGGTATCAGATCAGCATGAAGGAACTGAAGAAGCAGATGTTGTAGGTTATGTGGCACAGGATGCTCTGGAAGGTTTTTTTGGATAAAGTTGAATCTTGGTTAAAAGATTCGATTGCCTCTTTCCATTCAGCCCCAGGTAGAGGAGCTGGTGAGCCTTGCCAAAGAATTGGCAAAGGGGAAGTGAAGCTGAAATTGTAGGTGGCCAACACACAGGTGTTGATGAAGGTCATGCAGGTCCCAGGTTTGGAGATATGGCTAATTTCTTCAGAAAGATTGGGTGATGAGAGATGCATAAGAACTCTCACAGCGGATGCACTTGAATTAGCTGGTGGTAAGAAAATAGGTACTCTTTATCTACTTGTTTATATTACTGATCCTTCTTTTGTTGCAGAGACATGGCTTCGTAGGCTTGGTCACATGAGTAGGAAGGAGATGCATGTTCTTAAGCGAAAGATAGATATATTTGACAAGCTTAAGAACTGGAAAGCCTTGATGCTCTTAGAGGAGATGGCAGACAGAAACCAGTGGATGGTGCTGGATACTTCTGAGCAGAGTAGTTTAGACATGGGTTTTGATTCAAAGGAGCTCGCGGGTAAAAATTCATCACTCACAGGCAAACACAGGTACCAGCATCGATCAGGAGGAACCGGCATTGAACAAATAGGTGCTGATGTCAGTCATGTGCAGACTGAAGCTGGTAATGTCGAGCAGTAGGTAAGACTGATGTCGGTCAGAGGACTGACATCGGTAATAGGGACACCGATGTCGGTAGGGTCGGTAGTCAAGGACAGACGCATGGGAACTGACGTCGGTTGAATGCAGACTGTGGAGTGACTGAGGTCGGTCACTGTAACAGATTTTGGGTGGACAGCATGATGTCAAGGAGTCTCAAACACCCATACGAAGGACTGAAGATGTAAGTAGGCCCTCAAATTCATTGTTCCTCTTCTTTATACTCGTTGCTGATTGTAGAGCAGGAAGGATCCAAGAAATAGGTGGGAGCATGGCAGGGATATGATGCAGAACTAAATAGGAGTTTTGGTAGGGTTGCCAGCAGGTATGAAAGCATAGAGATGAATGGATTCCTTAGTTGAATAATAGAGTGAACGGACACGTGAGATGGAAGACCAGGCATATGGTCTTGAGGGAGCTACAGGACAGTGGGATAGGACTGACAGGTGGTACCAGGTGGATGACAAAGTAGGGCTTTAGTCAATGTCAATATAACCATTGTGTTTGTCTTACCAGGTGGATGATGGTCGCAACATTATCCTATTGTTGTATGTGGAGGATGAACTTGGTACAAGTTTAGACATACAGGGTTTTTTTGAGCTAAGGGTAAGGTTAGTTTAGTGGCATGTCATGAGGAGTTTGGAGTAGTGAAATTCTTTGACATGGGAGACATGGAGATCACAGGTTGATTTTGTCTCCAGTGGGAGCTGATGTGAATCAGGTGTTGGTGAGGTTTAGGATGCAGAGCTGGAGCACACTAAGGGCTGGACAGGTATAGTGTCTAAAATCACATGAGTTCTGGTATAGACCTGAGTATTCCCATGCAGTGGGAGCTGTCAGAGAGTTAGGAGCCAATTCGGGGAAGTGGGTTCTCAGGTATTTGAGAGGGACCAGCAGCAGGGATTCATGCTATGCAGGGTTAGGACTACACTACATGGGTTTGTAGGTTTAGATGTGGCAGGATACTCGGATGACAGGAGGTACACCATGGGATGTGTGGTGGGTTGTCTTCAAGATTGAGCTTGAAGAGGGATACAAACCAAGAAACAGATTAGACAGAGTATAGGTATAGGTACAGTGTAGCTATTTATCTCCAAGTGGGAGATTGTTAGGTTGTGGATCTAAAAGCTTCACTGATGCAGACATGGAGAAGGCCATTGGAGGGGTTGTTGAAGGTTGTTGAGTGTCAGAATAACTGGCGTCGGTCTAATCAGCCGATGTCAGTAGGATAGTGAAGAGAAGCAACCAACGTCGGTCAGGGATCGGCCGACGTCGGTCACCTCCAGGCAGACAGGGACCGACGTCGGTCGCTTGTGTGGTTCGACTGCGAGTATATTATGGGCAGTGGGTTGATGAACCAAGTGTTTGCATGATGGGAGCTATTTTTAGACTGGGAGCTGTGGATCTAATTATTGCAATTAGATGTCTAATTATTGTTTGGATGAGATCTATATAATAGACTCATGGTTGTATTGGAAACTTGTGCTAGAGAGTAAGAGAGCAATATTATAATCTCCTTCTGTGTGTGAGGTGAGCTATGGTGTGTTCCTCCTAGTGCCACAGTACCAGGTGTGTAGGTGCTGGATTAGAGAATCAGCAGGGTTCTTCATGTATGTATGATCTTGGTCATCAGGTGAGCATGGCCTTTATAGGAGATCTGCATGGTAAGTAAGATCGTTGATCTGTAGGTGTATGTGTGTGCAAGGTCAAGGTTCACAGGTGTGCAGAACCAGGTTGATTTGCAGGTGTGAAAGATCAGATAAGACAGCAACACAACAAGGAGCAGAATCAGGCAGGATCTACTTGGAGTACTGGTGTGTACTCAGATAGAGCAAAGAGGAAGGCAAAGGAGTTCCTTCCATAAGTATGGTCTGTTAAATTACAAGTTATTGCAGGTTCATGGGAGATCTACTTGAAGTACCTTGAGTACTTGTGGAGTGCGTGGAGCACTTGTGGTGTGTGTGGAGCATTGGAGGTGAACACCAACTCTGTGTTTGAGTTGTGTGTTGGGACTTGAGAGAGAGAGCTTTGAGGAGAGAATTACTGTTCACTTGAGGTGTGGGAAGCCTCTAAAGAGGTGGTGGAGAAGAAGTGGCATCTTCTTTATTGTATTATTTTCTGTATGAGTATTAATACAAGTTGTGTATTATCTCTCATATCATGTGTTATTCTAAATTCTAGTTACTTGTGATTCTGGTTAATTTCCGCATATTAAGTTGCTTGGTTTGGTAATCAATTGTGTGCTTTCGGTGTTTTATGTTCCTGACATTTTCCACCTTAAAACCTTATAAATAGTTGTTTCCTAATCTATATCTAGGTGTGTGTTTGTAACAAAATGGTAAAATAAGATCTCGTGGATAATGGTTCAAGACTCAACATTTGCAACATATCCTTTCTCTCTATAATGAGCATCAGACCATAAAATTTGGAACCATCTAATATGAGTGTCAAGGGATTTTATAACATGTTATAGAAATTATTCGGATAGATAACATTGAATATTACTATAGGTCCCTGTACTTTACCCACTTTGTCCCAAGTTATGTTGAATGATTTGAACTATAACATTCTTTTGGGATGGTCATGGATACATGAGATGTATGTGGTTCCCTCCATGTTATATGAATGCTTAAACTTTAGTCATAAAGGATTAATATACACATCTCTAATGGATACAAATACCTTTAAACATTGTACAATGATCTAACCACCCATTAATACTACACCATAATCTTATAAACCTAATTTTGGTTCTTGATATTTACTCAAATATGGGTACAAGGGATAAGGGTTAGGTAAAAATGAGAAAGGAATAGTGCATCTTATTTCTCCTATAAATAGTACAAATTGGAAAGGTTTGGGCTTTTTAGACATGGTTACTAACACAAATATATTCCTCGAAGTAAAATTTGTTTCCAAAAGGCCAAAATAGAATATATGGATATCTCTAAAACTAAGCTCCATGTGGTTAACCATCATTTAATTGATAATGTTACTCCCCTAGAAATTTTTCAAATGGAAAAGTTTTCCAATGACAAATCATTACTAGAGTACTTGGGAGCATATGAGAATTCCTCTTCCTTTTATCATAAGAATAAATTTCCTCATGCTAACATTGCTCATGCTTACTTTGGTGAGAGTGATAGTCCAAATATCCAACATGATACATCAAATGTTATTCCTACTACACCATTTATCATAGAGAAATATATTGTGTTAAATTAAGAAACATTCAAATATAAATTTGAAATGGATAAGGATGCTAGACCAGTTTTACTTATTGAAATGATGTAGGAGGATGAAGGAAAAACCTATCGACATGTCCTTCATGATTTTCCTAAACTCTTTACTTGGTCATATTTAGATATGTCTGGGATTGATCTATCAATAGAAATGAATAACATATTATTGTATGCATATGCAAATCCAATAAAATAAAAATACATCCCAAAGTGGCATTATTGGTAAAAGATAAAATTCAAAAACTCTTAGAAACCAGCTACATAAGAGACATTACACATTATGATTGGGTCTCCAACATTGTCCCTCTTTAAAAAAAAATGGTGACATTTCATATTACACTAATTACCATGATTTAAACAAGGTTTTCCCTAAATATGACAACCCTTTACCTAAAATCAACATGATTGTGGATTCTACAATTAGACATTTTCATTTATTGATGGTTTCATAGGATATAACCAAATAAAAATTAGCCCTACAGATCAAGAAAATAATGCATTTACCACTCTTTAGGGGACATTTTGATACACAGTCATGTATTTTGGATTTAAAAATGTAGGAGCCACATATTAAAGGGTCATGACTCATATATTTCATAATTTCATACATAAACTTTTTGAGGATTATGTTGATAATTTACTTGAAAAAATCAAACACCACTAAGACCATGCTACTAATTTACAAAAAATATTCGAGTGCTTACACAAGTTCAATGTTTGATTAAATCCAAAAATAGTGTTTTGGGAGTGTCTTCAGTAAAACTCCTAGGATATATTATTTATTTTCAAGGCATTGAGATTGATCCAAAAAAGGTAAAATCTATCATATAAATGCCACCACCAAATGATCTCAAATAATTAATGTTTTATTTCCCAATTGGTTAATAAAACAACCCCTTTCACACATTTACTAAAAAGGATAAAAAAATCATATGGTATGAGGTATGTCAACAAAGATTTTATAAAATAAAATATTATTTAACAAACCCACAGTATTTATGCCTCTTATTTCAAATTGACCATTACTTATTTACATATCGGTTACCTATGAGGATCTAGGGGCCTTACTAGTTGTGATGATAATTAAAAAGAGTGTGCAATCTATTATATCAATCATCAACTGCAAATATACAATAATGAAAAAACTATATTTATCTTTGGTTTTTACCACCCATAAATTACAGTATTATTTTCTCAATAATGAGGTTCATGTTATAATTTAAAAATATCCATTAAGTTTCCTCATAAAAAAAAATACCTAACCGGCTGCATAGCAAAATGGGTGATGCATCCTAAAGAGTTTAATCTAAATTTTATGGCCCAAAAATTTAAAAAAATGTCAAGTGATAGTTGACCAATTGGTTAGGGCTCTTTTGTCATATTCGTTTCCACTCCCTAAGGCTTTTTGAGATGAGTTTGGGGCATATAATATATCTTTCACTCCATGGATAATGTTATTTGATTGATAAAAATGTTGAACATGAGTGGGTATTGGCATTATATTTTGTGTCCCTAAAGGCAAATGTATTTATCTTATAAATTAGATTTTTCTTGCACTAATAATATAACTAGATATGAGGCCTTGATCATTGGATTATCCATAGCACATAAGCTTTATATAATAGACATTAAAGTTTTTGGTGATTCCTAGTTGGTTATTAATTAATTTAATAATCATTACCAAACTAAATAAGAGCATCTTATTCCATATAAAAAATGGTAGATAAACTCACACAAACATTTGACACATTTTTTATTGATAGTATTCCACATAAAGATCACCATGAAAATGCTATAGAAATCATGACATCCTTGATGAATTTTTATGATCATATAAAATTTAAAATATGATAGCTATGACATCATTCCATTTCTTCTGATCAAATGAATGTCTTGGTTGTTCTTTATGTTACTCACAGTACTATGAACATAGAAAGGTGCACTGATATTTATAATTTAATTTATCAATCTTATATACCAAACCATTTCACATAAAATGATAAATGTAAATTATAATAAAAAGCATTCTGGTATGTTAATATTGGAAATGATTTATTCAAACAAGTTTTTTATGAACAATTACTTTGATTTTTAAGAAAAGATGAGCTCACACTACACTCTTGGAAATGCATGATAGCGAGTGTGGTGGGTATTTTAGTGGATGTGCCATCTCAAAAATTATTACACCATGGTTACTACTAGTCTATAATAGAAAATAATGTATGGAACATGCAAAAATATGTTTACAATGTCAAAAGTATTATAATTTTACTCATGCACCATCACATGAGTTATAGTCAATTTCTTCACCATGGACCTCTTCCTTATGGAGCTTTGATTTAATAGGAAAGGTAAATCCAATATCCAATAGTAGACATGATTTTATCATTAAAACTATAGAATATTTTACAAAATGGGTGAAAGCAACTCCACTTGAGTTTACCATAGGGGATGATATATGCAGGTTTCTAGTGACCAATATCATTTCCCATTTTGACATTCCTTCAACTATTATTTTTGATAATGGAACATCATTTAAAAATAAGAAGGTAAGATGATTTTTTAGTAAAAAAAATATTAATCATACCTTTTATACACCTTATTACCCACATAGAAATGGCTAGGTAGAGGAAACCAATAAAATAATTGGGAAAATAATTGAACGATAGAACACTGATTGGCACCAATATATGGTATATGCTCTATGGGCATATCAAACTAGTATATGCATAACTACTCAAGCCACACCTTACTCTTTATTCTATGGTATATAGTTAGTATTATTGATTAAACTTGAGATACCTTCTTTTCATGTTTCTCTAAAAGGCATCATCAAAGATAATGAATACCATGAAAAATGATTGCATCAATTAGTTCAATCGAGTGCCAAATGCACACAAGATGCTAAGCACTTACATGTTTATCAAGGTTGTGTAAAATGAGCATATAAAAAAATGTTCATCCACATGAATTTAATTTGGGTGACTTGGTATTAAAATTAAATCAAAATAATACCAATGCATAAAAAGACAAAAAAGGAAAGTTCAAACAAAATTGGTACGAACCATTTACAGCTATATAAAAGTTGGAAAAGGTATATACTTCCTTAATAAACTTGAAGGAAAGCCTTTAAAAATAATAATTAACATTATCCACTTTCATAAATATATTATGTAAGAAATAAATTCCAAAAATATCAAAAAAAATCAAAAACATTCAAATCTCCAAAAATATTTTTAGCACCTACATGTTTTATTAGATCCTTGGCATCTATGTGTTAGTTACACATTGATGTATGGCATACTTATTTAATCATATATACACATATGTGTCACACTTTTATTTGAGTGTGATATAGTCATACACAAATACATTATCTATTTATATTTAGATGTTGGGTTTTCCCTATACTCCTGTCACATAGACATTGGGGGCATCTACTTCTTTGATATTCATACACACATGTTTTATGATTTGATGATAATTCTACATTATCCTATTTGTGTGAATCTATAAATTTGACTCAAAAGAGGATGGTTAGTATGGTGTTAGTTCCAAATTGAAAACAAAATGAAAGAAACACACTAACTAGCATAACATCTCTAGGCCTAAACACTAGGGAGAGCTTAGTTAACAAACATGAATAAAACACACAACTAAAATTCAAAATAAACCTTCTTTTACCTTCCTTTGATTCTCCAAAATTCTTTTTGTAGTGGTTTTCTCAACTTGTTCTCATGAATTATTCATTAAAGGAGGCTTGGTTATCTCCTCTTCTCCTTCGTACCTTTGGCTTGTGGCTTGGCTTGGCTTGGCTTGGCTTGGAATCAATTTGGCATGGTAACACTAATTGAAATGGATTTTTTAATAATTTGTGCATTATAAATTTTCATTATAAAAAAATTTAAGATATTTGAGCATAATAACATTGCACCAAAATATCTTGGAAATGATGTGGTAAGGCATCCTATTTATAGATTTTTGAGATTGATCAGAATCAACCTGAACTATCCATCTCAAGATTGAGATGTGTGGCTAAGAATTAATCTAATTTTGCAATTAAAATTGATAAATAGGTTCATCAATATTTTAGATAAAGGATAAATTAAGAGGCATGGAGGGATTTGATGAGGCATGAGAGGCATGAATCTTGATATTTGTGGCTTTTATGGCCTAGAGATGTCTTCCCAAGAAATGAGGTCACCTAATGATGCATATATTTAATATTCATTTCCAAAAATAAGATTTCAACAAGTTTCCATGGAATTATTAATTAGGTCTTGATTTTGATTAATTATCTCTTAAGCATGTTTAATCACTTTGTGCACAAATTACTTAAATTAATCAGAATACCTTATTATTGATCCAAAATTTGACTAGATTGGAATTAGAAGTCAATGTCAGATGCATTGGAACCATATTCCCATTTAGAATATTATAAATCATAAATAATAAAGGCACATATTTTGTGAAAGAGATTTGATAGGAAAGAGAAATCCAGAGCACCTAGATGCAAAATTAGCATTTTGACTTAGAATGATCTGATCAAATTTAGCTAGCCCATAAATTGCATTGACCCATTTAGGGATACCCTAGCCAAAATCAGCCCTTGAATATGTCAATTTCACATCATTTAGCATGTTTTAGTGTTTTTAGGCTAAATTGTGTATTTTGGGTAGAAATTGGTCAAAATCCTAGTTGGAGGTTATTGGTGGCCAGATATAGGTGTCTACAGTTTCCCCCTATTTAAGAAGATGTTTCAAACTATAAGTAAAGAAATGTCTTCTCAAATAATGAGAAATGGCCTTTATGCCAAAAAGAAGATGATGATTGAAGAACAAAGTTCCAAATACTTTTGGGAAGTCTATGATGATGCCCCCTCTAGGGAGTGGCCATCACAATTGTTGATGGACAGTCCCTTGAAAAGAAGCAAGAAAAAAGGTGGAATTAACCCATGGTTGAGATTAATCCAAATGAGAAAATACTTGCATGCATTGATTTTAAAAGATTATTGATTTGCCTAAAGGTAGTTATAATTAGGAATAAAAGTCAAAATAATGATTTGGTCATAGGTGGTTATAATCATTAATAGGACTTAGATTGGCTAAAGATGATTATGCCCCAGTTAGGGCTGATTAGTAAGCATAACTCAAGGATATAACTTGGAATATAGATTAAATAAGAACATGTGTAAAGTGATGAAATATATTAATAGAGGAATGAGATTGATCATTAAAAATGATTCAGTTGTACCTACCAATGAGGAGATGCTCATCCTTATTATTAATGATACAACTAGAATGGTCAATGGGTTGATTTGATCAAAGGTGGGATGGAAGGATTTGCTAAGGTTCCAAAGAAAAAATTATGTGGCTCCATTGATTGTAGACCTTCCTGAAGCTAATTTTTATTATAGCATGTGATGGTAGGCTTCATGATAGAACACCATGAAGACTATCCCAAAATATGCATAAGGACTGACTCCCAATCCAATAAACACTCAAAAATAACACACCAAAGATAAAAACCATGATGATAATATTGACATATGAATATGGATAGACTCAAGAATAATGTACTCAATAAATCACCTATGAATGCATATAGACTGAGTTGAGGCAATAGTGATGAAAGAAAACAAATAGGCAAGCAAATAAACAAATAAATAGAAAAACAAATAAACAAACAAATAACCTGAAATAAACAAACAAACAAAAATCTTGAAAACAAAAGCAAAAGAAAGCATCCTAACAATGACAATACCCTAGTAAGGTAGATCGAGGATAACTTACTAGATTTAGACAGGACAAATATTTTTGAATGTTTTTTTGAAATGTTATGAATGTTTTTTTTAAATTTTGAGGTATCTTAACTTGATCGAGAATGACAAGATACTTGTTCACAAAATGGTGAAAATGTTTAGCTTAGGTTGCTCACAAAATGGTGAGAGCATATAGAAAGGGGGACCAAGGTGACCTTAACATGAATTGAGCATGACCCACAGTCTTGAAATGACCTCAATTCATTGTAATTTCATCCACACAAAATATGGGGAAAAACCAACTAGGTCCCAACAAGTTCTCAAATTTGGCAAATGGCTAGTCAAATGAAAATAGTAATGGTAAGGTGATGCAACAATGCATGGTAAACAAGTGTTTCCCCTAGTTTACCCATAGGTGATTATAACTAAGATACAATGGCATAGGTAAATGATACTAATTTGCCCATAGGTGGTTATAATTAGTAGAAAGACTGGTGAAACACTAATTTGCCCATAGGTAATTATAATCAGGGTCACATAAATAAACTTGATAGGATGAAAGATATCTTGCTAGATCAACTATAACACTACTTTCATAGACTATCATTGTAAACATAAATTTTATTAATTATTGAAACTTGATTGGAATCCTCTTATAAAAAATTTAGGAAGAACCAAATGAACTAAGATCAAAATTAGATTGGGTAGGATGTGTAAAAATAGGCTTTGGTTTAGATAGGAATGGAATGGTTAGATGGCATAGTCTTTCTCTAGAATAATGATGGTTTGATAATTTGTATAAAATAGTAAGATGGTTGCCCCAAATAAATGGGGTAAATGGAAATAATATGTGACAATGGCACAAGGATATGTAACAATAGCAATGACGTGACAATGTAGAATGGTATGGTACATGTTTTTGGCCTAGGTATGGTTTTTGATTTTGTTGTTCCAATGGATGGGGAGATGCATGTCATAATCAAAAAATGATATAAATAAAATACTTAATCATGTTAATTTATAGCCCACACCTCATCTGAATAGCTGCTCTATCAAAAATGGCTTGCAAATTTGGCTATCAAGAATGTTTTTATGATTTTCATTGGTCATTGATTCTGATTCCTTCAAACATCGAGACAAGGTATCTTTGTAGTCTCTGCAAAGGAAAGTGTGGTCATGGATGGTAAATAAGGAAAAATATTATATGGTAGGTTTGATTATGAAATGTAATGGTAAATAATAATAGAATGTATAATGGTGGAGAAACAAGTGAAGATCAGGACTTTTAGTCACATGTAATGTTGTTGATGTTGGATTCAACATTAATTTTGTTATGGTGGGGTTGAAGACTTGTTCTCTTGATAGGATCACCACATTTTTCTATTTTTTTATTTTGAGAGTAGCTACCATCTGATTAGGTTATAGATTGGAAGATATTTGTATTTGATCTTTGATTTTGTCTTCATCAAGTAGTGAAGAACTTATGTGCTCAGTTATTGGTGCCTCAAACAGGTTTTCACCAATGAAGTTGTTTTGATTGTCTTGTAGCACCTTTGAGAAGGTTTCACTAAAATATGTTGAGTTTTGACTTTGATTGTCTTCTAGCACTTTCAAAAAAGTTTCACTATAAGATGTTGAGTTCTGACTTTGATTATCCCCTAGCACCTCCAAAAAAGTTTCACTAGGAGAGTGTTCTTATGCTATATGAATGTGTTTTTGGCCTCCTTACTCTTCTTCAACCACTATGTCACCATAGATGTAGTTCAACAAAGTGTGATTCTGTAGATCCCAATCAACACTTTTTGGAGATGGAATGTCAATAATATGGCTATCTTGGTTGATAGTTATGGCATGTGGAATGGTAATGGAATAGGTGTTGGCATCACAATCCTTATAGAAGATACTATGATAACTTGTGTCAAAGATAAATTACTCATCCTTAAAAATTGTAGAAGGATCATAAATTTATTTAAATTGATTTGCAAGGCATGTGTAACCAATGTTGTAACAACCATGAACATATTCTTCTTATGAATCTGAATCTAACTTAAGGGACTCTAAATCTGATGTTGAGATTGATGTTGATTTAGATTCTAATGCTAAATTTGATGTTAGTTCAAGAATAGAATCTAACTCTAACTCTAATTCTTCATCTGATGGGTACTCTTTTATAATGATGTCTTATTGAATATTTGGTTTTAGATAAGTAACAGCCTGTGATGGCATAATGGGCTCCATAAAAACTAGTTTGTCAAAGTGGGACTCCTCTAGGATGGGAAAAAAGGTCAAGAGATAACTCCTCAAAAATTAGCTTGTTAATAAGAGGCTCTTGAAAAATAATCACATGGTCAAGGTAATGATTTACCCAAAGGTGGTTATAATCATTAAGTGACTCAAAAAAGACTATCTCATCAGAGTGAGACTTCTCAACAACTATTATAGGATCAATAGGCAATTCATCATAGGTTGACTTATCACAAATGGTTGATTCAACAAAAACATCTTGGATTGGTTGGTTATTTTGGCCTTGGTTTTCAATGAGTTAGAAGTTACTAGTTTTGAACATAGCTTGGTCTTTGAATGATTGGATTGGTTTAGGCTTGGATGGGATTGGTAATAGATGAGGACTGACTTATGGTTGATTAATGGTAGGGCATTGGGGAAAATTATTTATTGCATGAGCCAAAGGACTAGGTCTTGGAATGATGAAGGAACATTATGGAGCTTGATTGCTCGCACAAACCAAAGGATGAGGTCTTGGTATGGGAATGGTGTGACATTATAGTCTTGGAATAGAAATGGTATGATTTGGTGGAGCCTAATTAATTGCATAATCCAAAGCATCCAATTCTTCCTCATAAACCATATTGTTCCAATCATGAGTTGGCTCATAAGTTAGTTCTTGACTATGTTCCATGTACTGATTATTAAAAAAAGGTAGAGATTCATATTCCAAACAACATTATCTATAGTTGGGTCTTCAAAGTCCTCCTCAAAAGCCTCTTCATTATAATCAAGGTCTCAATTTGGATTTTGTGTATTTTGACTATGTTCCCCATATGGAGTATTATAGGGAGAATAATAAAACTCCTTAGAAAATCTTTATCTATAGAGGTTCTTAGTGGGATTTTATGTGGCCATTCTATCATAAGTTGGATTGTACATGACTCCACCATAAGTGTAGCTATAAATATCCATGTAAATGATGAAATATCTAAAACAAAAAGGCTTAGAGTTCTACAAACTCTAAAAAAACTATGTCTAAAGGACAAATGGTTCAATCTTGGTCTAACTTGGTCGAAGGGGTGGAGCTATATTTCCAATATGGTTTGAAAGTGGAGTTGTATATATAAAATTATTTATGATAATACTTGGCATAAAATATTCTAACATCAAATATCTAATGTCAAATGTCATACGCACAAAAGTTCAAGTGTCTGAATAAAAATTGGCATATCGAAGGTCTAGGTCAAAGTGATCCAAACAAGGTCTAAACTAGGAAATGGAAAAGTTAAGTGACTAGATATTTTTTATAAATTCAAATTCAAAAGCTAAGCTCAAAAAAATAGGCATACACTATGACTTTTGGCCAAATAGCATCGAAAGCTAGACTTGACATAAAAGGTATCATGTGATTTGATTTAATCTAACAAGTTTGAAAACAATTTTGACATAGACCCAGCACACAAAATCAAACATAAACATGATTAATTAGCATAAGGCATAAGATAAAAGGATTTTTGAATAAAGGCTATGTTTTCAAAATTTAAATCACAAATAATGATGAGGATAGACATGAAACAAATAAACCATCAATAGTTTTCAAATTTGGGTAATCGATTAACTGAAGTTATACAACCCAAAAGAGAAAGATCTATGTATCAACCCCATGAATTAAGGCCTAAATAGAAATAAATCAATGTTTGAATCCAAACTTGACAAGGCTAATTAAAAACTCAATGGTGAAAACTAGGATTTGACCAAATAAGCTAGACAAGATCAGACAGCATGATGGCACATGACAAAGGTCTAAATGGTATACATGACATGGGTTGAAAAATTATTTTGATACAATGGTAAATAAGTCTTGAAACAAATTGAGTAGCCTAATATCATAATCATACTCAAATAATGTGGTCAATTTTATGTTTTAAAGACTCAAAAGGCTCAAAAAAATTTGACATGATTTGGGCAGCATAACGCTACCCTCTACAACTCAAATGATACACACACAAACAAGTTTAGAAAAAATTACAAGGCATAAGTGTGGTGTAAAATAGCCAACATAACACCTCTTTAGACAAAAGAGTGATGTATAGATAAATTGGTTATGACATAGCTTTATAAACAAACAAACAAGTTTTAGTCTCAAAACATACCAAATGAGAATATGATCCAAAAATATACTAAGTATAATCATCAAAATTCTAGAAAGGGTATGGCAATGTGGGGTTGAATAAACTAGCAAGATTTTGAACATTTTTAAGGGAAACAATTACACAATGACTTTCACTTCAAAAAATGCAAAATAAAAACATGGAAATTAGGTTACCATAAAATTTACTAGTTATAAAAAGGTCTTGTCCTTTTCACAACCACTACATCCTACTATTCACTCAGTATAGTGTAATGTCCAAATATAGATACATATCATGTGTAACTCAGAGGGAGTAAGTGAAGTCAATGCTAGGAGATGAAACCCTGGGTAAAATCATCCCTAAAGAACTCACAGGAGGTAATGATGTCTCCCTTGCAAGCCAAGATGTAATGAAATGAAAGACTAAAATAGAAATACTTTAAGGTCATTTTCAAGGTCACCCAAACTTTGACAAGTTTTTGGGGAGTGATTTAGATGACATTCTTTATAAGCCTTGGACTAGGCTTTTTGCAATAGGAATGGCACTTTGGATTCTAAGGGTTCCCTAAAGGGGACAAATGGAAGAGCATACATGCAACACCCCTCTTTTTTCCAAACAAAAATCTAATTTAAACAACTAAGTGAATAAAAAAAGCTTGGAAAGGTGAGTTCATTTTTAAGCCCAAATGGAAAGGTGTGATGGTGTTCATTTGACCCCTTGGTCTTAGTTGTAAATTTTAAAACTAATGCTAAAAACACTTATTTAAGCACCTTAAATGTTACTTTAAGCACCAAAATAATGTTTCTAATTCATTTTAAAACATGTAAAAAATGTTTTAAAACATGATTTATCAACCTTGAAATCCACTAGTTACATCTCTACTCTTAAGGCATCACCCCAAAAGCAAATATGTTAGATTAGAAACATTTTAAATAGATTTTTCAAATTTTGTAAAAAATCTATGACACTTGAATCTAAATTAATGTCAAATTCTAAAAATTTAGGAGAAAACACATGGTTTTAAAAAAATCATCTAAAATAGAGTTTGTATGACCCCAAACCAAGTATTTTAAAAAAGCTCTCATGTTTATGTTTTTAAGAAAACATAATGACCAATGTCAGTTATATAACTGACATCAGTTACACTTACTAATCGATGACGGTTATCTAATCAACATTAGTTATACCAATAGTGATTGATGATGGCTATGCCAATTGATGATGGTTTTACTAACTGACATCAGTTATTGTGTAAACTCGTGACAAATAAAAATGGTAAAACAAAGTTATAAAATCAAATGGTAAGAGTTTTAATGATCCAAATGAAGATTTTAAAGTTACATAATGATCTTCTTCATTGTGGGATGCATTTGGTGCCACTGGGAATGCCATATGTGAATCTAGGAATTTGACTCAAGAAAGGATGGTTAGTATGGTGTTAGTTTCAAAATCAAAACAAAATGAAAGAAACACACTAACTAGCATAACATCTCTAGGCCTAGACACTAGGGAGAGCTTAGTTAACAAACATGAATAAAACACACAACTAAAATGAAAAATAAACCTTCTTTTACCTTCTTTAAATTCCCTAAAATGCTTGTTATAGTGTCTTGCTCAACTTGTACCCATGAATTCTTCATCAAAGGAGGCTTCGCTATCTCCTCTTCTCCTTGACACCTTTGGCTTGTGGCTTGGCTTGGCTTGGAATCAATTTGGCATGGTAACACTAATTTCAATGGCTTTTGAAATCATTTGTGTATTATAACTTTGCATTATAAAAACTTTGAATATATTTGATCATAATAACTTTTCACCAAAATAGCTTAGAAATGATGAGGTAAGGCCTCATATTTATATATTTTTGAAATTGATCAGAAACAACCTGAACCATCCATCTCAAGATTGAGATGTGTGGCTAAGGATTAATCTATTTTTGTAATTAAAATTGATAAATAGGTTCATCAATATTTGGGATAGAGGAACAATTAAGAGGCATGGAGGGCTTTGATGAGGCATGAGAGGCATGAATCTTGATATTTGTGGCATTTATGGCCTAGAGATGTCTTCCCAAGAAATGAGGTCACCCAATGATGTAGATATTCAATATTCATTTCCAAAGATAATTTTTCAACAAGTTTTCATGGAATTTTTAATTAGGCATTGATTTGGATTAATTAGCTCTAAAGCATGTTTAAGCACTTTGTGCACAAATTACTCAAATTGATCAAAATATCTTGTTATGGTCCAAAATTTGACTGGTTTAGAATTAGAAGTCAATGTCAAATGCATTGGAACTGTATTCCCATTTAGGATATTATCAAAAACAAATAACAAAGTCACATGTTTTATGCAAGAGATTTGATAGCAAAGAGCAATCTAGAGCACCTAAATGCAAAATTGGCATTTTGACTCAAAATGATTTGATCAAAGTTAGTTGGCCCATAAATTGCATTACCCCATTTAGGGATACCCTGGCCAAAATCGGCACTTGAATATGTCAATTTCACATCATTTAGCATGTTTTAGTGTTTTTAGGCCAAATTATGCATTTTAGGTAGAAATTGGTTAAAATCCTAGTTGAAGGTTATCGATGGCCAGACTTAGGTGTCTACAGTTTGATTTTCATATATAGTTACACATGTCTTTATCCATGATTATATCTCACACAGGGTACTTGATATGATCTATACTTGACATTTTTTCCTCACATTTGATTCATGGGCTAATATGACATGTTTATGTTGGTTGATTATGCTATCCTTTATGTACTTCTTTAAGTGTCTTTCCTTCTTATTGCATTCCTTGTTCAATCATTTGAATATTTTCCTTTGCTTGTGGCCCCTATGCCTATGTATCCTTTCTTTGACATTTTCATATGTCATGGTTTATTATATGGACATTTGAGTATGTCATCCTTATTTTTATGTACATTTGAATAAGTTATGTCCTTTCAATTATGTGGCATTTGAACATGCCCCTTGTTTATGATCTCCTTGGATAATTTCCTTTTGACTTGCTTTTGAGTGCTCTTATGTATATGCTTGTTTACTTATTGATTTTGTATTTTTACTATCTACATGTTACCATTATCTTTATAACACATCTTAGGCCTACATGTGATCACATTTTTTCTATGTGCTTCAATGATACATTTACCTAAACATGTTTCCTTATATATGTTACATGGTTAAATTCACAAATTATACATTTGTCTTATCATTTTGAGGTGAGGTAACTACCAGTTCCTATATTTCCCTCACCTCAAGGGGGGTCATATTAATGGGTGGATGTCATAGATTTATGTTCTCCACACTTGGCATAGTTTTTTTTATTCAGAGGGGGCATGCTTTGAAAGCATGTATTCACACTTTTTTATTATATGGTACTTATATTAGTTTATAGATTTAGTGGGGGCATGAATTAGAGGTATGTTCTCCATACTCATTTAGTATATGGTACCTATATCATTTTTTAAAATTTAATGGGGTCATGTCATATGGGCATGGCTTCTACATGCATTTATAGTTTTTAAATGCATTGGGGGCATGCTTTGGAAGCATGTTATCCATACCTACTTAGTATTCAACGTCTCTAGTTTATAGTGGGGACAAGTTTTGAAAACACATTTTCTACATTGGTACTTACATAAGTTTTCATATTTCCCCATATATAGTGGTGGAATCCTTTTGAAGCATGTCATTCACACTTTCATAATCTCTAAATTAGCCAAAATACATAGTTATATGATTCAGATTCATATTTGTGGTAGAATTCTATACATTGGTACTATTATTTTACATGGTTTTAGCATGAGACATATCTAAGGTACATATGATATGCAACATGTGCATAATATTTCAAAATCCAAATTAGTTTCAAATTTCAAAATTCTTTTATGGACTATTAACATATCATGAAATTTTTTCTACTAATACCCCACATACTTTATAGACTTTATTGAGCCAATCTACCAAAATATTTAGTTCACCTTTTGGTATCATTAAGGTGATAAAACCACTCAATATTTCCATGTTTTCATGTTGGAATTGATCATCCAGTCTCACTAGGTTATAATTATCATTTGGTTATATGGTTGAACTAATTTCAACTATTAGGTGGAAACTCATTATTACTCTAAGGTTGGGGGCATAGGCCTTCTGATCTCTATCTCTATCTCCTTAGATATATTCACTTTCATGATTTAACTATATTTGTCCTAATATTAGTTTGAGATCCTTACAATGATACATTTTTTTCAAAAATAAATTATCAATTGGTAAGGAAGTTACATCGACACATAAGTGTACTCCTAAACCTTGTTCTTTCAATTTCAATCTATTTTAAGTACTTTCAATCCTAGATTATATGCACTAATTTTATACTGTAACATGCTCTTGATTGTAGATCAATCACCAACAAATCACTCAAGTTGGGTAAATGCAAAGACAAGGTGTGTGTACACACACAAGTATTCATTCATTTATTTTAAACCATCAATTTCATTATTGTTATTCGATCTAATCTACTCCCCACAAAACTCCCATGATATTGGGCATTCCTTAAAAAGGGGAAGGTGGGGACAACTACAGACTTTCATCTTCCATTTCAAGACTGATATAGGATCAACCTAGAGCATAGATGCACGCATTTAACTTCACAAATAGAGTCTACATGAATAGTCTCCAAGATATTCACTATCACCATCGAGAGTTCAATCTAAAGTCTTACATACATGTCAAACATTGTTACAATAATTTGAGTATTAATCTTATTATTTATAAACATAAGGGTAAAGGTTATTTCAATTCCAAAGAATAAATACAAAATTGAGGTAAGGGTAAGGTATAAAAGGAGAGCATCCAAGTCTAAAATGAACTCAAGGAATTGATCACTGAACTAAGTGACTCTGCCAAATTTATACCATTGTAGACTGAGTTTCACTAAAGTTATACCTCTTATAACATATAGTGGGAATATTCTGAGGGAATTGGGACTATGCCTTCAATATGAGATCCCACTAATGATGAGTACTAGTATTTTATAGTATAATACACATAAACACCATATGAGAATTTGTAGATTGACACAAAAATCATTAGCACTACCAAAATGTAAATTAAATAATTCATACAGTGATTATAATATCTGAGCACATGATAACCATGGAACACATAAATCATCAAATTATTAATCCAATTAACCTAGCATAGATACTCACTCAAAACCTAAATATTAAAGAGAATTGAAACATAAAACAAACCCTCTTATAGAAAATATAGATTATATTCATTAAAAAGAGTAAATGTTGTTACAATAATCGATTTGGGTCAATTTTATAGTATAAAGTGATGAAATAAAAGTAGGTGAAATATTGGCTATATTCCAACAACACTTTCAAGTAGTTTTTGGTTGACCCTATGATATAACACAATTATTCCTTATATAGATAAGGATGAGTCTCACCTACAAATAGCATGAAAATCTCATATAAGGCCATGATGGCCATTCATTATAGTTACAATCATATTTTAAAATTTAAAACAAGGTAATCTGTAAAAACCCATAATAGATATATGGGGGACCACTTAATTGACATGAGGAGGTGGTTGAGAAGGCCCAAATCCTAACTACTTTGACTTTTCATCTTTAGTTTCCATCACAATTACTATGAGGTTAAACTCCTTGTCTAGTTAAGAAAGTTTTAGTGGGGGCTCCCTACTTAGCCTAAATTATCAGTCTCTGAGAGACATAAAAAGGGTGATTACATTGATGTGTAGACTCTAGAAACCTTGTTGATGCTCATCATGGACTATGTTGATAGATCTAACACTACCCAAGCCCCTTCTTAGTTTGCTTTGGCAACTTTCTCCCTCATAACCTAATCGAATTGACCCAAGTAGACTTTGATTATAATTAATCAAGGTGCCACCCAAGTGAAATAGCATAGAGATATTTACCTCTTTGAAGTAGGTCAATATTCTCTTATTTATATCTTATATGGGTCTTATTATAGTACATGTTAAGGACAACCACTCCTCCATATCAGCTCTCATGTTCATAGTGTATGTTTGGTACAACCCCAAGTATGAGGTCGACATAAGTTTTAGGTCCATAAACATTCCTTTATTGACCACCATTTGTAGATTTTGACACTTCTCATTGATCTCCATAATCCTTTCCATATAGGCATGAGTTCACTAGGTAAGTATATTAGTCTCAGCTAAAGACTCTACTACTTTCCCAAGAAATAATAAAAGTAGTAAGAGGGTGTCTTTGACTTTCCCAATTATATTGATGTGAAATGTGTTCTTCATTTTGGCTTCTAAAGTTTGAACTTAGATCTACATATCCACAAATATATTCTTGGACATATTATGAGTCACATGGAGAATAGATAGGGGGTCCTCATTCATCCCTTCTTCCCTAATGGAATTCTTCACCTTAGTGAGGGATAATAGATCTTGATGGGTCTACCATAAAATCAGGTTTCCCTCTTGGACCAACCTATATGTTAGTGTCTTATTCATGCTTTCAAAGGCTTGGTCAAAACTCCATTACACGTTTGAATCACCTTGGATAGTCATCTCTAATGCCTATGGCCTTGGGACAATTCCTCAAATTTTTAGAGGTCTAGGAGGGGTGGATAAAATGGTAGTGAAGGGTAGAGGATGATGTGGAGGGGAGATGGAGGAAGTGGAAGGAGTGAACAAGAAAAGCATTGGAGATGGAAGGTACATGGGATAAAAAGGAGGTAAAATTAAATGGGAAGATCAAGGGAAAATTTAAACCCACCATTATTCTTGAGTTAAGTCACCTGAGGTGGAATTGCCCCTGAGAATAGGTCCTTAAAAAGTAGGGAAGAGATGGGTTGGTTGAAGGTGAGTCCCATGGCACCCTGGGTAATGGAAAGAGGTGGTCAAGGAAATAGGCACCAAGATGTTGCATTTGGGGATAGAGGAAATGTTGAGGCCTTTAAAGGAGTTTTAATTAGATTAGAATACATTTAGGTTGGGGCCAGAGTGTGAGTTTCTTTATACTTCTTATTCAGCCTCTTACCTAGGTTAGCTTTAGGTGTTACAGTAGATGGTCTAACTAGGATGATAAGAGCTATGAGGGTTGATGGTAGAGGACTTGGAGTAGCTGAGGGAAGCACTATTTTGAATATATTGGGTACCAAGAGGATCCTTGGTGTAAGTGGTATGCTCCCTAAAGTTATAGTTGTGCCTGTTGCTAAAGGCACACCCAAGGGAGGCATCAAGAGGACTCCAAATTATGAAATGGATGGAGTAGAGGGGAATGAATAAGAAAGGATGTTTAGGAGTATTGAGGCCAAATTAAATTTGGAAAATTATGGAGGGTCTTCAATGGGAAATATAGGAGGCACCACTTAGGGAATTTTTGGGGGTAGAGTGGAACTGGTGCGTGTTATGACCAAGATTGGAAAGTGACAGGAGTGAGGGGTGGAAGGGATATGAGAGAAGTTGGAGGTGTCATAGGGGGAACCTAGATGTGTTCATATTGGGATCCTCACTCTAAGATCACTCTCAAACTTTTGGCCACATCAAACTTTAGGGTTTATGTATCCTAGAGCTAAGGTGTCAGTGGTTGAGCTAGCTATGCCTAGGCTGCCTAGGGCTGAGTATCTTGGGACTTGCTCTACCACACCCTAACTAATAGAACTACCAAAGGAGGCATAGGTAGAGGTATGGAATGAAGAGTGATTGGATGAGTAAGAGGAATATTTAAGGCATGAGGATCATGAACTTATGGAGGTAGTGGAGTTAGAATTAGAGTTCAAGGAGGAGAAGGTAGTGGAATGCGCTGTAAGATCCTCTAAGATATAGGAGGAATTATCAGATTTGGGTCCTAAATGGAGAAAGTAAGAAATAGAGGAGGCATGAATGGGACCAATTGAGCCTTCTTTCCTTATTATTAATATTTATCATGATGTAACATATCACCTCCTAGTTATCAGTGGCATTTAGATAGAGCTCATCATCATATTTGGTCTGATGATCATAGTTGATATTGAGGTAAGTTGAGTATTATACCAAGTGAGATCAGATTACCCCTTTAGGGTCTCATTTATGGATCTTTCACTTTTAAAGGGTATATTCTTACCCAACCACCATCTTTTGAATTAGAGGGAAGGTATTTTAGACATTGTGCCTTATTATGATTAGGAGTGGGGGAATGCCTTTTACTGATGGTAGATGTAGAACCCAAATATTCCCACCACCAATAGATAGGACATCTCTTTTAATGCAAGGTGTTCTATAATTAAATATGGTAGGTGAAGAGGATCCTTTAATAAACCCACAATCTATATCATAATGTCTTCTTTGTAAATCTATTAGTTTCTAATGGCTATGATGGAATCTCTAATTGCCTTCAAGAGTCAAGCTGCCAAAGCCTCATTGATGGCTTGGTATACCACTAGGTATAAATTTTCACATATGTCCTAGATTTGATGGTGTAATTTTTTTCCATATATTTTTTAAAATACTACATGGACCACTAAGCCCCTTGGAACCCACACAGAAAATGTTGAAGACTTGAAAGAGAGTGTCCCATAAACTATGTCTAATAGGTAGCTCATCATGTTGAAACTATCCTCAGCTTAAGTATCTATGATGGTATTGACCAACATTAATTTTATAAATACTCCCATGTATAGGACCTCTAAGTGTGTAAGGATCATATACACAAGATACACCCACATCTTTTTGATGTATAGGAAATCTTGGTCCCCGAATAACCAGTTCAATAGGATAATGCCTACCTAGACCTCCTCTCATAAGGTGCAAACTATGTATGCATTTATATCCTACTTGTTAACCCATTTAGAGTCTAGGTTCTCAGCCTAGTCATTGAAAACATCATATATCTTATAGGTCCCCATCCAGACTGTTACCACCATTGCCTCATAAGATAAAGTGTAGTTCAAGAGGTAGTATTACTTAAAGGCATTCTTAGAGATATCAATAATTTGGTGGTGAGATTTAGGTGAGCATACTTATCCATGGACTCTATCCTGAATGTGGATGGTGTTTTTAAAGATGTTTCTCAATAAGTCAATATAGGAGAATGCCTTTGGTTTGGTCATAGCTCTTTAGAGTCTGTACTTCTTGTAAGATCTAAGAGCATCTTCATACTCTACTTTTTGGTCATCATCTAAGTCTAAATCCCTAGGTATTTACTCAACCACTTTGAATAAATCATTGTAGTGATTTAATTGGGTCAAACTAGTCAGGAGTGGTGTCCCTATATTCAATTTTGGCCTTTGGGTTTGAGGATGATATAGCCATTATAGTAGGATGGAGGGGCAATTAGGAAGTTTTCAATGTAGAAATCATAGAATACAAGGGTACTCTATAGAAATTGGAAAGCAAAGAGTTAGATACTTCTTTTAAGGAAATAATGTTGACCATTAGTGATCTTCTTTTATGATTTTATAAATTCATACATACATCCCCCTATATTAATGGTATTTGGTAGTTGACTTGCTATGAATTCAAATTTGATCTGGTGGATGAATTTTCTCTTTATTTCTAAATCTAGAGTTGAATTTAGAGCTCATGGTCCTTTGCCACTATATGGGTATAGAAATGGAAATGAGATGTTTTAAAATTATCCCATTAGACCCAACTTCTCATTTTATTAATGCCCAACACATGATAGGTTATGTCCTACTTTATGACATGTGTCATCTTCTCATTGGTCTTCCTAATATGGTTGACACCTAGGCACAAATCTTTAGTCCATGTGATTCCCTTAGGAATGGTGATGCATCACTTAGTGACATGTGACACATCTTGATTGTCTCTATGTTCTCATATGTACCTTATTATAACCTTTCTTAGGCCTTAGGTGGCTATTAATTCATCTACATACTGGGCAATGTGACACATTCTCATTTGGTTGAGATCTCCTAAACTCTAACATCTCTAATAGGTTTGGGGGACTAGTCACTCTAACACATGGTGACATGGCACCTTCTCATTTGACTAAGCTCTCCTAGGCTTTGACATCTTTGATAGGTTTGGGATACTAGCTGCTCTGACACATCATGTCACTTTCCCATTTAGTTGGGCTCTTTTGGGCTCTAAAATCTTAGAGAGATTCAAGGGACCAGATACTCTAACACATGGTGATATATCACCTTCTTATTCAATCAAAATATTCTAGGATATAAAATCTATTATAGGTCCAAGGGACTGGCCACTTTGACACATGGCACCTTCCCATTCAATCAAGCTCTCCCAAGCTCTAACATCTCTAACAGGTCTGGGGGATTGGCTGCTCTGACACATGGTGATATGGCACCTTCTCATTTAGTTGGGATCTCTTAAGCTCTATGAAATTCACAAAAAATACTAAGTAATAAAATGAAAATGAACATGATATATTAAAAACTTACTAGTTAGTTGCAGTGATTTTGATTTGCCATAAATAGTGATGAGTTCATTACTTTTGGAATGGAATGAGATTCTGGGAGATTTTAGTGAAATTCAACCTATAATTTTAGAATTATGATTCATAAAATAACAAACATTCCTTAGTCATAAAAATAAAATATGCTTGTTCTTGCTTGGGGAATCATAGTAATGTATATTCCAAGGATTGAAGCAGGTGTTATTCATGAAAGTTTAGAAGGGTTCCCTATTTTAAATAAAATGGGGCATGTTGGCTACAACAATTAATATATTAAAGGGAGGTAAAATGTAAACACTATTTTATGATTATATATCACCTCAATCTTGTACACTTGGCAAACTCAGATCTTGGTTGTTCCTCTTAGTTATATACCTTTCTCACTTCTATTAGTCTCACATCTACTCTATCTTATGTCCCTTAACCTATATCTCTTAGTCTAACCAGTATTATGCTAATGAAAAATACCTTCTCTCTTTCTTATAATGCTTAAAATGTACTTATCTTTCATCTGTATAAGTTTTGAACCTATTCATACTTCCCTGCTCCTTACAAACTAACATCTAAGATGGAAAATAATATCGATGCTACTGTCCTGACCTAATGTAAGTGTCCAGTACCCTAAATTCATCTAATTTTCAAATAAAATGTATCCTAAATGTAATCCTAAGTGATTTAATGTGATTTATTACTCCAAAGGGATTGATATAAATATAAGATTAACCCTCATTCATTCCTCACCTAGCAACATGGGAATAATACTAAGTATTCTTATCAAAGAGCATTAAATTTGATAAAGCTTTCCTATTTCCATACAAATAATAGGTACAACACATCTATAGGGCTAAAGTACTAAAAGAGTATCCCAATATCCCAATTTTCTAAGTTACAAGATAGGTCAATGTTGTACTTACTTTTTTTCATGATTCACACATAAGCCAACACATAGTGGATAGCTACATGAGTTTGAGGCAATATTCTAGAGTATTGGATAGTAGGTAGTGCCCTATGATAGTAGGTATTTGAGTTCATCTTGACACCATTTCTCACTAACCCATTTTTACCCAAGGTCATTATGAAGATGGAAAACTAAGGTTTTTTCATTTCATAAGGAGTGATAGTCGATGACCTAGATTTGAATGTATCAGAGTGAAGACAAAGAAAAAATTAGAAGCATCTATGTGGTCACATCCTTTTCTAGTAGGTATTCTATATAGGACACTTTTTTCAATTCCAAAAAATAATGTTGACACAACCATCCTCAGTCGATGTTAATGTCTCAAGCATCAGAAGTGTCAGATTTAAAATTTAAAGAATGTTTCAAACTTTCTTCTAGCCAAATTTCTATTTATTCCAAATCCATAACTATATTAACATTATAATAATATAAGTATGTTACTTCTTTATCATTTCCATATCTATCATAGTTATACTTTTCATATTTAGACTATCTCAACATAATAAATTTAGTATATGCTTATATCTAAGTTTAGCATCTAATTAACCTGCTATAGATTTGATTATCACTCTTGTGTCATTTCATTTCTATATACCCCTTTAATTCAAATCTAAGGTTAATGATAATATCACCTTAGATCCACTTTTTAGGGTTAAATAGTATTTTGCTTACCATGTAAGAATCCTTCACAAGTTTTATGATGAGAAGAGATAGAATAAAAACTAAAAACAATAATATGAGAATACATATCATATAAACTTATAAATTTACCATATATTTATCTTTCATGTCATAATTGTGATTAATTCCTACTATGTGATGAAATACAACATGCAAAAGAAGCATAAAATATGTATAAACTATTTTTTTGAATACTTTCAGCAATTAGAGAACCAAATTGAATTTTAATAGACTGGGTATCCTTAATAAAGGTTACAATAAAATTATCATTAATAAGTTTAGAATAGGATAATATATTTTTCTTCAGTTTTGGTACATAGAAAACATCTTTAATAACAACATTTGTAAATTTTGTTTTTCCTTGATTAGTAGCTTCTAAAAATGAATTATCACCTAAATAAATATTTTTAGATATATTTTTAGTTTCAAATATTGATAAATAATTCATATGATATGATGCACCACTATCTAAAATCCATTCATTTTCATTAGAAGAAAATAAGGCAGCATATAAAGCAACAACATTAGAATTATGTTCTTGATTATTGTTCTAATTATGATTTTGATTTTTCTAACGGTTTCCATTAGATTTCTTACCTTTATTATTTTTAAAGGTCTTATGGTTAGCTCTATATTTTTTATAATAATTTTTCATTCTACAACCAAATTTACCACATAGATTACAATTTTCATTAAACTTAGCTTTATGATTTTTATTACTAGATTTTTTTGTTTCTATTTTTTCCATTTGTAGAATTAAGGTTAAATTTATAGTTTCTACTATTTTCATAAATAGGATTGAGTGTGAGAATTTAAAAGAGTGGCATTCTATTTAGAATCAAAATTTGATATCACTTACTCTTCTTGAATTAGATGTGCAGATAGAGTAGCGAGGTCAAAGATAACTTGCTCTATTTAGTATTTTGAATTAAGAATTGAAATAAAATTATATATTTTTTCATGAATATTTAGATGAATAATGAAATACAAAATATTATCTTGAATAATATTATTGTCATAACCATCTAACTGAGATTTAATATTTTAATTTTTTACAAGAAAATTAACTAATTTTTCATCACCTTTCATAGGTGTAGTAAGCAAGTCAAGAATTAGCTTAATAATCTTAGAGAGATGAGTGTACCCATGCATAAATTCAAGGAGTTTTTAGGAATAATTTAGAGACTCTTGATTTCCTATATGGAGTAGGAAATCATCCCCAACACTCCACAAAATAATTGACATAGATTCTTATCATTTATATTGAAACATATTTGTAAGCTCAGTAATAACATGTCATCCTAGTAAGGGTTTTTCCATTCCAAAAATAATGTTCCACAGCTTTTAGACCATAATTTATACTTTAATGTGAATTTTATAGATATTATAGTTGGACCTATTATATATTTGAGATTTATCTAGCATAAAATTAGTAGAATCCATTAATCCCCTTTAAAATTAACATTAAGACACTAGATAAAGCTTTAAAAACAAACTTTTTTTTTTTTATAATGTCATATTGACCTCTTATTTTTTTTTAAGTAAATTTCTAGTGTAAGCAAGAAATAATTATTCAAATATATGTGAAATAATGCAAAATAATTGTAACAAATTGTACTACATTTAAGTGCCACATAATGAACAACTATCTAAACATTGTTATTAAAAAGTTTGTAAAAACTATAATAGGAAGTTTCAAAATAACAAACAGATCACATTAATACATCCATAGTTCCCAAAATCATATAAATATATTGGTCACATGACCATGGTTGATAAAAAATAGTCTAGGTCAAGTGTTGTAAAATGTCATAAATCAACTAGGGTTTTGAATGTGAGACAAGGCATGCAAACAAAAGAAAAAATTTAAATAATTAATTTTAAAAAAAAATTATATTTAACCAATATTGACCAAAATATAAAATATTTATAGGTATTTGAACTCTAGAACTTGTTTTCACAATTGCCTAGCAAAAAAACACCTACCAACCCCTCTACACTAACACTTGAAATAATACATACACTATATTATATTTAAATATTATTTTCCAATGTTATAAAAATTGTGTGTGTCTACACACACACACACATACATATACATATTGTGCATGTAAAAACAATTTTGTATTTTTATCTTTTAGATATAAAAAATCTATTGGAAATAGTTGGGGGACTTTTTGATTTACATGGAAATTATTAAATTTAATAGAATAATTATTTATTAAATACTATTCAAAAAATTTATACTAACTTATGATATTTTTTGTAGCAGGTATAGTGCTCCAATGAAGCAAGTGTGCTCATAGTAGAAAAAATAAGCCTCCAAAAGATTTGAAATTTGTAGATCTCCCTCAAACCATGCAATAAAGCATTTATAAGATTCAACGTGTGCTCTCATACCACCTATGTTTTTTTGTGAATTATTTTAATATTTTTGTTAAGTTAATCTATAGATATATTTCATCCTAAAAAATAATAATTTGGTTGACTAAACACAATTTTTTTATTTTCAAAGTTACATTTGTACAATGACTCCAAGATAAGGAAGGAAAAAATCTAAGAAGCTTCAAGCAATCTTCTCAGGCACTGCAAAAAGGTTTAGGTATGAAACAACATGTAAAAACAACCTTTACATCTAAAAAATATGATGCAAAAGCATCAAAATATAAACTATAAATTTGTCAACCTTGCACAAGCCATACATGGTTGTATAAGGATGTCCAAGAGGATTATGGATCAGTTTTTTAGTGTTTGAATACTTCTAGGGTTCTTAGTTTGGATATCTATATGCTTATTTGACCAAAAAAATTAGTTATACATCCATTATATCCATATTGAATGTATCCTTCCTTCCAATACATACATAGGGCCATACAAGTGAGTTTCAGGCTAAAAAATAATTTGAATTTGCTTGAATTTTATCTCTCATAGGTAAAATATTACTAATTTCCAAAGTTTTTCCAATTAATTCACCATCTCCAAGCTCTAAATTCATGAAAGAATATGGAAGTATATGCAATGTATATTGAATTATGCATACACGTCTAGATATAGATGAGAATTATAATCAAAGTAGCATAGATCATTTAAACATAGGATTTAACATGGAAAACCTTAGAGAGGTAAAAAAAACATGGTTGATATTCATTAATATGAGGAACCCAAATACCCAATATAGTCCTCAAACTTCTCACTTCTTCTCTAACATACCTTCACAAAGCTCTTCAATAATATTTACCACATGTAAATATTCAATGTCAAAAATTATTTGGTATGAATTACCAAAGGGGTAAAACCCTTTTTATATTGGGGTATGAAGATGGATAATTGTAACCAATTGGTCCATCACCTCAAGAAATTTTAATAAAACTATTTAATCCTAAAAATCTATATTACAGGTGATATACGGTTAATAATATAGAAATGAATAAGTAAAAAGGTGATAAATAGATCTATAGCATGCTAACTAATTACAAAACTTAGATAGAACATAGACTAAATTTATTATTTTAAGATATGTTAAAAATGGAAAGTAAAGCTATGTTAAATATTCTAAATTATAAAAAAAAATGTACTTAGATGCTTTTGATGTACATATAGATCTAGATCTGGAATAGGTGGGAAGCAAACTGGAAGAGTATTTTGGAATAGTCATCAAATTCTAGATTAATACCTATGTAGCCTCAAATACTTGTGTCATCCTTAGATGGTTTCATCAATGTTAGTCTCTTGATTGGATGCATGTGTCATATATAGAATACATGTTGGAATAGGATGCATCTACCTAGATGATTCTAGGTTTTTTGTCACCTTTGATCTTGTGTATTTAGGTCATGGATTGTCACTCCTTGTCAAATAGAAAAACCTTAATTATTTACCATCATATTAGTTGCAGAAAAAATGTGTTAGTGGACACACAGTGTTAAGCTTCCCCAAATATTCCTCTATTAATGAGCACTACGTACATAGATAATACTCTAAATATGGCCTCATACTTATGTATTTCTCCCCTATATATTGGCTTGTGTGTAAATCATTTAATGTGTTAAACAAGTACAATAGTGACATATCTTGTAACTTAGAAAATATATATTTTGGATTGATCTTTCAATACTTCAAACCTATGTATGTTATAACCCTATGATTGATATGGAAATATCATAAAATAGGGAATCTTTGTTTTATTAAGTTCTTGATTGAATGATTTGATAAGTTGCCTTGGTTTGTGCTAGGTTTAGGTTCGTAATGAATGAGGTTTGATCTTGTATCTATACCAATCCCTTTAGAGAAATAACTTGCATTAAATAATTTGGGTCAACCATTATAATACATTTCATTTGAAAATTAAATGGCTTTATGTTATTGGACACTTGTGTTAGAGCAAAACACTTGTGTCAACATAGGTATTTATTGAAGAAACACATGTCCAAGGAGCAAGAAAGTAATTACATTATCAAAACATGTAGAGGTATAATATAATTAGGTTTTAAGCATTATAAACAAGATATAAGGTATGGGTCAACAACATAATACTAGTTGGACTAAGAGATAGGCCAAGGGGCACAAGAAAGAGCATATGTAAGACTTGTTGAAGTGGTAAAATGTATAAAACTAAGATGAACATCCAAGGTCAAATGTTTCCAAGTGTACAATATTGAGGTGTTATATAATCCAAAAATAGTGGCTATATTTTCCCCCACTTAATTCAGTAATGAAATTTTTAGTTTAAAGGAAAAGGAATGCATACCTGGCTGTATATAACAAATCTTATCTTTATTTGAGTCCAACTTAAGTGTTTTTTGGTGACTAGCCTAAAACCAAGAGCATTTTATAGTATATAATAATTATATATAATCTATAATTAAAAGCATTGAAATGATTTGAAATTTAAATATCAAGGTTTAGGAGTACAAATGTGTATTGATGCAACCATATTTCCTATTGGCAACTTGATTTGAAACATATATCATTATGAATCATTGAAGTTGAGATTAAGAAAAATATATGAATCTAAAAATTTCATATACCTAAGGATATACACTGACATATAAGAGTTCCCATGCCTCCAACCTTGGAGTAAAGATGAATTGGCACCTAGCAATTGAGACTAGCTCAACCGTATAACCCAATCATACTTATAACCTAGTGAGTGTGAGTGAACCAAGTCAATTCACACAATAAAAATGGTGAGTATGGATTATACAATCATGTCCAACATAAATTCTTAGCAATATTTAGTGATTTAATCATATCGACCATACCAAAAATTGAATGTACTCCAGTAGATTCGTTCAATATAGTTCGTAAAGTCCAACCTAGTGGGTTGTAAAACTCACTAAAAGTGTTTAGAATATAAAACTAATTTGATTTTGAAATATTATGTGCATATTACATATCATATTCATCTTAGCTATGTCCTATGCTGAAAATATGTAAATGATGTTTCCAATGTAAGAAATCATGCCACAAATGTGTATCTAAACCATATAACTGTGTATTTTGGTCAATTTGGAAACTATGTAAGTGAGGAGAACATGCTTCTAAATCATGCCCCTACTATAAATTAAGAAATATGAAAATTGATATAGGTTATAATGTGGATAACATGCTTCTAAAACATGCCCCCACTATAATCTGGGTACACTGAATATTGAATAAGTGTTGAGAATATGTTTTCAAAACATACCCCCAATGTATAACTAAAATTATGAATGTGTGGAGGCCCTATCTTTATGACATGCCCCTGCTAAATTTGTAAATATAAATTTGTGTGGAATACATGACTCTATGATATGTCCCCATTGATATTACCCCCCTCCCCCTTTGAGGTGAGGTAAGAATAGAAACTGGTAGTCACCTCACCTCAAAAGAATAAGATAACCATATAACTATGAATGAACCATGTAACATATAGGATAACATGTCTAGGTAAAATTATAATTCAAGCACATAGAATGCGATCACATCAAAGCCTAAGATGCATGATAAAGATCATATAAATGTATAGATATTAATAGTTTAAGCTTAGTAATAAAATCAAGCACACACACAAGAGCACTCAAAATCAATTCAAAAGTCAATGGTCCTAGAAGACCGCAAACAAGGGCATGTTTAAATTTTACACAATCAAATGGATATAACTCAGTAAAATTTCTATAAAATAAATAATGACATATTTTAATGTCCATACAATAAGAAATGACATATTCAAATGTCAAAGAAGCAAACAAAGGCTTGGGGGCTATACATAATGGAGCATATTCAAATGCTTGACAAACAAGACAATAGCAAGGTAAGACATTCAAGTAAGTGTATAAAGGGAATCACAAGAAACTAGCATAAATATATCATAGTATCTTATAGATCTAATGTGTTAAAAAAAATGTCAATTACATAGCATATAAAGTAAACTATATTAGATATATGCATGGATAAAGGCATGTGTAAGTGTATATATAAGCTCAAAGATGATAATGTTAACTAGCCATAGAATGATATAATCCAAATGTATTGTGATCATAGAGGTGGATGCCCTCAGCATCCTAGTGATGTGATTAGTGGGAAATCTCAACATCCATAAGTGCATAAATCATGTATTTGTGTATTCCTTTATCATACTCAAATAGAAAAATCAAACATATGTGTATGTATAAGTAACTAATATGATATCCATCAATATGGAACTAACACATAGATGTCAAGGAGCCAATAGAATATGTAGATGTTAAAAATATTTTTGGATTTATGAATGTTTTAGTTTTTTGGTATTTTGGGATTATGTGCAAGTATTATTCAATTATCTCAAAAGGAGAACCATTATCTGTGAAGGATGGTAACTAAATATCATGTATTACTAGCATGTGCGATATTTGTGCATAGGAAAACTATAAATTTTATCATGTTCTTTTGTTAAACTTGTACTTGGTATCCTTGTTGTAGAGTTATTTTCATTTATTGTTAGTAACCATGGTTTACTGATTTTTGCATTTTATTGAGTCAAAATGGACTAATATGCATAATAAAGATCCTGATTCAGATCTAAGTGTGGCATTACATTGAATAGATCTGATACACAAATCAGATAGAGTATTTTTATTCACATGTTCCATACCATATCTCAAAGATGTAAAGAATTTAAAGATACATATATTGAATTCACAAGTTGGGTCAACTATAATGTTTTGACCTTACTTGGCATCTATGTAAGGTTCAATAATTTGATGCTTTTTGGAATGATTAGAAATATTTTCATATGAAAGCACACATTTGACATTACCCTTTTTAGGTAATTTTTTCTCTTTTTGTACTTATTCCTTCTATATCATGTTTTGATCTTCTTGGTGTTTAGACAATATATCTTGTTCTATTTATTATTTTATCATGGATTTTATTTCATTTCAAAGCTCTTGTTATTTTGCATTGGCCAAATGTATCTTTCAATGATTTGCATTAGTATTACCATTATAGCCCAAGTATTGATGGTCATTCTGATCATATGTGGAAATAGTATGAGTGATGCCTTGGGAATGTTTTTCCAATCTTTGACCATGATAACCAAATTTTTGTAAATATTCCATTCTAAAACCATATTGTATGTAAAATTGAGTATCATTATTGAGAGGTAAATTTGTATCTTTTCTTGATTTTATTTTTCATTTTAAACCTTTTTTCTCTATGTTTGATATTAGAAACTATTTTTTCTCTAAATTTTTCTTTGGTACTGACATTTTTTGTTTTGGTACATGTGTTTTAGGAGAGGTACTCATAATGTAAATGATTTACTTAAGTGATGTGTCAATTATAGTATCATCACTATCTTTGATACATTTTAATTTGTTTTATAATTCTAAACAGTAATTTGTATGATGTACATGTATTCTATGATATGCACAATGGTATTTATATCTCCTTATAGGATGTGGAGGAGGTAATTTGATCACTTTGTCTTGAATAATGTACATTAGGATTTCACTTGGTCTCCTATTAACCATTGGTATAATATTTGGATCACCTATTTTTAAAAAAATTAATTGTAGCTTTGAATTTGGATAAGAACTTTTTTTTGGCACAACATTGGTAGATGGGGATGGGAACACATGATTAACACTGCCATGTGTTGGATTGTGTAGGTATGTAATCTGATTTTCCAATAATGTGATCTTTGAACTAAAATTATTTTGTCTCTATTATATTAAATTTATCATAAGGATAAATTGATATTTTAAGTCCTCACAAGCACAAACCCTAGGCACCTCATATTGAACATGCATATACACACCATTTACCTTACCCCTTAAGGAAGTGATAACATGGACCTAGTTAAATGGATGATAGCCATCACCTTCCTTAGGGTTAGAATAAATAATCTCAATACTATTTCCATGAGATTTGTATATATAGATTAAATTCGAATCTTGTTTTGAAACCCTCTCATTATATTGCTCAAGTTGGTTACTCATTTTAACTGATTTCATCAAACATGAAACATAACAAGTAACAAATACTATGATGCACTACAACATGAAGTAGCTAAGAGATATATCCATATTAAATATGTTTTTAAAAAATGTTAAATTCTAGTTTTTTATATTTTGAACACTTTGAAATCATGATTCAAAAAATAGTAAATTTGGAAACCCTATATCAAGTAGGGTCTTGAGACAAATAGTCATGTTAACAACAATGTACCAAATGAAGAGAAATGGATATAAATGGATTGGATGTGAAATTTTGGAATCTAAAATAGGTTTTTCAATAAAAAATGGGAAATGAGATGAACCTAAAAAAATAGGAAACAAAAGTACAATGTACAGAGTGTAGGTCTAAATTTACTAAAACTAGTAAAATTCTAAAATTGAAAATTCCATACACTAATTTGGAAAAATAAAATATATTTTTATAAATATCAACATAATTATAAAAAATATCTAAGAATTATAAATTTGATCTATTATTTATCATTAATTATCCAAATAATGTGGAATGCTTCATAGGTAAAACCCTAGAATATTCCTAATAAAGAATCAGTAATTTTGATAAAATAGGAATTTATTTTAGATATTTGAGAGGTTTTTTAATATAAAAAAATTTCATGAAACCCAAAAATTTATTACAAAATAAGTACATAACTCACCTTATATTCTAATATTTACTAAAACTAATAAATTACAAAAATTTAAAAATCAGTATCAAAATTTAGAGAATAAAAAGAGGTTTTTGAGTATTCTAACTGAAGTATGAAATACTTGTGAGAAGTTTTAAAAAGAACTTATTTGCATGCCAAAATATTCCAACCAAGGAATAATATACTTGCAAGCATATGCACATGAAGCTCTTGTGACTAGAGGAGCATAAAACCTTAGGTTAAAGTTTTAGATCTAAAAATCCATCACAATAAGTGAAAACCCTATGAGGCTTAGAATACTTAGGTTATAAAAAAATTACGTTCATAGTAATCAGTTTCACCAAATTTTTAACCCTAAAAATATAAATTATGGGAGATCTAGGGTTAAAAATATATAAATGAATAAGTACAATGGTGATAAATAGATCTATAGTAGGATAATTAATTACAAAACTCAGATAGAATATATACTATATTTATTATACTGATATATGCTCAATTGTAAAATATAACTATTTTAGATATTAGAATGATAATAAAACAAGGTGCTTAATTAATTTTGATTCTAATATAAATCTAGATCTAGAATAGGCAAGAAACAAACTAGAAGAGTATTCTAGAATAGTTGTTAAATTCAATATTTAGTACCTCTATAGCCTTGGACATTTGATTTAGCCTTAGATAGTCACATAGACACTAGTGTTTGGTTTAGACATAGGTGTCTTATATGGAATACCTATTGTAATAGGATGTAACCACCTAAATGCTTCTAGGTTTTTCATCACCATCACTTTGGTGCATTTAGATATGGGTCATGGATTATTGCTCCTTATCAAATATAAAAACCTTAGTTCTTCATCCTTATAGTGGTTATAGGGGGAAATGGATTAGTATAAGAATGGTTTCAAATGGCCCTAAATACCCCTCTATCAATGATAATTGCTTACGTATCTAATACTCTAAAGGGGGATTCAGACTTATGTAGTCCCCCTACATGTTGGCTTATGTGTGAATCATGTAATGTGATGAGTAAGTAAAATAGTGACCTAGCTTGTAACTTGGAAAATATATCTCTTGGGTTGTTCCTTCAGTACTTCAAACCTATATATGTGTTGTCCCTATGATTTATATGAAAATATGATAAAATAGGAAAACTTTACTTTATCAAGTGCTTGATTGAATGCTTTGATAAGTTACCTTGGTATGTGCCAATTTTAGGTTTGGAAATAATGTGGGTGATCTTGTATCTATACCAATCCCTTTGGAAAACTAAATTGCATTAAATCACTTATTCTAACCATTAGGATATGTTTCATTTGAAAATTAGATGACTTTATGTCATTATACACTTACATCAAATAAAGACACCTATATCGACATAGGTATCTATCTAAGATGCAAGTGTCTAGGGAACAAGAAAGTAGGTATAGGCTTAGAACTTTTAGAGGCATAATATTATCAGCTTTTAAGCATTCTAGGCAAGATTAAAGGCTTGAATCATGAACATAAGACTCATCAAAATAAGAGATAGGCTAAGGGGCACAAGAGAGAGAGTAAATGTGATACTTGAAAAGTGGGAAAAAGTCTAAACTATGAATAACAACCAAGGTCTAAGTTTTCCAAGTGTACAAGATTGAGGCGATATATAATTCAAAAATAGTGTCTACAATAATGGTAGTAAATAAATAGATAGGTTTTATTATTTATTTACATGAGGTTTTCAACCCGTGTTAATAAATAATAAAACATTATCATTTAACTAAACATGTGTACACTAAGGGTCCATAAGGGGAACCACTTAGACATTAAATGTTCCAACAAAGGATTTGCATTAGAATAAGGAGTACTTTCCCTTCTTGATATATTTTAAGGATTAAATGCTAAACATTTGGTGTGATTTCTTATCTTCTGCTAACATGAAAAATTAATGATGATACTATTGATCATATACAATCAAAGAACCATTCATTTTTCAAAATAAATGACAATCCACATCAATGTTTATACCATTGCATAAGATACAACATTTTCAATAAGGGGGGAGTCATTTCAAGTCTATAAGATGAATAACCCCCTTATCTACTCACAAATTTTTGAATAATATGCCATAACAACTAAAGGAGTTTCCATTGATCAATTTACTAATATACCAATTTGAGTTATTAAAGAATGAATCATGTGTCGATATTGATAGATAAAAAAGGTACAAATTAGGTCACAAAGTGCATAATTGTTACTTCACACCAAATGGTGAGTCTAGGAGGGTAATTTTATTGGTATGAAATTATTGTAGTAGAAATCATAATGAATGCAGATAAGTTGCTAGTGATGACAACTCAATAATTCTAGTACCAATTTTTGGTACTTATGATCTAATTCATAGAATAGAAGTCTCTTGAAGGAGAAATTTCTCCAAATATGGATCATTGGCCAACTAATGTCCTCCCTAATATGATCTGGCCTTTATATGGACAACACCATATCTAAGAAGGGAAGTTTTCAATATGGTGGTTTCATATTCAAAACATGATAAAAACACATCAATATATGCTTGAGGACATTTTGAAGTATCTTAGGTTGATTTCAACTATCACAAAGTTGTGGAATGGAATCAATACTTGAATCCATGAATTTCAAAATTTTCCAATGTTTCCTCTCTTAATATTTATCAAAATTCACATGGTATAAGTAGAAGTGATTAAGAAAAATAACTTGGTTTCTAAGATTGCCCAATTATTGTGATCCATGTCACTAGGAGTTAAGCAACCACAAGCCAAAATATATGTGTAGCTGCATTTAGAATTGAAATCATGATCTTGTTCTAAACTACAATATCAACCATAATAGTTGACCTCATCACAATAATCTCCAACAAAATGCAAAGCACCATATCTACAACCATCATAGCCAAAAAATGGACCCATAAATCAACACGATGGTTGTGTGACCCCCTGATCCTACCATCACAACTAAATATCATTTTCATCCCTTAGGATTTATAACATAATAGGTGTATAAGGTGTTATTTTGATGATTTAAATGATTATACCTATGATGAGGAAGAGGATAAATAATTATACTTTTATAAATTCATTTGAACCTGATAGGTTCATAATGAAGTCCCCTAAATTTTGTTAGTTAAAATTACTCCACCTCCAAAATACATTATGGTGGATACAATAGATTAGGAGGAGGAATAAAAATGTATATTGAAAGCTCCATTTTAGGAAGAAGTTTGATATCATCATTGAATCCATAATAATCGACATTGATAAAAGAGTTGAGCCTAGAGGAAAAAACAACAAAATGGGTGTAAGGCAAATATAAATCCTTAAGGGAACTTCTTATCATAGATAATAGTGAAGAATAATCTAACCCCTTTAGGCCACTGGTATAAAAACCTTGCATGCCCAAAGTTACATAACCTCACCCTAGTCTCACATAATGAATGGAAATATTGGTGATTCTAGAGATTATAATTAAGGAGGCATAATAGTAAGTGGTATCAATCCATACCCATGTCTTGAAATTCCAAAATAAAATATTGGTGCATCTAGATACATGCCAAAAATATTCCATGCCCAAGCACCAAGTTTTAAATTCCACCATTGCAACTCTATTATCTTCACCAACCACAACTTCATCTTCACCTTATTCTCCCACCCCTATGCAAGGAATTCCTTCTAGTTTATAATGAAGTGCACAATAAGAATAAGTATAGTAGGAAAAATCTCCAAGGAAAGAATATCTTGATCAACCACAGTCATATGATCAAATAAAAGATAAGCCAACACAAGACACTACCAATGAAAAGATAGGAAGAAAAAGTAGTCAAGGAGAAGGGTAAAAAAGACAAGGACACCTTCCTAAAGCAATAAAAGGAATAATAAAAATATTTGAAATAAAATTAAAATTAAAATAAGGTTGATATATAAATATTATCCAAATAATCTGAGAATAAACACCATGAAGATGTAAATAACAACAAATAAAATAATAAGGCTAAAGAGGAACAAGAAGAAAAATACGCAACTAATAAAGTTGTGAAGGCCAAAGAAGAAAAGGAAAATAAGATGTAGGAAAATGTTTTGAAATTCAACTAAGTAATCACAATACAAGATCAAAAAATGTCAAGCTAAGGAGATCCAAGAAATGATCAACAACAACAAGGAGCTATGGAAATGCATGTTATAATGGGTGAAGTGAAAATGCAACCATCTAAAACTTTTGTGGGTTCATGTTAAATTTAAGGAGAAGTAAAAGAGGAATATTTTCAAGGTCAGGATTATTATAATAGATCATATTCTATGGATGTCTAAGCTTTAGTGTTATGATCCACCACTTTTACTCTTTCAGTCATTCACATAAGATAAACACCAGTGATATCTTCATCTTCCTCCACTTATCTTTACCTATTTATTTCAGCTAAGGAGATCATTCTGAATGCTTCAAAATTATCCTTCACAAATAAAATTGTTGGTGTTTTTGCATTCCAAACCTCTATTACACATAAGGTAGTTGAGATAGAGAAAGACAATGCCCAGTTGTGCAAGTAAAATGTTGAGTTTCAAGACCATTTTTCAAAATCTTGCAAGATGATTGGTGATACCTAACTAACATTAATACAACTTCTTTGTGATCAACTCATGTCAGAATAAAATTATTTCACTATTATTATCACCATGTTAACTCAGGATTGGGACATAACACAATGATTACTAGAAATTGAATCTCTAGCACACAAAATCTATATCAAAATTGAGGTGATATTTGAATTGTTAGAGGAATATGAGCAAGTTCTAGATACAACTATGCTTCAAGATAAGAAACTTTCAATGGAGATCTTTGACTGGAAAAAATAAATCTAATATGAATTTAAGGATATCATATCATATTTTTTATAGGAAGACAAGTCAAAATTGATTATGAAAATACAAAAATCAACAATGGAAATGGACAACACTATATAGGAATTATTGGCAGTGAGAAATAATGTCATGAGCAAAATGCACACTTGGGAGCTAGATATGTTGCATAGAACATTTTTATGAGTTTAAATGTAACATTATATCAACCAAAATGAACATATCATGAAGAACATATCACAAAAAAAAAATCAACACTTATCAATAATTGCATCTATGGGTGATGATGATGTATAAAGCATAATGAAAATTCAATCTCTTATTCATACATTATTCAATATGTTCAAGGATGTATTGGAATATTTGATGATTACAATAAACCTTTGACCAACCTTGACACTTCAGTCTAAGACATCATTGGAAAAAAAATACAACCCACCTTTCAAGCTCATAAAAACTCTCCAAGTGAAAATGGCTCCTTAAATCATGCAACCTCCAATACAAAAATAACCTAGTGTAATAATAACTTGTGCATCATCATCTATAATTTTATTAGCATATACCTAGTATTATCATGTCATTCATTTTATATCCTCATAATATATGCTTCCTCCATATAAAGGTATTATATCCTCAAATTTTTGATCAATTTTTACTAAAAGAATAATTTTGTAAGCAAAAAAAACTATGGGAGTGGGGCTAATAATGTTGAAACCCTGTAAAGGGAAACCTCCTAGTTATGCCAACATATTTAAAATTATTAAAGGGTGGTAGGTTGGTATAATTATTACTTAAAAATATGAAAAGTAAACTAAGTAGTGTACAAGAAGTGAAAATGGGTAAATGAGACTTCGATAAAAATGCAACCAATGCTTTTTAACCATCAAATCAACATAACTCATAGAATTTCCAACCATATTCAAAATTTGATTTAACTCTTATGTACTCCACCAACATATTTGTCTCAAAATGAGACAATTTTTCAAATTCATACAAGTGTTATTAAGAAGGTATGAATTATAATTCACACACATTTTTATAATTTTAAACATGAAAAAGTGTACATTAGGTAGATTTTCTATTAAAAAAATGGATTCATTTAGGTTGATAAAACACATGTATGTTGGAATAGGTACATTGAATAATTCAATATAATAAATGAAAGGTTAATAATATGAATATACATAGTCTCTTCACATTCCATATATATCTTGAATTTTAAGAGGAGAGGGAGAGGGAGAGAGAGGGAGGGAGAGAGAGAGAGAGAGAGAGAGAGAGAGAGAGAGAGAGAGAGAGAGAGAGAGAGAGAGAGAGAGAGAGAGAGAGAGAGAGAGAGAGAGAGAGAGAGAGAGAGAGAGAGAGAGAGCATTTTGAATTTGAATTTTTTGGTAGAACATATTCTAAAATTTAGGGGAGAGATAATTTTAGGAAATGATTTGAATCTATATTGCTCTATAGAACATATCCCAAAATTTATATAAATCTATATCATGTTGAGTATATGCCATTAGGTAAATCTAGATGCCTCTGATGAGGCATGTTGAAGAAATATGTGAGCAAAAAAGACAAGCATGTGCTATCAATTCAAAATAATCCAAGCTATATACAGTATATCAATTCCTAATCTGGACTAATTTATGCATAGTAATGGTAAGCCTAGATGTAGAAAATCAAATGCCAAAGCCCATACATGAATGATTGATTTTTCTAATTTTTGTTGACCCAAATATTAACTTAGAATTTGGCTTAAGTAACCAATGTCAACGATCCCACTGACATCGATCGAGGGTTGACTAATGTCGGTGGCATGAGAATAGGTAAAAAAGGCTATTTTCTATTCCTTCTCTTTCCAAGTGTGGTGTTTGTTAGAAAATGGTAGAAATGCGAGGTTAAAAAGGACATAGTTAGTTAGGAATTTATGTTAGGGGTGAGAACTAGTCATGGGTGGTTAGGATTAGGGGAGCAAGTCTTGAGGTAACTCAGAGGGTAAGAATTAGTCTTAGGATGAGGTGGCTAGGTAAGGTGGTATAAGTAGTTTTTAATTAACTTAATTAAATATTTTTAAATTACTTAAATGTGTGAGAGGTGAAAACATGGGTTAGGAAGGCTAATTATTAAAAGGGGATTAAGGGGGTTTCGACATAGGGAGTTACACATGTGTGTGACATAATTTTGGTGTCTATATTTGCCCTTTTTTGTCTTGTAATTTGTACTAATAAGTTTCAAGACAAAAATAAGATTTGGATGCTCTAGGTATGGGATGAGGTATCCCCCTCAAAATGAGAACTAATGAAGGAGAATCTATAATCAAGTACCGATTTGATAAAGATTTAATTGGGTGGATGGATGTTGAGTGAGAACATGGTGACATCACTACTTGTGCATATATTACTATGAGATATAGTTGATATAATCAATAATAGGTAAAGGTGAGGAGGACTTAGATAGAAATAACCAAATCATATTTTTTAATTGATAGCTAATAAGGTTAAAATGATCAAAGTTGTAGCTCTAATGGTCTATGTGTTCCAAGTATTCAAGGTAAGAACTGATCCTAGTAAACACAAAAGGTTACAGGTGACAGGACTAGCTTGGTCATGATCTAAAACACTTATTATAAATGTGTGTGTAGAATATCTAACTATAGTGAGGTAGCATAAGTGGTCAAGACAAGCAATGCAAGGTTGGTTTAAAAAGGTTAATGGTCAAGGAGATATTCATGATCTCCAGTCAGAGTCATTATGGGTGGAGATTTAAGTGATCTCTAAGGTTAGTTTTCATGTTTGGGGAGATATATGTGATCTCTAAAGTTTATTATCAAGGTCAAGGAGATATACATGATCTCCAAGTTGCCCTAGACTTAGGGTGTACTCCAAAGGGTGGTGGTTGGGGTTAAAAACTCTAATTTTAAGGTTATCAATGTTAGTTATGTCATCGATGTCGATAGTAAGTATTATCAACATCATCATCTTAAGTCAAGACTATTGACACTGATGGGTGACCAAATTTGATAAAAAGGGGTTTGACAGCCCACCAAAACTCATTTGTAATAATTGATTAGAGAAATAGAGTTATGAGTGTTGTGGGGCATAGGATATCCCTAGCCTATCTATTTGTGGTGATTTGATGAGAGATAAGTGGTTGAGAAGAGTGTGTGAGAGTGAGGGTGTGATTGATAGCTTTTTGGGCCATGGTGTGACTGAGAGAGTGTTGGTGTGGATAGAGATGGTATAGGTAGGAGGGAACCTAGATGGAAGTGTGCCACTATAAGTGATAGCCATTCCAGCTCAGAGGAGATGGAGAGATGAGGTAAGATGCTCTTTGAGTTAAATTTTAATTTAGGGTAGTTAATTTGTTATTTGGGATAAATTTGAATGTTTGAGGGGAGAGAGTGTAATTATAGGGGTATTAAATGGGGTAAGGGTAGGTTTAGGTGAATTTTGGAGGGGTTGGGAGTAGTTTTTAGTAAAAAACCTAAATTTTGGAGGTAGGCTATTTGGCCCTAAGGTCGAACCAATCACCAATGTTGGTGGGGCTCACTTACATTGGCTGATAATTGATGTCGATGTTGACTAACACCTAACACTAATATCAGCATATAAGACTGACGTCAGTCACAATAAAAACCCCAAATAGGAAGAAAAGGCCAATTTTGGATCCCCAGTTGAGTTAGTCAATGAGGCAAATGGTTGAGCTAGCCTTAAAAGACCCTGTGTTGATTGAGTATTGCTTACATAACCTGGGTGAGGGACTTAGGCCAATGTAGTTCTCCCATTGTGTATGGAAAAAGAGTGAGGTATGGTTAAAATTTTATTAAGGGAAGTGGTTAGGAAAAGGTAGGTTGAAATAGGTCATGGGACCTAAGGATAAAAAGATAGGTCATGGGGTTGAGGGTGTGAGATATAGGCAGTGGGGCCTAGAGTTTAAGATATAGGCAGTGGGGCCTATATTTGAAATCTAGGTAGTTGGGCCTAGGGTTTAAAGATAAGAAGTTGGGCTTAGGGTTTAGAGATAGGTAGTTGGGCCTAGGGTTTAGAGATATGCAATTGGGCATAGGGTTTAGGTGGGTTAATAGGATAGATAGTTATCTAGGTATATGAGTGAGATAACCTTAGAAGACCCCATATTGACTGAGTGATACCTACATAGCCCAAATGAGGGACTCAGGCCTATGTAGTTCTCCCAAAGAGAAGGGAAAAGGGGTGGAGTTTTATATTGGAAAGTATGTGACTTAAGGTTTGTGTGTATAGATGTAGTTTAGGTAGGAGTTAACATTACAAGATCAACTACCTATAATACTAATGAGGATGAGGATGGATGTTACCATGGATGAGTGGGAGCACATGGAAGCTATAGGTTTAGGATGAGTGTGATGATATTTTTGGGTTTCACGTGATATGAGTTTGATGATAGCTTTGATAGAGAGGTGGGATCACACCACCAACACTTTCCATTTAGCTACTGGGGAGTTGACTGTGACATTAGAGGATGTTTATAGGATTTTAAAATTACCACTCTAGGGTGAGAATATCTTGTCTTATTTGATAGAGGAGCATGATATTCATATGGTGACATTGTTCAAAGAGCATGTTAGCGAGGTGACCTATCACTCAGTGAGATTTACTTATGAGCCACTATACACTGTTGATGAGGAACAACACCAGTTGAGTATCCTAATGATGATAAGGATTATAGTATATGCACTACCAGATGTAGATGGGGGGAGATTTCATATTGTGTTGATAGGTGTTTTGGCATAAATGGTTGAGTAGTGGATAGTGTATACATGGGGACCAACTTTTATGGCATAGTTATGCAGAGAGTTGTGGGGTTTGAGGCTATGATGATGGTATAGTTTGTGTGTTAGGCATATTCTCCATTTTTAGGAATATGATCACATCATGGTGACATGGTCATTAGGGCTACCCATCATGATTGTAGCTATTTTTAGGGTCAGGTTCAGATGATGAAGAGAGGGTATGGCCTAGACACAAGTAGATAGTATAGTGAGAGACATTGATTATTATAGGTGTATGATAGATGGATTGATTCCTATAGATATTATTTGGAGGCCCTACTTGACATAACCTACATTTAGAGGACAAGTAGAGTAGCTTGTCAGTTTATAGAGCACATTATGGGTCAAAGGGAGATGAGCTAGAAAGTTAGAGATGATACTTATGGCATAGGTCAAGAGATAGATTGGCTTGTTACAAGATGTGCCACCTGTCTTTCCTCTATATGGGAGGGATGATATAAAGGCACCCCTACCTTTTCCCCAAGAGATAAATGGGATATATTTTGAGGGGCTACCAATAGGCCTAGGTGTGGTAAATCTTGGATGCACAGTGGCTTATCTTGTGTGGTGGATAAGTCTGCATCTTATGGTTCAGGTCAAGAGGCCACCACTAGATTTATAAGGAGTGATGAGAGAGAGAGAGAGAGAGATGTAGCCATATAGGCTTGGGATTCAATAGTACAAGCCCAAGATGTAACACAAGCACAAGTTTTGGTCTTACAAGGGTAGGTTATGACATTGTAGGGATAGGTGATTATACTTATGAGATAGGTTAGGGCGTTACAGGGCCAAGTTACTACACTGATACTAGAGAGAGATAGTTTGAGATCAATAAGACATGCTACTCCTCTTCCACCATAGGGACTAGTATAGGGTCCTACAGTAGGTTTTATGGGTCTACCATATATTTTATCTCTATCAAGGTACAACACCACTTTAGATGAGATTGCATACTATGAGAGATCCATCAGGGATTTCTCATATATTTAGAGGTATTCTGAGGCTAGAGAGTAGGAGAGATCAGTGACATATGCCATGGCTTCTAGCTCATGTAGATGTAGACAGGCAGAGGGTGGTGATGATACTACTACTTCATGACCATGACTATATCCTTGAGTAATCTAAGGGCCAAATGATATTTTTGATGTTGTTATATATGTTTTATACACACCATCCTACGAATCGAAGATGAGAGATGTAATTTTTGAGAGAGAGATGATATTGATATGATTCATGGATGTATATTCATATTCAACATATATATATATGAGAGTTTGTTATTTTGAGATGTGTTTATGTGATGGTGATGATGTTGAAGTTATTATAATGATGTGGATGTTTATTTTATGTTAATGTTATGTTAATTTTGAGCATGTTAGTTGAGTTAGACTAGCATTTCCCATATGTGTGATGGTATATGCATATTTGATTGGTTAGCTTCATCTTAGCATTTTTCCATATATGTGATGGTGTATACTTAAAATGAATGGGTTGGGTATGTTTTTTCCTTCAATATTTTTCCATATTTGTGATGGTGTATGCTTAAAATAAATGGCATAGGCTTGATAGTTTTTCTATTTATTTTTGTTTAGAGAAACTATGGTTACATGTTTGGTCTATTTCACATGGGATTATATGAAATGGATTAATGGGAAATGGTTTGTTAGTTTTAGTATGGTTTTGGGTAGTTATTTGAGTATCTTTGCTTGAGATGGATATGTGAGTGATAATATTTTTTAAACACATAACTCTAAGAATCAAGAAATATTGGCAGAAAGGTGAGAAGGTGATTGAATCTTATTGTGAGATGTGATCTCAAAAGAGAAATTGACATGTGATTAGGATGGGAAAGAAAGAGGCACGATGCTCACGTATTGGCAAAGAACATAATCATAACATAAATAAGCTTAGGAGTATGATTCTCTTTCATTATTTGCATCATTTGACCATTTGTTTGTTAGAGAAATGTTGTACTCGCCTTGTGTCAAGTGAGTCTAAAGTCCCTTGAAAGAGTATGAGGGGAAAAAGGTAAAAGGAATGAGAGTGTTTGGGTAGTATAACCTTATTAGTGGGGATGGTATGCCCCTTCTATGGGTGACCTAAGAATTACTATGGGCAATTTCATGAGTTAAAGTTTTTTTGTTCTTGTTGTGTAAACAGATCAATGCAGGAAGCCTACAAAGTTTTTATTTTCATTTTTGTTGTGTAAGTTGATCAATGTGGGAAGTCTAAAATGGGATTTTGTTTGTGTTGAGTTTATATGAAGTTGATTAATAAGAGAAGCTTCTAAGTCATTATTTCCCTTGATAACAAATCTTGGCTTAACCATCCTTCAAGGGAGTGGTCTAAGCTTTTGTTTTTTATTTTTAATAGCTATCCTTCAAGGGAGCAGTCTATTCATAATATCAAGGAGAAGTTACGTAGCTGTCCTTCAAGGGAGTAGTCTACATTAAGAATCATGACCTAAGAGATTATAAATTGTCTATGTATCACATTTTTTTAATTTATTTTTTATTATCATTTTTTTGACTTTAGTCATGGATAAGACTATAAAGGCTTAGAGTTTTTCCACTTTGAGGGTAAAACCATAGCACTTCATAGGTTAACTAAGTGTGTAGGAATAAGGGTTAAGAGGAAGGGAGATGAATGTATTAGGATTTCTCAAGGGATGAGCTCAAGTTAAACATGAGGTGAAGCATCACTTGATTAACAAAAGAATGGTCATAGGTGCAAAGCATTTAAAGGCTTAGGTTCTGGCCTTCCTTTGAGAGAAGACAAGTGATAAGTTCCTGAGCCTACTTATGAATTATGATGTAGGGTCTAAACCAATTAGGATCAAACTTACCCCATTTGATTTTTTCCATGTTTGTCACATGTTGATTTTTATTTAAGATGAGATCTATGATATTGAAATCTCACTCCTTGAGATTTTTGTTGTAAGTGCATTTGATACGCTCTTGATAGATTTGGAGGTGGTTAAGGGCTATGAGATGATGTTCATCAAGCAACTCAAGTTGAGCCAAAAGTTTGTGGTAAAATTCATCATTAGTAAGTATGTCTTGTAGAGAGATGTGAAGAGAAAGAATCTAGACCTCAAGAGGCAAAATAGCTTCCATCCCATAGACCAAAGAAAAAGGCATAGCACTTGTAGGGGTTTGCATGCTAGTGTGGTAAGCCCATAAAGCAAAGGGAATGTGTGTGTGTCAATCCTTCCGAGTACCATTGACTACCTTCATGAAGATTTTGGTTAAGGTTTTGTTAGAAGCTTCTACATGTCCATTTTCTTATGGATAGTATGACGATGAGAAGCTTAATTTGATTCCAAAAACATCATAAAACTTTTGGACAGTCTTATTTTTGAGAGATTTTCCATTGTTTATCATAATTTTATGGGGGATAACAAAATGATAGATGATGTGATCATTGATAAAGTCAATAAATTTGTCAGCCTTAATGGAGATGAGAGGAATGGCCTCGACCCACTTGGTGAATTATTCAATAGTAGTAATGATGGAATGGTGATGGAGAGATGAATAAGTATTAATCTCACTGATTAGATCCAAACCCCATTGGTAAAAGGGCCAGAAGTCTTTGGTGACTTATAAGGCATGGATTTCAACATGAAGGAGGTTAGTGTGTTATTGACATTTGATAAAACATCAAATGTAATCACTACAGTCTTGATGGAGTGTTGGCCTATGGTAGCTGAGTTAAAGGATACATTTGGAAACTGTGTTACCATTGAAATTTCCACCATAAATCCCATCATGGACTTCCTTAATGGTGAAGGGGATCTCATTACTAGTGATTCATCTAAGGAAGAGAACATTAAAACCTCACTTGTAGAGAAGTCCCCGTAGAATAGTGTAATGAGTGGCACATTGCATGAAGGCACATCTCCCATTATTGGAGAGGCTAGAAGGGGTAATAAAAAAGGAGAGATAATTTGTGATTTGCTTATGCCATAAGTCATGTGGGTTGTGTGTTACATTGCCTATAAAAAGGATATTAATTGATACATAGGAGGGTAATTTTATGCGATGTACAGTGATATATTTTTGAGGAAGAGGGTGAAGAGGGTATGTGTGAAGCAAGAGAAGCCATTGTGTCAGCAAACTTATTTTTAGATCAAGGAATAGTTTACAAGAGGTAAGAGTTGAATGATTCCAATAACATATCTACACAATGTTTAAATCTTTGGAGAATTTCATTTTTGCATAGGTAAGAACCATTATCCTGATTAACCACTAGCTAGGAGTCATCAAAAATGGTTATTGATTTGACACCCAAGAAAATAGATGTTTGAAGCCCTAGGATCAAATCTTCATATTCAACCATATTGTTAGTACATTCAAAATCTAGTTTAAATGATAAAGGCATGGGCTTGCCATCAAGAGGGATGAGGATGACCCCTGCACCCCCACTGTGTTGAAATTTAGACCCATCAAAGAACATCATCATTTGATAGGATATGTCATCAGTGGAGAGCATTTTGATAGATTCATCAGGGAATTTAAGGTTTGAAGGTTGGTTGTCAAGTAAAGGGGTGGTAGCTAACTATTCAACAATCATTTTCACCTTGACAAACTTTTGTTAAATAAATTTCAAGTCAAATTTAGCAAGGAGCATGAGCCACCAAGCTACATGTTGGTTATGATATGGCTTGGAATGCATGTATTTGAGGGGATCAGTATGGGTGATGATGTAGGTTTTATGATTTAAGAGGTAATGATAGAGCTTGGAAGCTACAAAGACCAATGCGATATCAAGCTTTTTGATATGGGTGTATTGAGTTTTATAATCAATAAGTGTGTAGCTTATGTAGTAAACCACTTGTTCTTGATGGTAATCATCCTAATGTGAAATCATAACACCTAGAGAATGGTGTGTTGTAGAGATGTAAAGGTAGAAAGGTTGGTTTTCCTTATGTGGAATAAGAACTAGTAGGGAAAGGAGATATCATTTGAGTGTATCAAAGGCTTCCTGATCATCTGTATTCCAATGGAAGGAGACATCTTGTTTAAGGAGATGGTGAAAGGGTTGGAATGATCTGATAACTGGGAGATAAAGTGGTGGATTGACTGAAGCTTGCCTTGTAATCTATAGAGTTATTTGATATTAATAGGTGGAGGCATGTCTAGTATTACTCAAACCTTAGCAAGGTTGACTTCAATACCATAGAGAGAAATGATAAAGCCTAAGAGTTTACTAAAAAGGACACCAAAGATGCATTTCTTTGGGTTTAGTTAAACGTTATATTGGAGGAGACAAGTGAATATGATTTTGAGTATCGTCAAGTGATCTTGGTAAAGTTTAAACTTTTTGAGTAAGTCATCCACATAGTCTTCCATAATTTTTTGTAGGAGATCATGGAATATGTAAGTCCTGGCACATTGGTAGGTGGCACCAGCATTATTTAGACTAAAGGGCATGAATAAATAATAGAAAGTCCCCCATGGGGTAATGAAATTTGTCTTGTGTTGATCCTTAGGAGCAACTTGGATTTGATTGTAACCTGAGAACCCATCTATAAGTGATAGAATCTCATGATTGGTTGTTAAATCAATAAGTTGGTCGATACTTGGCAAAGGGAAGTCATCCTTTAGACAAGTGAGGTTTAGGTCATGGTAGTCAATGCAGATATAGATTCCCCCTATAATTTTTGTGATAGGAACAATATTGGAAACCCATTATAGGTAGTTGATGGGTTGAATAAAGTTAATAGAAAGGATGCATTGGAGCTCTTCTTTGACAAAGAGAGCAATATGAAGATGTATTTTGCAAATATTCTACTTTATAGGTTTAGAATCTAGATTAGGGACAATTTTATGGGTGATGATAAAGGGGTCGATACTAGGCATATCATTATAATACCAAACAAAGGCTTTGCTATGGTTATTAAGAAATGTGGCATAATTTTCATGCTCAGAAGAATCTAAATATTGGAAAATTTTAAGGACATGGGGGTTATCGTGAGAGGGAAAATTGATGTCAATGGTTGATTTATTTAACATAGCTTGTGTTTTAGATGGGAGTTATCATTGGATATAGGAATCATCTACATCCATGTATGTGATAATCACATCATCATCTTGACATTAGATAGTGTTGATAGTGGGAGAGTCTTCATCAATCATTTTACGATGAATGAGAGGAAGGGACCTTATTTCCTTACCCAGGTGATAGGTGAGGGGGCCCAAATGGATGGTGATTATTGAAAAAATAAAAATAAAAATAGGAGGTATAGATACCTCCAATTTTATAGGTGATTGTGGAGGAGAGGATGGAGAAGGAAAGATTGGCTCTTCGATAATTGGTATATGAGAAGCTTTGGTGAGTTTAGTTGGTTCATCAAAACCCACTCCATGTCATTTTTTGACATTTTCAATGGTTTTGTTGGTGGAATATTCAATAGGTGTATGAACACCCTGCTCATAATGACCCAAACTAAATCCTATCCAAGCACACCTATAAAGATAAGTGTGAGTGAAGCTAGGCTTGCCTAGGAAAGAGAAATCATAGGTAAATGGTTGGAATGAATAGGATAGATTATCGATAGTGGGAACTCAATCAATTCCCCCATATGTGAGATTAGTTCAAAGGTTATGTGGACCATATAGGATGACCATCCCAATACAGGGATCATAATTAGGGTGCATATGAAGCTTTCCATACTCTTGTGGAGTATGAAACATGTCAAGTGTCAAAAAATGATATTATTTGAGTGATAGACACTTGAAAGTTTCCTCTATGGGGTCTTTGTCGATAATTTGTGTTGTCAATATCAATATAACTAGGGTAATGGAGCTTGTGGAAGCTTCACAAGTATAATGCAGAGGAGATTATGTCTTTAATATAATGATAACATCATTGTGGATATAAGTTATGTTACATGTTTTGAAAGGAGGTGGGTTGGTAGGAATATCATGCACTTGCCCATTGTGCTCAAACTTGATGTAGCGGTGCAAAGTCAAGGGTACACATGCCATAGCGGGTATCCAAGGTTATCCAAGTAGTATGTTGTATTATAAATATTCTTCTACAATGTATAAGAGCTCAATAATTATGTAGGGACCCACATGGATATGTAAGACAATAGTGCTCATCATAGTAGTTATGGTATCATTAAAGGAGCAGAGCACCATGTTAGTTTGAGACATGCAATTATTGGGGAGGGCTAGCTATTTCTATGCATGGGTGGAGATAATATTAATACTAGATCCTCCATCAATAATGAATCTTTTGACATGAGTTTGATCGATATATGTGATGATAAAAAGGTCAGAATCTTGATCTTTAAGGTGTTAATTGGAATTTTTAAATCACTAAAGGAAATTAGGGAGATGGTGTTAAGAGAGCTGACCAAAGCTAAAAGAGGCTAGGGATCATTAGGTTGTACCTCAACCAATTGCAAGGCACTAATAAAAGCTTGATGGTATTAGGGTGAGTTTTGGATTAGCTCATATAAGGAAATTTTCATAGGGGTTTGGTGAAGTTGTTTCACCATCAAGATTTGAATAACTTCTAAAGATGTTGGTTTTGAGACACCCAAGATGGAAATCTTGAGATTTAGAGGAGGAATGTCTTTAGAGAATGGATGAGCCCAAGGGGTAGTGATATTTTCCTTTCCTCTATCCTTTTGATATTGTGACTGCATGGCCACATTAACCATGTCGATATGAAACATAGGTGAAGAATGTAGCAAAGGGGGTATGACAACATCTTTGGGTTTGAGTTTAGGTGGAATGGTATGAGGCATTATAGATGCCATAAGGGTAATAGTAGGAAGGTTAATGGGAGTATCAACAAAGAGAATGTCGATATCAAAGTGTTACCAAATGACTATCATGAGACCTTTACAACTCTCAATATATTGTCTAGGTGAATGATGGTATAGACACATTTGTGTATCATCAAACCAAGATGGCTTCAGTATAAGAGGGTTATAAGGATTAATGGGAGGAAGAGTTATTACAAAATATTGTAACAACTGGCATAGGAAGAAATTTGAGAGCTTGTGAGTGGGCTAGCACTTGTTTTTATAATAGGGGTAGACACCTTCTTTAGTTTAGGAGTCATAGGGGTGATTTTGTGTGGCACCTTTTTAGGTGGTAATAGAGCCACATGTTTTGATAACACTTTCTTGGTGGTAGGTGTTGCGGTGTTAGATGTGAAAGGCCTACTAGGTGGTAGAGGTAGTAGTGGAGGTAACTTAGCCTTTGGTTTTGTTTGGATGAATGATACCCTAACTAAAGTAGAGGGATGTGGTCCCAAAATTGAAGGAAAATTTGAGGGTAGAAGAGGGAAGGATCAGTGACATCTAGGAAGTTTAACATTATTCCTTATTTTAGGCTATGGAAATCTAACTTATGATTGGAGAGTCAAATCTAATTTCACCTATGGATGAATTAGATTAGAGATTAGGTGAATGTCTAAAGACCTGATCTACTTTAATGTGGAAGATATCTATGAGGGTGAGGGATCTGATGTAGAAGGATGAGCTTCTTGTGATTTTGGTGAAGAAGATTTGAATTTGTCAAATACCTTAGGGTAAAGGGTAGTGAGAGGATTGGTGGTAGAGGAAAACACTTGTTATGTAGGATAAGGAGTTTTAAGTCAGTCCTAAAATACTGCTTGATCTAGCTTTATGAAGTCGGGAAATTCTAGATTTCCCACTCATCGCAAGAAGGGTTTAGATGAATTTGATGTAGGCCTTATGATTTCTTATTTAGAAGGCTTAGGTGATTGAGAAAAAGGGAAATTTTTGGCCTTTGCTACCTCAAGCCAAAAATGAGAAAGAGCCGCAAGAGGGTCTTCTTCAATAGAGATTGGAGAAGAGGCATGGTCTTTCACGAGTGGGGGAGAGGTAGGCAAATAAAATTCCTCAAGGGGGTAGATCATAGGTATAATTTCTCCCTCAACATATGGGAAAGGAATAGGTAAGGCATGGTCCTCAATTGGTAAGAGGATAGGTAAAATGGGTGCAAAAGGAACTGACAATACTAGCTCCTCTTGTGGCAAAAGGAGAGGTAAAGGAGGCCCATCCTCTCGTGGGAAAGGAACAAGTAAAGTAGGCTCTTCTACTCAAGGAGGAAGAATGGGTAAAATAAGATCCATCGATTGTGAGGGAGGAGTAGGTAAAATGGGTGCCTCCTATCATGGGAGAGGTTAGATTGGAGGTAAAGGAAAGACCATATTCATCGTATAGATATTATGATCACATGAGTTATTAGCTGTGGTCTGAACAATATTTTGATTGGGTGAATGGTTAGGAAAAGGCTATTTGAACACATATATATTTTGATTACCAGGTGCATTAGGGTTATCTAAGATGAGATCACCTATGTCAATCATGTCTTGAACAATGTTCTTGAGTGTTTTATAGTTATTATAATTGTGGCATTTGACTTGATGGTAGCCACAAAACTCATCTTCCTTATACCAAGTAGGAATAGGATGGGAGAGATCAAAATGTATAGGAGGGTTGATTTGAGGAAGGGTTATGGCTCCCTGTTGTAATAATTTTTCCAAAATGGAATTGTATGACTCCCCAATGGGAGTGTATCATCTTTGTTCATATTGTTGTTGGAATTGCTTGGTTGGATTTTGTGAGGTCAAGGAATTAGGTTAGTTTATGGTTATATAAGAAGTTTATTTAATGACCACTGCATTGGTAGAGCCTTTATATTTTTGGTTAGAAGGAGAAGGTTTAGAAGAAGATGAGTCATTTGATTTGGAATTGGCATTCTTACTAGGCAAATTGACTCTGTCTTCATCTCTAGCCTAGATCTTGAGTTTTTGTGCCATTGTAAAGGCTTCATCAAATGTGTGGAAAGTTTGTACTCAAAGTGTAGATGAAATGTTCTTAATACATGCCTTTGAGAAGAGCTCAATAATATCATGTTGTGGTAAAGATAAGGAGATTTTATTGATTAAGCCTCTCCAATGAGTGACAAAATCTGTGATAGACTCATCATCAAATTGTTTAATAAAATAAAGGTCCGTAATAAAAACCTTTTTAGAAATGTTGATAGAGAAATGGTCTAGGAATAATTATGTGAGTTAGGTAAATGAGAAAAGCGAGTGATAAGTTATAGATCTATACCAATCTAAGGTAGCACCCAAATGTGAAGTAATAATGCATCATCATGCCATATTAAATAACAAGTATGTTCAAATGCTTGTAAATGTTGTTATGGGTCATCTTTACTTTGGAACCAAGTAAATTTGGGTAGTTCCCATTGACTTGGATAAGTGTGAATAGGAACATAAGGATAGATGGGCTCATTGCATATCTGACCATAAGATAGCACATTCTTTGAACCTGACACAGATGTCTCTAGACTAGACATCTTATCCATCATCATCCTAATGAGGTCTGGAGGGGGATTGGCTTGGGAAATACCCCCTAAGTTATAGGGATCTTGATAAGAAGTAGAGGTAGAATATTACATAGCTTTTTTTGGTTGTGTTGATGTAATATAGGGTTAGTGAGTCATAGGCTGGGGGGAATGAAAGGGGCTTGTCTCGCAGGGGTAGAGACAATGCTTTGGTTGAATGTTATTATTGTAGGTTGGGTTGTGGTTATATTGGGTGAAGGGTGAGTCGTAGCTCATGTAATTATAGGTATAAGAGTAGATAGGATTGGTACCTCTTAATTCTAAAATGGGGTTAGACTTGACTGAATTGCTTATGGTTGTGAAGGTAGGGAAGTCATGATAGGGGTTAGATGGGACTAGGTGGTTGGTGATGTTGAATTTTAGACATTGTTTATGGTTGGGTTATTTTTTGAATCGGTGATTTGAGTAACCATGGGGAACATAGTGGAGATAGTTGAAACTGAAGTTGTCTCCATCAGAGAAGTTGGCATACCATATAGTGGGTCACTTCAAGAATTATGGGTTTGGCTCATGGCAAGGTAATGTTGAAGGGCTGACATATTATGATCAAAAAATCAAGGAAAATATTGATCTCCCTCAAGCACAATAGGAATTTAATTGGGGTTGGGAGTATGCTTTGTATCTGAAGTATGCTCCATGATAGAATCAACAACAAGAGGGGAAGGAGGAAGTGGTTGCTAGCTTGCATAATCAACAAGAATTTTGGCTTAGCTTCATGTCAATATCATGCAAGAAGAAGTATAAATAGTCTTCAAACTCTATATTAGTGACAAAGTGTGGAAAAACTAGGTTTGGGTGCAAGTAGGTAGTTTGTTTTAGCTTATTGTTTTGAGCAAATTAAAAATAACCAAATTACATAGTTGCTGATGTCAGTCACTTGAGCGATGTCGATAGGCTAAAGTCTATCGATGTTGATCACTATGGAGTCTTGAGAGATGAAAAATCCAACATTTTAAAAACCCAAAGGTAAAATCTAGGTAAATAAAAGGATGTAATAGGTTTGTATAAGGAGGATAAACACTCAAAAAACCTGATATAATAGGTTATACAACCTGAGTATTATGAATAGTTTTAATTTTGTAAATCAATGGAAAAATGTCCTTACAAACTCAAAAATATATAAGGTAATAGAAAAGTAGAAAAATAACATATAGCCACTAATTATTAACTCCTAGAGATTAATTTTAGTCTCATGTTAGCTTATGCCTTAATCAGATAGTGAGATGAGAGTTTGGTTACTGAAGGTACTAGAAAATAATTTAGAGCTAGTTTCAAGTTAGTTTTGGTGATCAAGAGGAAATATGTGTTAAACCACGTACATGGATTGGTATAGGGGCTTGCTCTTTGCACTTCATGGACCTAAATCCAAGCTACGCTACTTAGCTAAAATATACCTTCTGTCTAGAGTTTATACTCCACTAGAGAATGGAGTGGGTTCTCCCCTTGGTGGTGAAATCCAAGTAAGATAGCCGAGTAGGGTAAGGTGATCCACCAGGTAATGAAATCTCAATGGGCCTTATCTTAGGTGAGTTGTGTGATCTATTAGTGTAACATTAGTGTACTATGATTCATTCATAATGCTTGTAATTAACTAGGTGAGCTAATATGCAGCAAGTAAACAATGAAGTGCAGTGAGTTTTAAACCCAAATCTGAAGTGTTTTGATTCGAATGAAAATAATGACGAAATAGGAGAAGAGAATGAATTTCACTATCCTAATGTGCATAAAAGAAAGAGATAAATAAGAAATTATTTTTAATTTGAAATAAAAATGATAAGTTTCTTTTAGAGGCAAAAGAAAGAGAAGAGTGGCAAGGAAGAAGAAATTTTAGTTTATTGCCTTTAAATAGAAAATAAAATATTGAATATTTCATTTTGAGGAAAAAGAGAGGGAGAAAGTGCAAGGAATGAAATTTTCACTAAAATGCACCTATATGAATGCTTAAAACAAGTAATAAACCAAAGGAAAACTCTAAGGTCCCACTGGGCATGCCCAAAATGTTTCACTAAATTTTGAATCTATTTGATGTTTAAGGAGAAATAGAGATGAAGGGTAGGGATTAGAGATTAGAGAGAACCTAGATTGGTTGCACACCATATTCAGATGATGTTGAGCACTCCTCTTTTCTAGGGATGACTACCTATGAATAAGAAAGCACTACCACCAAAAATATTTGTTAGTAGATATATGAGTGAGCTGCCAAGTTACATGCTTGTTCTTGGAAGTGTCAAACTTCCTTAGGGATGATAGTCAACTTTTTGAAACAAAATGGTAATGAATAACAAAATGAAAGAGAGAGTAAGATAGATATATTCATATCATTCTTGCAATCTGAGTGTAGTAGAGAGTGACATAGTGTTGGTAATGTGAGTTATTTGTGTTTTTAGAGGTTGTTTAGGTAGGCTTAGGGAGGTTAGTAGAAATACATAGTCATCAAATTTAATTAAGCTACCAATGTCAATAAGGAAATATGACTGATGTCAGATATGTGATTGATGTTAGTAGGGGCAGTACGTTCTTTGAAAGTTATAGGAGACTTTTCTGATCTAGGAGGTAGATGTTGGTCAGGTTTGTGAGGTTGGGAAGAGTTGTAAGGGAGTGGGTAAGACTCAGATGGGTCAAGATAGAGGGTTGGTATGTTTGAATCATATGGAAATAGGTGAAGGATTTTTACAACTCCTTCATATGGAGGGTTGATATGTTCATAAAATGATAAACAATATAACATAAAGTAATTGTAAAATGGCTATTTAAAGGGATTAAAAAACATAGTGATATACTTAGTGAAATGGATGAACCATGAGTGCTAAATAAATAGCTCTGATGAGTTGTGTTGAAGAAATACATGAATAGAAAAGATAAGCATGTGCTACCAGTTCAGAATAATCCAAGCTCTATATAGTATATCAATTCCTAATCTAGACTGATTTGTGTAGAGTAATGGTAAGCCTAGATATAGAAAATCAAATTCCAAAGCCTGTATGTGAATGATTGATTTTTTTATTTCTACCAACCCAAATATTAACTTGGAATTTAGCTTCAGTAACTGACATTGGTGATCCCACTAATGTCAGCTGAGGTTTGACCAACTTTGGTGGCATGAGAATAAGTAAAAGGCCTATTTTTAGCCTATTTTCTATTCCTTCTCTTTCCAAGTGTGGTGTCTATTAGGAAATAGTAGAAATGAGAGGTTAAGAATAATGTAGTTAGTTATGAAATTATGTTAGGGTTGAGAACAAGTCATGGGTAGTTAGTATTAGGGGACTAAGTCTTGAGGTGACTCAGAGGGTAAGAATTAGTCTTGGATGAGGTGGCTAGGTAAGGTGGCATAAGTAGTTTTTAATTAACTTAATTAAATATTTTTAAATTAATTAAATGTGTGAGAGGTGAAAATATGGGTTAGGATGGATAATTATTAAAATCGGATCGAGGGGTGTTTTGACACAGGGAGTTATGCACGTGTGTGATGTAATTTTAGTGTCTATAATTTAGAGGTAAGAGAGATAATTTTAGGAAATAATTTGAATATGTATTGCTCTATAGAACATATCATAAAATTTATATAAATCTATATCATGTTGAGTATATCTTCCTTGTGAATACATGTATTCTTACATATTATTTAAGTTTTAATTCATAAAAGAATAAGAATTATAATAAGTGCATATCTATATATTCCAAATAAGAACAAAATTATGTATATGAAATTTCACTAAGTTTAGATTATTCAATCTATAATTCTTGTAAGAATTTAGTTACTCATCACAAATTTCATATACTACAACATAAATAATGTCATGGTGAGAGATTCTAAGGACCGTTGCTAAAAAATAAAAACTAACAACATCGAGTACATAAACCACCATCTTAGTAATAATTTAATAATCAATAACATAAAAATTAGCCTCTCGTGCCTTAAATATTATAAGGATCATGTCACATCAAAACATGTGTGAAATAATGAAAAAGTCCTAAAAACTAGCACTGTGAAAATTAGGGCCTCATATCCCCATCCCCTAATGCAAACTTTTTCTTGGAAGTCATTGAAATTATGAAGTCTATATTTAAGGATGTTATATAAATATTTTTAAGCCTCCTACTAACTCAACTCAGTAGTATCTCTAAGACAATGACATCATATCTCTACTAACATATTGTAGAGTGTAATGCAATATAATAAAATATCTATGGCCAAATATAACTTAACTCCACCATAGGGTGAGTCATGCTTCAAGGCATAATTTTAAAAGTTTCTAATTGATATTTGGTTTCCAAGTTATGAGAACAAAAAATTAAAGATGACTTGATTCCCATCAATTATTTTTAGTATTAGTAAAGGAGGGTTTTAAAGTACCCTACCCTTTACAAAAATAAAGCAATAGAGGTCTAGAGACTGCATATTACAATGCATATACCAAAAGAGACAAAATAAAATAGCCAAATAGAAAGCAGTAAAAAGGTAACAAAAATGAATCAAACTAAATTCTAGGACCCATCCATTCTTCGTATGCTTTGGATAAATTCTGAGTAAGATTCTCCAGAGGTAGATTTTTATTTTTTTCAGAATGTAGCTCAATCTTTTCATCAACAATGTCCTTCTTATTTTTGTCCTTTCTTTGCAGCTTAACATTGTCATCAATTCCTTTAGTGAGAGAGTTCATGGTCTCCATGATTTGAAGGCTCTTCATAATAGTGATTCTATTATATTTAACCAATGTGCTAAGGTCTTCATTTAGGGATTCATTTTACTTTTCTAGATTAAACAATCTTTCCTTGATTTGATAAAATTTTATGCTAATTTCTAGGAGGTCAAATTTAGTGTATATCAGATGATTCACCAAGGTCTGAATAAAGAGGATGCACGAGTCATAGTTGGATGGGATGGAGCAAGTGAATACCACAAAATGCTAAAGTAAATGAAATCAAACAAGAGACAATTTCATAGACAATTTGGAGAAAAGCCAATATTCCATTAACATGAGATGGCCATAATGAAGAATACATATAGGAGAGCTCGTAAGTAACTCCACAAAAGGTGGTGACAAGGTGCTAAGAATAGAGAATTAACTCCCATACCTAGAATAGCCGATTAAAGGAGTTACTTATGACATTATTATGACACATCTATGACACACATCTCCACATAAGCTAGCCTATCCCACGAATGTAGGAAAGTTCCATGTATGCACAAATATATAATACTCCCTAATTAAATAATAGGGAAAAAATAAAAACCTACACTAACACCCCCCATAAGTGTAGCTTAGGTGGGCAATGTGGAAATATAAAATGGGTCCCGGCAACCAGGCCTGATGAGGTACCCACGTACAAATGCAATCTCCCATAAGATAGAGAAAAGGATAAAACCCATAGGAAAAAACTCCCCCCCCCCCCACAAAAGAGAGACATAAAATAAATTAAGAGGCTAGATCCCCCCCCCAAAGATGATGCTACTACAGATGTGGACCGCACCCCAAGAAGAGCTCGTAGATAAATGAACTTGCTCTCGGTGAAAGGTTTGGTGAAGATGTCTACAACCTACTCTAAAGACTGGAAAAATATCAAGTCAATGACCTGAATATGAATAAGCTCTTGAATGAAATGCATGTGAATCTCTATGTGCTTAGTCCACTGGTGTTGAACTGGACTCCTACAAATTTGAATGGTACTCTGGTTGTCACAATAAATGATGGTGGGTTGCCTGATAGGAATGCCAAACTCAGAAAGTATCCCCTGAAGCCAAATAGCCTCAGTAGCTGCATTAATAGCTCCCTTATACTCTACCTCTATGGATGATATAGCAATAGCATTTTGCTTCTTGCTAGACCAACTAATAGGACCAAAACCTAGAGAGAAATTATAACCAAAAGTGGACTTATGAGTCTGTGAATCGCCAGCCCAGTGTGAATCTGTATACCCAATTAAGTCAGCCGCTATGCCAAATTTGTAATGAATCTCATATCTATGTGAACCCTATATTTAATGTAAGATCCTCTTAGCTACTTTCCAATGTAGCTCATGAGGTTCCTGCATAAATTTGGAGTCAATTCCCACTACATATGATATGTCGAGCCTAGTGTGAGTCAAGTAGATGAGACTACCAACAAGTTATCGATACCAAGTGGCATCAATAAATGGTGAAGAACAGTCAACCTTAAGCTTAAATCCTAAAATAAAGGGAGTTGAAGATGGCTTGCAATCAACCATGTGAAACTGAGACAATAAATCAAGAGCATACTTAGGTTATGCAAGAGAAATCCCTAAATCTGACTGTGAGATCTCGATGCCAAGGAAGTAGTGCAATAAACCCAAGTCTGTCATGTCAAATCTATCCTGGAGAGATGCCTTCATTGCTGCAATAGCCAATGAAGAACTCTCAGTGATCAAAAAGTCATCAACATATAGAACCAAAATTAGGAGCAAATCATCCTGTCGCAATAAATAGACATTGGGGTTAGAATGGCACCTAGTGAAACCCACTATGAGAAGGAAGGAATCCATCTTCACATACCAAACCTAAGGGGCATGTTTGAGGCCATAGATAGATTTCCTAAGTCTACATACTAAGGAAAAATCCTGAATAAATCTTGGCAGTTGCTCCATGTAGATCTCCTCCTCTAGGTTTCTGTGAAGAAAGGCACTCTTCACATCCATCTAGTGCACATCCCAACCATGTGTTATGGCAATAGTCAGGGTGAGTCAAATAGAATTCATCTTTGCAATGGGTGTAAAGGTCTCTAAGTAGTCAATGCCTACCACCTTTGAGAAACCCTTGGTGACCAATCGTGCCTTGTACTTATCAACTGAACCATCTACTACAAACTTGGTATGATATATCCACCTACATCAAACCATCTTCCTTACCTTAGGAAGTGAAGTCAAGTCCCAAGTGTGATTTTTGATTAAGGAAAAATATTCTTCCTCCATATCACTATCCCACTCAGGTACTCTTGATGCCTATCAAAAAATCTATGGATCTAAAACTAAGGCAAAGAAGGCATGTGGATCTTTTTGAAAATCCCCCCTAGTATGTCTATCATCTGTGGGATCTCTTACCCAAGTGCTAGCACTCTCAAGTGTCTATCTGGCCCAAAGTGGCCTAGAAGTGGGTGAGTCAGGTGCTAACTACTCATCCTCTAACTGACTAGAGGTGGATGACTCTACATCACTGTCCTCACTATCTAAACTCAAAGAAGAAGAAGATGTCTCTAGCTTAGGAACTTGTTGTGTCTGATCTAAATCTGAGGAATCATCATGAAGAAGTAGATCTGATGAGAGATAATAAGTTCTAAGTGTTGAGTCTCTAGGACTCTACTAAAATTAGACACTTCTCTCAATGAAAAACTCATGAGTGGTCATATCTAGAAGGCGATACCCCTTAATACCATCTAGATATCCTACAAAGATGCAAGGCTTGGACTGATGTTCCATAGCCTTGCATTTTTTCTTTAGTATGCAGGCCATGGTTGGGGATTTGAAAACCCTAAGGTGCTCAACATCAAGTTTCCTTTTATGCCAAGCTTTAAAGGGTGTTATCCCTTTCAAAGCTTTGTGAGGAACCCTATTTTGAATGTAGCAAGCATAATTAATGGCTTCGGCCCAGTACTGTGGTGCTAAGGATTTGGAGTGAATCATACAGCTACCCATCTCTTTCAAGAACCTAATTTTGCATTCTACAACCCCATTCTGTGAAGAACTGTAAGTGACTGAGCACTACAAATCAATCCCCTATGTGGTGTAAAATTTCTCAAACTTGTTGCTGACATAATCCCCTCTATTATCAATTCAAATAACCTTGATGGATTTCTCACTCTATTTTTCAACAAGAGCCTTGAAGTCTAGAAAATTTTCAAACACTTCAGACTTTTGTTTGAGAAAATATATCCAAGTGTACCTAGATAAATCATCAATGACTACATCACTGTGGACTAACTCCAAAGGTTTTGAAGCCCTCCAGGCTTTGCCTTTGTCAAATTTTGCTTTAGGATGCTTCCTAAGGGAGCACCCCTCACAAAGTCCTTTTGAGAATTAGACATGAGGTAAGCCAATGACCATGTCATGTTTGCAAAGTTGCTCAAGGTAGCAGTAGTTAAGGTGGCCAAACCACTCATGCCATAATTTGTTAACTCCATTTGAATGAGTCAGCAATGCTGTTGGAGAAGAATCAGGTGAAAAATGTGAGAAGGTGTATAACCTTGCTTGGTGATCTGCCCTACCCACTGCCACTGTAGTATCACTATGTAACTCCCTAATAGCCACTAAATCTGGTGAAAACTCAACTCTCATGCCCCGACCAATGTGAGTGATTTGGTACACTGATAGGAGATTGGTTGAAAGAGAAGGAACACTTAGAAAAATTTTGAATTTTCCTCCTTCCATTTCAACTGACGCTCTCCCTACAATAGAAACTGATGTGTCATCACCCAAACTAATTGAAGTCATGTTACAAGGCTCTAAAGATGAAAACTCAACTAGGGAAGAGCCCATGTGGTGAGAAGCACCCGAGTCAATGACCCATGAAGATGTAGAAGCTATTGTAGCTACAAGGGCCTTGCCCTTTTCTTTCTCCTTACCCTTGCCTTTTGCCTTAGTAGAATCTTGGGTAGATGAATTCTGCTTGATGGACTCAGGAACACCTATGTTGTGCTTTTCTAGAAGATGAGTTAGGTGATCTATTTGTTTCTTCATGCATTTGTGTTCATCATGCCCTATCTTTTTACAATAGGCACACTTAACCTTCTCCTTCTTAGGTTTAACATTGTATGAGGAAGACTTAGTGTTGTTTTTGGTAGGATTGTTGTTTTCTTTCTTCTTCTCCTGGTCCTTGTTTTTTTTCTTCTTCTCCTTTATTGAAGTCTTATCCTTACCATTTCCAGATATAAAAGCTTGGGGTTGAGTAGACTTCATTTTTCCCATTTGAATTAGCTTATCTTACTCCCTAGTCAAGTCGGTAATGAATGAATCCAAAGAAGACATTTTCCATGTAGTGCCAACGGCACTTTTTGTGGCATGGAAAGTGGAGACAAAGACTGAATAGATTGGACCCAACTTTGAAAGAATATAAAGGATGAGTTGATCATCTGTCTTCTCTATCCCAAATTATTTCAATTACAATATAAGGGCCTTAAACTTAGTGAAGAAGTCCTGTAGGGTGTCAAAGTTGCTAGGACTTAGACTTATGAGTTCATTTTTGAGCTCATGACCTCTCATCTCATCAAGCTTCCCAAATAAGACTTCTAAGGTGTCCCATATGTCTTTGGAAGTCTTGGAGGTTTCTAAATGGAAGAGAAGTTTTTGAGACATAGACAAGCTCAATAATCTATATGGTTCATCACTACGGTTGTACCACTTAACCTTTTCAGCATCAGTGTTGGGTTCTACTTCAGTACCCATGGTGATCTTATACAACCCTTTACTTATAAGAATGATTGAAATTTTAACCTTCCATTCATGATATTTGAAGGGTGTTAGGATTTTAAGTTGAAAAGAATCCATTTTAAGCAAAATTTAGGTGAATTTGTGTTGATTGCAAGTTGTGAAATTATGCAGAAAGGAGAATGAAAGCAAAGATTGTAAGTGTTAAAAATCAATCACACCCCCCTGAAATGTTGAGCCCCCCCCCCCAAATATGTAATTTCATGCTCAAAAGACATCAGGCTTAGCTGAGAATGCATCTTCAAGAAATCAGTGCAAGACTTTAAGCAAACAGGATGTCAGACGCAGCTGAAAATGCGTCTCAGGAGACCTAAATTTTAGGCACTTTATAAACTAGTGAGTTTTTAAAAAATAACAAGCCTAAGATGTGGAGAATTGAAATACAAACACTTTTGCAAAAAATGGCACTCGAATCCGAGCTATCGTTTGCAAGATATTAAAGATTCAATTTCTCGTAAACTAGTGTTTTTGCAAAAAAAATAGCACTAAAACATTTTTAAAAATGTCTGTTTTGAGAGAGAAAGTGGCCTTCCAACCACTCATTAGACTTGACACAGAGTGAGGAATCCAAATGAGGTCTTTGTAAGGGGGAATTGGCCTCTTTCCAACTCAGGCCTCACCCTTCATCTTCGATAGGCGAAGATACAAGTTTAAATTTAAACCCCCAAATTACCAAAACTTTAAAATTGTCTAAAATACTCAATACTCAATCAAATTGACTGATTTTTTTTTGGACAAGTCAATTTTAATTGAAAAATTAAAGTAAAAGATAGAATTTAATGGATTTCCAAGTATTTAAGGGCCCACATGGGACGCTAAACAAGGAGAGGGGCACCAAAGTGAAAAAGTGTGCCATTTTCAAAACAAACAGCAATTTTGGTAGAAATTCCTGCAAGCAATCACATGAGAAAGCTATGCAAATGGAATGCAGGGTTTTGCAGGCTTAGATTCTCTTTCCAACACCAAGATCACTGAATGCCTCTAGTAGATCTCCACATGATGATGGAAATAATGATAGGGAATAGGCAGATCTTATTTTGAGAGTGTCAAGCTTCCAAAATTGCAATGCCTCTATCAAATAAATGATGCCAAAGTAAAAATTCAACGTAGAATTCAATGCCTTCAGATTTGAAATGGAGAAAAAACCAATCCAACGCAAGTTTACCTCCTCCAACGTAGATCCTTCAACAACCACTTCCAACGCCAAGTGTGGTGGAAAATAGCCCTGGAGAAGATCTGGAAAATGATGCCATCATAGGGCTGCATGTATATGGAGAGACCAAACAAGCCATGGAAGGAACAATAGCACGGAGAACTAGCAATTTCTCTTGGAAATTTTCAAATTTCACAAAAAAAATGCCTTAACAAAGCTCTAGATTTCAATGAAAGCAATAGCAAAATAGACAACCAGTTATCGAGGTGGCTCTGATACCATATCGGAGGATTCGCCAAGGTCTGAATAATGAGGATGCATGAGTCGTGGTTGCACAGGACAAAGCAAGTGAATACCACAAAATGATAAAGTAAATGAAATCAAACAAGAGACAATTGCATAGATAATATGGAGAAAAGCCAATATTCCATTAACATGAGATGGCCATAATAAAGAATACATATAGGAGAGCTCGTAAGTAACTCCTCCACAAAAGGTGGTGACAAGGTGCTAAGAATAGAGAAGTAACTCCCATACCCAGAATAGCTGGTCAAAGGAGTTACTTATGATATTCTTATGACACCTATGACACATCTATGACACACATCTCCACATAAGCTAGCCTATCCCACGAATGTAGGAAAACTCCATGTATGCACAAATATATGATATTCCCTAATTAAATAATAGGGAAAAAATAAAAACCTACACTAACGATGTAGTATATGCCATCATTAAGGATGAGTTTATTGATTTCATTCTTGAATCTTTTTTTATCCTTCAATAACCAATGAAGGATTTATTTGTGCAAATCCACCTCATTCTCAATTTTGTTGACTCTTGATTGATAGTTGTGTTCCTCCATTAGCTCTTTGAATTTAAGGGGGATTGGATTGAGTGGGAATGGGAGTAGGATGGGGTTTATCAAAAGTAGTCTTTTAAATAATAGTAGAAGGAAGACTTTATTTGAGAATTTTTAGTTCATTCACAATATCCTCTACTTTATTATTATCATTAGGGTCATGGGAGGTGGGTATTGGAGTGGGAGTAGGGGTGGTGGGAGAAGGGGAAAGGGTGGGGGAATATATTAGAGTGGGATTAGGTAGGGAAGGAGTAGGGGATTTTTACTTAATATTTAGAGCATGTATTATGATGTGTCATGTGTCATGTTCAATTATAAGGTAAGGATTTATTTTATTTAGTCTAATTAATTTTATCTTAGGGTACCAAAATTAGTTTAATTTCCTTCTTCCATACCTACTATGCCAAATATTAAGAGAAAAATGCTTCAATCACATGGAGCCCATAAGGCTAGCCATAAGAGATAATTTCAATATAATAGGTCCTCAACCCATTAAATTAACAAGAATTATTTTTTGTAATCGATGGAATCATAGAATGAGGACTTTGTGAATTTAATTTATCATTGTTGCCTAAACCCTTAACTTAGGTATAATATAAGGACTTGGGATTATTATATCACCTTTCCAAAACCCTATTTCCATAATCCATAGAGAGAATATTGGATTTAATCCCAATGCCCAAACCCTAATCGAATAGCCTTTTAGAGGAATTTAGGCATTAGTCTTAATTCCCAACCCTAATACCTTAATCCATTAGGATGACTTTGGACACTTATCCCAATTCCCAAACTCCAATCACAAAAAAGCATTAGGATGAATTTGAAAATTCATCCCAATGCCCAAACCCCAATCACACAACACATTGGGATTAATTTGGACCTTCTTCCTAATGTTCAAATCCTTAATCTAAAAAACCACACCAAGGTATATCCAATATCACAACATAACCCATATCTATCATTATTAGAGTTAGGAGGAAACATATTTTAATATCAACACATATACAAAGCTAAGGATTACATCATCCTTATAGCCTTTATGGAAGTAAAAAATGACATAGCATGTCCCAACTTGATCAAAAATTACTCAACAGGACATAAATTTTAATCATATGCTAATGTTGACAAGATAATTCTCACCTATTATTCCACACTCATATAAGGTGAAAGGTACCACAAAATGGCTCATCAAAAATAGCATGCTTTAACAATTTGAAAGTTTACCAATTCAATCAAGGAGTAAATTCAAACTGGATAAATATCCAATCTCAATCCATAAAGTAAAATAAATGAAAATTGTAAACAAACCAATATAATTCAAAGAATAATTAAGGTGAAAATAGCTAAATAAGCCAATTCAATCCAAAATTGAAGATAAGTAATAAATGTAGGAACTCCAAAAATAAATAAAAGATCAAAATAATAAATGGCTAAACTCAGTAAAAATCCATATAAATAAAAACCATAAATAGATAATTTCAAAAGTAATTCAGTAGTATCAATCAAAGATGAAATATTATCAATTATGCTACATCAAGTGGGAAAAATTTGTAATTCTAATTACAATAATACTGAACATTGTGACTCTATAAGGCCACTAAGTGGGGTGTAGGGAGATAATGTATCAACAAATTATAAACATAACTCTTTAATACCCTCACATGGTATGAAGTATGCATCACAATTCCATGTTTCCAAGACTACCACACACTTACTAGCATGTAAGTAGAAAGTCTCTCAACATGTTTCCTAAAATAGGATAAAAGGTTAAAATGCATGGAGTCATCAAGCCACTCCATCTATACAACTTCTTTAGCCAACACAAAGTAAAATATGCCATCCTACAAAGGTTAAGGAATGTTTGTGAATAATATATAATGGTACATGACTCTAATTATAAGGAATGTTAATTTAACATCATATAAGATATAAATATACTCAATAGACTCAAAAATAATATCACTTATTAATGAGAGAGTATCATCTCATCTCAATGTTAGCTAAGTACTGACTATAATATAACCTCTTCCTAGATGTCTTAAGGGACATAAGGTACATCAACTACAATAAATTCTTAACATGTTAGTAAACCACTAACATCATAAACTACACCCCTTTATTATGATGATCATTCTAACTATTCAAGGGTGGTATCAAACTATGTGTGGTCTTACAATATCCCCTCCCTTAAAATTTAATGTGCCTAAGGCATAATATCTCCAAAAAAATGTGCAAACTTTCCCAAGTGAACATCATCCCATGCTCTTGTGTCGCCTACTACTTGTTATGCAAGTGGATCTTAGTGATTTGCATATAAGGAATCCAATCTAACCTTAACCAAGGGTGCTTGATCTAAGGTGGTTTAGAATGTTATGGGACTTCTTTTTCATGATACTCATGAACTACATTTAGTACTAACCTACTTGGTAGGATACACATAGGCACTCACAAAATCATAGATAAAGGAATGACTACCAGCTATAAGAAGGGTATATATGTACCTTAAGTACACACACTCATACCAAAATTCCCCTCTCCAAAACTAGTCCTCAAAATCATCCCAAACTCCAAGGCTCATTTGCCATATCCATTATAGTGCCTTAAAATGTGAACCTCTAGATCCACTTAAAAATCCAACTCCCATAGTTATTCTAGTAAATTCTTACAAAAATCAATGGTAACATTTCAACGAGGGGAAAATACATCATATAAGGAGTCAAGGTACAAGTAACACTCCTAGATGATTATGAAAATAGTACCACTATATAATATAACCTCTCAATAAAATACATTCCCATAAATCATGGATGTATAACACATTCACTCCTCATCAACTCATACACAAGGATGGCCCATACCTCACATTCATACAAGGTTGTGGCATGGTTCCATAAATGAGGCACTAGAAGCCCCAATAACCAATAAAATCATCTAATATGGTACTGCATGCCATTATATTTTTCATGTGTTTATAAAAGACACATTATCAAAAGAATTCAATGGTTAACACAAAGATAGAAGGGTCAACTTAAAAATTTTGACACCCTCAAACTCTCAAATGTCATAATCCATGCTAAAATGCATACTCTGAGAAACTATCATACAAGCTACAAAAGTAAAAGCATCCTCTTATCATGATCATGTTTAACAGATAAGGAGGTATACCCACTTATATTTTAAGGCTACCTTTACCCTTGAAATGGACTTCTCTTTCCTAAATGTTATCACACTCATAGGTAACCCATTCAAACTGGATGTCACCACCATGGGGAAGAAAACCTTATGAGTAAATTATTTCACAAATATGAAGGAACTTAAACTATCATGGATACATTAATCAATTTAAGATTCTCCACAAGTATGAATGTATTCTCAAACCTTCTTAGTAATGAGGAAATATATTCATGTTCCTCTAAATGATCCATATAAACAAGGTCACCTTTGAATGATCATTGGTTCAACACAAGGGTTTTCTTTATATAGATACTTAAAAAAGGGAGGGTTCATAACCCCAAAGGGGTTTCTAAACACATCATTCATATATCAACATCCAAACTATATTTTTATGCCTTAGGTATTGAGAAAACATCCAACAAGAGGAAATAATGCCACTCTAACATAGTAATTATTTGATTAAGTTGATGATTATATCAGTTTGGTGTGAAGATGCCACACAAGGCCTACATGTTCCTCCCCAACCATCACCAATGTCAAACTCGAATGAAAATGCACTCCATATTTTGCCTATAATAAATGCATATCTCACTACTAAAAGGATGCAAGGATCATTTTCCATAAGGATATGTGAAAAAAAGAGACCCAAATGAGACTCCCTAACAAGGCCATTCACATAATATCACCAATCCATCACATAAGGTGAATATAATATATAAAAACACTTGTATGTATGTGTAAAGGTTTCAATAATAAATTCATATGAAACATAATGAGGCTCTTGGTCCGTCACATAGACCAAGTATGTCCCTAAGGTATTTGTAACCTTTTATGGTCTATCAAGATGAGTTTTTTGGCCTAAGGAGGGGCTATCCTAAACTCCTCTTGTAATTACTCACAAGTAAAGATTTAGAAACTAATGAAAATTAAATGGCACACTAAAATACATATTGATTAATTCACAAATTTATCACTCAAGGTGATAAAAACATCGAGAAAACATCTATCATACTATACTTGAGTTATGAGGCTAAGTTTATTTAAATGGGTTGATCACCAAACCTATAAAAAACCCACCTTGGCCCTAATTCCATGACACTCTAAGGTCTATCAATGACCAATACCCTTGGTTTTAATAACCAAGGTCAATTTACTTTAATAAATTATCTATGAAATCATCCAAGCTAAGATGCATATTTCTAAGTTGATGGGGAAGTCACAATGGCCTAGCACACAAAAACCTACTTGTGAGATAGTTATCACTTTTTCCTCATGGATATTTTAATTCCAAACACCTAGTTGGAACCTTTTTTCTAACCCTTAACCAAACCTCATCCACTCAACTAGATGTGTGAATTTCCAACAAATCATTACATGGGTCTCTCAAGTGTGGATACCAATTCAAGAAGCTAATCAGTTATTACTTGGCTAAAGAGTGCATGGATCTAAAAATTCTTCATATGTACTATGCCTACCTCCTCATCAATTCATATCACCCAAAAAGTACATGTATTGATTTTTTATGTAAAAATAAGTATTGAATAGTAATCCCTAAATCTCTTGGTGTTCAAATTGTGCTCTAATACCAAATATCATGCCTAAAATAACACATGATTGAAACCAAAAAAAATGGCCATTGCTTATTTATAATGTACAATATACAATATACATAACTACATTGCCCATTGGTTATTAATCCTCATGACACAAGATGTGAAATGCATCAAAATAAACTCACATGTATAAATAACATGGGTGGCAATGTGCAAGTGGCACCATGGTTGTTACATGGCTATACAAGCCCCACTTGTTATAATCATCCTATATGTTGGCCCAGATATTAGCAGATAACAAGAAGAAATTACATTATGAATAAATATTTCCATACAAAATATAATAATGTATTCAGTCAAGAGATTTTTACAAAGGACATGAAAAACTTTATAGGCTTTTCATAGGAAGTTGGTTACAAAACCAACCAATGGGTGAAACTAACCTGTATAATAAAAATGTAAAAACAAATAATTAATAAATTAGATCATAAACCCAACAAACTCCCCCTTGATCCAAAGGGTATAGAAAATATCTAGAGTAATGACTCTAAATTTATCAAAGAAACTTTGTTGTAACTGCAACTAGTGTATTATACCTCCTAATAATAATCAAAACTAATGTCACTCCATACATAAGCTTGCCCTATGAGTTGTGGTATAAAAAATTTATGAGCATGATCAAGGCCTATTCATCTCCTGTGATCATTGTACCATATTGTAGTAAAACCCAATCAAAGCCTATCCAACTACATTGACCCATATAAGGTCCCACATAGGAACCCATCTAAGTGACACACTTTTACTTTGTATGGCACATCTTCATGATGCCTAATAAACATTGATGACCTTTACTCAAAAATACTAGTGTTATTAACCCCTATCAACTCATACTATCACTGACGACTGATCAAAGTCTAACTAATACCTAAATCTTCTCCCCCTAATAGGTGAGAGGTGAGAAGTCATACATCAAGAGAAACAAAAATAACTAACTCTATTTGCTCCATGTCCTGAAATTAGATATAGAAATCCAAAAATGGAACTATAAGCAAGAACACAAGCCAAAATATTCCATTCAATCATTGAACCCATACTTTAAATGAATAGCGAACTAGAGAGGGTAATTATCCTCTAGCCTCCAACAAATCTTCTAGCCTCTAGTTGTGACTTAGATGGTGTCAATTAAAATTATCTTGGGACTTTTAATGGATGGAATTATTTCTAAGATCACAAGCATAAAGTGATATTATGATCATTTTCATTGTGAATGTGTCGAATTTGAACAAAAATGCACCTTTATACATTAATTTCATTATATTGGTTATAATAATCATATAAAGACACTTCAAATTATAAAATTGACTATTTTTTTATATCTAAAATGTTTAAAACCCTATAAAATGCCTAGTTACATGACCACTTTTAGACAAAATGGTGATTTGTCAAAAATTTGTCTCAAAAAATCACCAATACACCCTTATATCACTAATTTGACCTAATGAATAATTGAAGGGGATTTAAACTTTGAACCTCTCCAACTTACAAGGAACTAACAAAAGTAATTTAACCAACTTGCCCTTCAACAAAGTTGAATACAAAATGGCAAGATATTACTTATTCTCTTGATTTGTTATAAGAGAAAATTAAAATATTACTCTTATCATAATATTTTATAAGTATTTTTAATTTATCTTTTGTGGAAGGACCCACAAAATGAAAAATAAATATAAATATTCTCATAAATTTTTCTCTAATTCTACATCAAACCTTGCATAAACATATCAGCTTGAATTTTGGGTAACCCGAGCCATCTTCCAGATTTCAAGAGAATTAAAAAAATAGAAAATTTGTGTGTGAAAAGAGATTTTCTAACACCTAGATCTATATATTATGAGAAATTTCTCCAAAAACCTAAATCTATATATTATGAGTATTGATCTTTATATCAACAAGTATATACATCAATAAGGATCAATAGTAAATAGGCACCGAATTGCATCTTATCCACTGTGTAAGTTTTCAAACTAGAAAATCACATGGATATGCAGTAAATTGGTAGCCTTCCTTCTAAGCCACATATTGATGGGACTACTATGCCCAATGCCTAATGCACCCTTTATTTTTGGAAGCTATGAAGATCATATTCATCATGCAGGTATTACAAAGGGTATTTAGACGCTTCACAAAAAATAAATGACCCTACAGTATGCCAAAAAAAATTGAATTCATTGAATTGCATCAGAAACTTACAATATGATATGGTGATTGCCCCATCTACCAATCTTTGTACAGCTATACTTTTCTTCATTATACAAAAATTAGATTCCAGTTGACCTCCTCTAATCTTCCTACAATCAGGCTCTGATACCACTGTTGGCCCATATATCAGTAGATAACAAGAAGAAATTATATTGTGAATATAGATTTCCACACAAAATATAATAATGTATTCATTTGAGAGATTTTTACAAACGACATGAAAATATTTATAGGCTTTTCATGGGAAGTTGGTTACAAAACCAACCAATGGGTGAAACCAACCTGCATAAAAAAATGTAAAAATAAACTAATTAATAAATTAGATCATAAACCCAACACTATACACTCTCAAATGATCCTATAACTCTCTATATAAACATATAAATCCCCATTTACCTAAGGTCTATATAGATTCTCAACTGACAATAGGTCAATTTGAGTAACCACTAGCTTGAATGATTCATCCTAACTCTTAAAGTGGTTTAAGAGGGACCCATAGTAATTATATCCACTCATAGGGCTTAGTTCACACCTTAAGTCATAACTTAAATATATTTTCAAGTTGAATTACCTTTTAATAAAAGTGTTTATCACGAACTCATACTCCTCATATGAGCTAGAAATGGGTCTAAAGTGTCCTTGCTTAGCTCCTTGATGATGGATCACTCCATCTCATCCATTGGATCCTTTCTATCTCAACCATTATATTTGGTCAAGATAAAGAAACCCTATAAATTTGTAGAGATGGAAATAAAGGTATCAAAGCACTTGTTATGTTTCTATTTCAGATATGGGAGAAGATGAAGGAGGTTTCGAATATGAATTTTATGTAGTCATCCTTCTTCTCCTTCCTCATCCTTAGATGACTGCCATTAATGAAATCTCCAAAATTTTATTTTTTTTCCAATTTTATTTCATTTTGGAAATACATCTTAATACAAAGATCCTTGGATATTTTTTTAGTAGGCACCCATCTTCTCTAAATGTCTCCAACTAATTCCAATCTCCTATGGTTTGAAAAGGACTTGGGGAGATTCAATCTCCTCGATAGCCATTAATGGCTTCCAAATAATTTTTCTAAAGAAACTAATTTATATTTTAAGTCTTAATCTTTTAATTTTATTTCACTCAATAAATGAGAGAAAATTAAAGGAGGTTCTCTTCTGGGTTAACCTCTCCCAGGGCTTCCAAGATCTCACAAATGTCATAAACATCAAAAATAACCTCTCTTAGATAAATGAGCCATATCTTAAAAATATGAAGTTTTAGGACTTAAAATTTCCTCCATGTGGAAGAGATAGAAAAATTGATGGGGGAGAGCTTTCAAGTCACCCACATCTAGGTCTCCTACTTACCATAGGTGGCTACATAAAAAATGTATAGGTCTAGAAGAAAAGTTTTAATTTTAAAACAAAAACATATAGTCATAGACATAGGAGTTAACATAATTTTAAAAGAAAATAATATTAAATCAAAAATAATAAAAACTAGGTAATTTATCACTATCAGTGATTAAGTGGTTGATGGCCAATAGTTTTTGACCGCCTTATTTTAATTAAAGGCCACAATGGGGGTTAACTATGTGGCTAAAAGCCATGTGGTCTCCACCAAACTTCAAATCTAATATGGTGGTGCTCACATGTATTTTGAGTGAAAAAAACTAAAACAATCACCATCAACCAAACCTACAAGCCTATAGGGCCTAAAAGTGTTTTTGTGTGATCATATAGGTGACTATCAGCTTATATTTTAAGGTTCCCTTGCACAAAAGGATTTGTGCCCTTCTAAGGGCCCTATCTAAAAATTAACTATATCAACCAAACCGTAAACCAAAAATTCATAAATCCAAATGTAATAGGTGATAAAAATTATAAAATTTCATCTGAAATTGATTTAGGAACTTTTCCACCTCATTTTATGTGTATAAAAAATTATAAAATTTTCAAGAAAAATACAAAGGGAACTAGGGAAATTTTAGTTTAAATTCAAAAAATCATAAACATATAAACTATAAATCAAAAAATTAAATTTAAAATGGTAGCATAACCCTAATTAATCCTAATTTTCATTAAAAATTAATTTGGGTAAAATTAGAAGTTTTAGAATTTTATAAAAATTGTTAAATGAAACTAGCCCTTCTTTGGCTTTAATGAAATCTATGCAAAGCAAAATATGAAACAAACTTGTAAATTTATTTTTAAAATACTATGAAAAACAATAATTACATTGTTCATACCAATTTTCCAACTTAATTTACCAACATAAAAATGTTCTTTCATTACATTTTTCCTTTATTGTTTCACCTATCACATCAATGAATCCATAATGTGTGAAAGCTCAAAATATTTGCATCAAATTTTCCTTTATTCTCTTTCACATTCATTACAATTGAATGTTAAAAATAAATGGATTTAAATCAACCAATCATTATTTACATAAACATTTATTTATAAAGTCATGAAAGGAAAAATAGTCTCCAAGCAAGCTCCCAAGTGCATTTTTAATACCAAGTCAATGATAGACTCATATCCCATACTTTTTGCACCATCAGGTAGTTTCCCTAGGCACCCTAGACCTAGGACTCCCAACTTTGAATGTAAATGGCACCAATGAATAAATATAAGGTAATATAAGCAAGGAAATAGGTAGGTAGTGGTAATGTAACAAATTCAACTATAGTGTAAAACTAGGAATATCAACAAACTACTTACAACAAGATGTTTCCGCATAACATAATACAATATCACTTATATTAAAATGCATAATACACACATGGAAGCCTTAAAGAGTTTGAAAACTTATTAGGGCTCTAAACTCACCCATTGTGGATGATAATTTCAACTCTCTACATTATGGGGTGGGAAAATAAGGACTTTAGAATGTATCCCTTACTATGGGAGGATTTTGGAAACATGGGTATTTCCCTTTTCCCAAACCCTATCCATTATAGCTTCATATGAATACCTGAAACTCAATTCCCTTGCCTAAACCCTACTCATGAAGGCACATACTATGTAAACAATCTAAGCTCATTTTGGAAATATAATAGTATGATTTTTATAACAAAAATAGAAAAATATGGAGGGATTTTTCATCCCCAATCCAAAATATGTAATAAAATAAACTCATGTTGGTTATAGGTAAAACCATGGAAAATAACAAGAATATATCGCAATCCAAGTGGCCATACATCCTATTGAAATCATAAGGTAGGAAGGGAAGAAATATTTCTCGTTAAAACAATAAAATGAAAACTACATGGGTGATGTGGAGCCTACCTGAGCTCCACCACTTGAATCTACACAAATAGGATCTTGTACAAGTGTTTGAATTAATTTAACTCCTTCCAAAACCAAGCTCTCCTCCTCTAATCTCTTTCTTCCCTTCCTCAAGCTCTCCTCAGATGTCTAATTTTAAAATGAACCAAAAAGTCCTTCTAAGGAAATTTTTCCTTGCTCTTATAAAAAAAACACTCAAACTCAATGGCCCATTGGAAGGTGAAACTTGAACCTTCCCATTCCTTTCCTCTTATTAAAAAAATAATCTCTAGCATTAACTCACCTTACACACGCATGTGGGTAAGAAAGGATTTCCCATACCCATTAATCTTCTCACTTTCTTATGCCATAAATGGCATGTGGGATGTCCTATAACTTGTTCAACACTATAAAAATGTCTTAGCCTATTCTTTGGTCAAAATGGGTCTTTCATAAACCTACACCCACCTCTACTTTACTTTTTATCAAATTAAAAACATAGGTCTATAATTTCCATTCAAATTTTATGTTAAAATACCACTTAAATGGTTCAAACATTTACCTTTATACTTTGATTTAAATTTGAGGTGGCTTCTAAGGTATTTTAAAAAGTTAACTAATAATTCCAAGGGGATGTGAATAATTCTTAGAGGGTCAAAAAGGTCAAATATGATCAAAACTCAAGACTAGGTTAAAAGCTAACACTAGGATTCAATTTTAATTTAAGGGAGTCATGAAGCCATTACATGAATAATATCAATCATACTCTTATGATTTTTGTAGTCTTGTTTCCCTCGCTTGGTCACCCATGTCATCTAAATATCATTTCACCCATAAAATTGCATTACCCTAGGTAGTCAAAGTTGCATAATGTAAACATCTCAAATAATATCAATCTATCAATAAAAATGCATACATAAAACATGCATAAAACAACATCTTCATAATCATAATAAACTAATATACATGATTCAATCATCAAAGCATCCATATAATCAATTTCATGCTAAAGAAGCACTGTCTATACTAGTATGGCAATATAATGTGCATCTCAATGAACCACTAAAATCATCTACTACTAGCATCTAAATAGTACTCATGTAAGAAAAATAACATCAAGTACATAAACCATTACCTTAGTAATAATTTTATAATCATATAACAACATAAAATTAAACGTCTCATATCTAAAATAGTATAAGGATCATGTCATATCATGACATGTGTGAAACAACAAAAAAGTCTCAAAAACTAGCACTGTGAAAACTAGGGCCTTGCACTATATTACTAATTCATTTCAACCCACCATGTATAGTCTACAGGGAAGTAATGGGTTTTATCTCTCTTAAATAGAGAAGAGTAGAGTTTCTTAATATCTCAAGGTATATATGTTATTGTACCTTCAAGGTCATTGTAGTCATTCAAATTCAATTATGGATTCTTAATAGTGTCAGTTTTGGCCCATTTTTACTTTAATTTACGTAAGCACTTAATCTAGGCCTATTTCACCATGTAAATATATCCTAAGTACTTATACTAACTATCCCATTATAATTTTTTATCATATGCTTATAAAAATATTCTTAATTGTTAAAAACCTATGTAAGCATATGTATTTAATTTCAAACATTACCTTTCGAAACATAATTAATGAAAATGGGATAGGCCTAATAGTTTATACTATTATTATGTTTCAATAATGTCTTTCACCTTATTAATAGTTATTTAAAATATTTATACCCTCCCTTATAGATTGGTAATTATTTTTAGGATAGGAAGCATGAGGTTTCCCCCTTTTGGATTGCTATAAAGGCACATCTAAGTCAACTATACTATCACTTAGTAATTTCACACTATTTCACACTAATAAAAATTTCCTATTCTTCCCAAATATGATTCTACTCATTTTAAGCATCCCTTAGCTAATTCAAGATCCTATTCTATAAAAGTGAAGAATTATGAAGTATTCAAGCCATATCTAGATCTATACATGTATCAAAAGGAACATAATTACACTAATAATTCTAAGTAGGATAACTACTGAGGCTTTATTTCCCTCTTTAGATTATTATACACATAGGCAGTGATCAATCATCATGAGGAGTATTGGGATCAACCCATCCCATTAACTCCCTCCTTTATCTTTCCAAGTTTTTAGCTAGTGCAAGCCCTATTAGGGTTTAAACTTTGAATAAATCATTTTCAAGTCATATTCACACAACCAATGGTAAATTTTCCACACATAGGTATATTTGAAGTAGGCACAAGAAACTATGCCATGATTTCCTTATTTTTTTGTAGATGATAAGATCGGCCCACAGAGGACATTAGGGGCAGTTGATCTTATCCCCTTTTAGTTGGTTCTAACCTTGATAAATTATAGTTATATTTTCTATTTTACATGCATGATTTAGTTTTATATGATCTATCATCCATTTCTCAATCAAGCATAATTAGCATATAGGTAGAAAAAATATAAGTCCATTTGCATTTTTCATAGTTAGCTTCTTTCATTTGTTTATGTTTCATCAATTTCATTACTTTTCATTCATTTTGATAGTTTCAAGTTAGCTTATATAATTTATTATCTTTATATATATATTATCTTAATAATATTTAATATTCCAATTAATTCCAAATTTTGATAAAATACATTAGTAAGCCCACATTATTTATTCAAGCATTGCTTTAAAAAAATTGTCTTAGGGTTTAGATAAATTCATGAGCATATAACACTAAAATAACTTTATTTCAACCTTTGATCTAATGCATAAAACTAAAATAATTTTATTTCAATTTTTTATTTAATATATAACATTAAAATCACTTTATTTTGACATCAGATCTGATATCTAACACTGAAAGCACTTTCTTTGACCTTATATTTCAAGGGAATTTAATAATCTCCATACACAACAAAATCCTTCTTATTTTCCTATAATTTTGTTTTTAATTATTGTTTACAATATATTTTCCATGTTATTTTAATTTTTCATCCAAAAAACCTACCTCCCTTATTCCTTTAAGGTGTAGTGCTAAGTTAAGTGAGGCCCACATTGAGAACATTCAAATCTCTTTGACCCCTTTTAAAATGGACTTATTTAATGTAAACAATGGTGTTCCTCTTCTTTTCATGATTGAATTTCTCATGATTATATTCAAGAAGATAATCATAATGAACAATCTAATCAATATTATCATAATTTCCAAGATAACAATGAAGGTTTAGATAAAATCCACCATGTTGAGCTCAAAGGAGTAGATCGTGAATGAGTTCAACATTTATCCACATTCTAAGGACTCCGTAAAATGCCATAAGATATACCCAAAATAATTCAATTTATCTTAGCTTATAAAATTTCAAAAGAAGTAAAACATTATGTTTTCAATGCATAACATGAACCATCTTTCATATTGTAGGCCCTACTACATGTGTTGCTACTTTTTCTATTGATATTTTTATTACATATGCACCTTTAGGTTTGGGGGAAATGTAAGGATATGAATAGGTATTTATGCCTATTACTAATCAAATGACTCATACATATATTTTATGGATACACATACTACATCATAGGATTTTCCTAATACATAATCCTTCATGTAAACTATTTCACTTTTGCATTCTAAGGTGTTATAGCCAGAACAACATATAATAAAATCTAGCCAATCAATAGATTCATAAGCTTTGATTCATAATCCATTAGCACTTGAGATTACATCATATCCTTTACCTACTGAATTTTTATCTCCTAAACTTTCATTATATGAGGTTAAAGATATGTAGAACAACACTTTTGATCCTTTCATGCACCATGTCGAGATTATCCTTTCAATGATAAGTTGATAAACAAATTGTTTCTAAGCAGGCTAAAATATTATGCCTTGTGTTGGTTTTATGATGTACCTATTCAATAATCAAATCATTCTATCCATTAACAAATCAATTTACTATCAACCATTCTCTTCATTTATTTCCTCATTATTTTCAATCTTATTGTTAGCAAAGATATTTTTGTAAGAGGCATATTGAGGAGAGGAAAAGTCATTGCTATTATGAGTAGTTTAGTGATTTTTTGTTGTCTTGTTTTGATGATAATCTGACTATGGGTGGGGGGGATAAAATCTGAACTAAACCCATCACTTGTAATGAATTCAAGCATAATTCCTTGGTGTGGCATTACTACAGAGAAAGAGGCATTATTCCTTTCCTAGAATGCCTTAATGGCCATGATGAAATATGTCTATGTAGTGTGTCCTTTCATGGCATAATCATAGAGTTCAATTTGGTAATGTGGTATTTGAGGTCTCTGAGGAGGTTATTGCTATGGCTACTGGTCTTTCCACTAAAGGCACAAAATTAAACAGAAAGTCTAAGGTTATGGACCACCATAATCAAACTTTATTTCTTAGACCTGGGGAGGAGCTTGTTCCTTATCAAGGAGGGTTTGACCAGGTTTTAAAACTATCACATTCCCTTCCTTAACAATTTTAGGATAAATTTTCTTGTTAGCTTTCCTTTTTATCTCGTGTCTTCATTGGAGCACTCTATTTGTCATGTTAAAGATAAACTTTCTTTGAAACCCTCTAAGTGGTGCATCCTTCTTCACTAGGGCCTTATTCATTGCCTGTATAAATTCCACCTCACTTTATCTCTGCTAAAACCCATTCAATTCACTATTATTGAGATGCCTATGGATAACCCTTCTATGGCTGCTACCACCTTTGAGAAACCCACTGTTTCTACCCTTAACACTATAAATTTGAAAGAGGTTGCCTATTTTGAACCCCTAAAAGAGTCTAACGGGAAATATTTCTATACTCCTACTCCCAAAGGTAGGGGGAAATTGAAGAAATGACTCATTAAGGGTGAGAAAGTTACTACTGACTCAAGAGAGGATATGGGGGGCCATAGGAATAAAAAGAGGGATTGTGATGGACCCTAGAAAAAGACCAAAATTATGACCAAATATAAGATTGAGGGTAACACTTTAGGGGTTAGAATATTTGGTATAATTACAAGCAAACTAGCCCCTCAAGCTAAACTGATTAAATATTTAAAGAATGAATCTGATAGATCCACTCAAGAGGGATAACTAACCAAAGGTATTGGATTTGCAGTGTAGGATATTTTATATGGTACTGAAGTGGGGATACTAGGTATTTTTAGGTTGAGGATTTGTATGGTGAAGATTTTTTGCCTGGTAACCAAACCCATTATGGGGAAGGGATATCTTTGGACAAGGTTAAAGGGAAGGCTGAGGAAGTTGCTAAAGAGAAAGATGCTAACCAGGAGGATAGAATGGCTAATCTTAGGAATTGAATGGAGTCCTTAGAGCATAAGCTCCTCTCACTTGAATGCTTCATTAATAATATTCTCTATTGTTCATCTATGGTGAATCTTTCTTTCTTGTAGGATCATGATACCCTGGAGCATGGTGTTGATGAAGGAAAGATCAAATAGTTTGATGAGATTCATGAATTTATGTTTAAAGTTTGGTAAGTTGTTTAAATTTAGATTCTTCTTCTTTATTTTTATTTTTATTTGTTGTCAGACTAATTATTTTCTTTTTGTTGGTTATCAGTTATCTATGATGTAGTTGTTGGTTCCAGTTCCTATTTGTGAGCCTTTGTTTCTTTTTTGGGATGTCTTGTAATGATTCATCCCCTTGTTTTTTTGCCTTATATTATCAAAAACATAGATGAAAATATTTATTATGCATAAATTTCTAAGCTTAAGCAAATAACTAATGAGACTATCAGTGATTATGTACATTTTTACAAAACCATGCTTGACAAAATTATTAATGTCTTGGCATACAATGAATTACAAGATATATTCAAATAAATTTACTTGCACCTTTGTATGAGTCAATTATTTTAAAATAGATTCATATCATTCAAGGAAATTTGTCATATAATATGATAAATAAAAATATAAATCAAACTTCTTGCTTTGAACAAGCTCAAATATGCACCTATGTCTACTTCAACTTCCATAATAAATTTTTAAATCAAACCATCTTACAAAGCCAAGCCAACAAATACTAAATTTGATGAAAATATCACAATAAATGTTATATCCCAACCTTCCAATAACCTTGTTTTATTAGATCAACTAAGAAGGCAATTTTATATAACCTCATAGGTCATTAAAAAAGTTACTTGAGTGCAATTTCATTACTCTAAATCCACCAATAGAGGTTAAAATGAGTGTGCCTCTAATTAAATCATTCAATAACAATGCATATTTTCATTACCATATATGCAATGGTCATTTTACCAATATATGTTTCAATTTCAAACACCTTATTTAATATCTTATTATTAACAATATCATTGAGCTAGGCACTCATTCAAAGAAAACTAAGTCATACTAGAATAAAAATTCTAAGTTTGAATATTTTTCAGTGAGCCATTTCCAAATCATGAGACAAATGAGGATAATTATACAATACATCATACCTATAATGCATACCCACCTCCTAAATCATATGATCATTCATTAGATTGAATTATTGATATAATTATTCAAAATGCTCAACCACATCTTATGATCACCTTTAATGATAGGGAGATAGTGGATGATGATTATAATTTATGTATAAAATCATATATTAATCAAAAATCCATTCAATGTACTAGTTTATAATGGATCAAGTGAGAATGCATGTATAATGACATTACTCCATTCATTTGGTTACACACAACATGATATATAAGAAACATATACAAGTGTTAAGATATTTAATGGGAAATAATAGATTACTTTGGGACACATTGTATTGCCTCTTCAAATGGGTTTTTCTATATTTTCCACTCATTTTCTATTTATACCATATAATTGGGTCTTTCACATGATTTTAGGATGCCTTTGGTTACAAAATATCCATGTTGTACATTTCATGGTACATAGATTTGTAAATTACATTCATTACAACCAAGTCATTACAATTACAAGAATCTGATATGAGTACTCTCTACAATCTATGGTACCTCTTCCTCCCTTTCCACCATTATATTGCATTAATACATGTATTTAATAACAAAGCACATTCATAATTTTTGCACCTTTGTAAAAGTTTTCCACGTAGCTAATTCATAAAAAAGTATAAAAAGTATCAAAATCAACCTCTGCAAAATCAAATATTATATCAAAAAAATGTACCAAGTTAAAAAGTCATCATCACATGCAACACATTTTAATTGGTGATACAAACAGATCAACATGTTCCATAAAGAGCATAAATTTGGAACAATATTCTACTACTCCTCATCATATTTTGAACCATTCTATGTCTCTTAGAACCACTCCTTTCCATGTAGCCAATTCAAAAAAAAGTGCAAAAAGTATCAAAATCAACCTATGCAAAATCAAATTTTATATCAAAAAAAGGTACCAAGTTCAAAAATAATCATAACATGCAACATATTTTTAATTGGTGATACATACAAATCAACATGTTCCATAAAGAGAGTAAATTTGGAACAATATTCTACTACTCCTCATCATATTTTGAACCATTCTATGTCTCCTATAACTACTTTTCCCATATGGGATTACATGAGTAGTGATATAGATATTTTCATTACAACACCTAATTCATTTTTTTTATTTTGAGTCAAGCAAATATAGCACTCATCCATGAAAGGTGATCATTCCATATCTTATTACAAATTCTTATTATTACCCTCATCTTAATGGGATCATTGGTTATCACTTTACATTTTAAAAATTCAAAATCAATCAAAACAATGAAAAAAATATTTTACATAGCTTCTTTATCTATTTATCATGTTATTTTTCTACTTCTTTACACATGATTGATTTGATCATTTTATTAACCCTTGGCTCTTCGTGTCTTTTTGACCTCTTGACTCATATTTTCCCTGTTTATAGATTTAAACAGTCTAACACATTGACATATCCTACCAATTTTTTCCATTTATCATGTTGTTTTCACAGTCTAAATAGATCAAATTACATTTTTATATCACACACAATATCGAATAAAAATAATCAAGATTTAATACCATTATTGTCTTGAGCTAGTCGATCATATCCTTCAACATTTGACACAACCAATTCAAATATTGATCAAATAGAGCCTTAATACATCCAATTTTTTGATACTACACTCAATTTAAGTTTGAAAAACACTACTTATACATGCAAAATCTTTCTTTTTTACACTATCTTTCTCATAAATGGTCTTGCCATCATATTCAATGAAAATTTTACATTTGAAACATATTTTATATTTTTTAAATCACTCCCATTTATTTTACTTTCAAACCAATGGTTACTTACTCTCTTTTGTTCTTGTTTCAAATTTAAAAAAAAATACAAAAAAAAACAAATTTTCAAAGATGCAAAAACATTTGAAATAATCTAAAAGTCTAAAATTGAATGTGAGCATGATTAGACATCTAGTTTACAATATTTTCATATGTTATTTATCTCAATATGGGTAGATACCATAATATTTTTCTATCACGCATATATTTTACTAGTATTTATGAGTGTTATGTAGGGCATACAAACTTCACATGGACTAAGATGTTGGACTTGCCTAGACCCAATGTCCATGCTAAACTAGAGACATATTATCCATAGGTTACATTATTTATAGGTGTTACCATTCTATGACTCCTATACTATTGAGTTATATACAATTTATAAATGTCTTGTTAACATCTACATCTTACATTTATGTACATAGATATTTTATTTTTTAGGATATGATCACATTTCATAAACATGGTTTACACTATATTTCTAGTTCTATATTCCATTTTTTTATTACTTATACATGGTATATTATAATTTTATTTGCCTATTGTGTATGGACCTTGGCCCTTGTGTGAAAATTTATTAAACATCTTTATGAGATATTTTTATGTATGTGTGACATTTATACATTACCATTGCTTATGACCCTTGGACCTCTATTTTGTGGAACATTTAAACATGTCCATTTGTTGAGACATTATTAATTTCTTTCGTTTGTGGCCCTTGGCCTTGTATATGTAATATTTTCTTATGTGACATTTGAATTTGTCCTTTATACGTGGGACTTGTCCTTATTATATGGCATTACACTTGTTTTATTTGTGTGCTTTTTTATATTATATAGCTTGATGAGTGTCATGATCTATATTAAGCATTAAATATTTTGTACACTTATATTACTACTTTTTATATGGGATTCATTGATACATTTATCTATATTTGACACTTTAGACCTTGCCTCATATGTTACATACATGCTTTGAATGATACATATCTTACCATGATTACATATATTTTCACATCTGATACAGTACTCAATGATTAAATCTTGATATGCATGATATAGTTAATTTTTGTTGTGAGATGGATGATTTTTAGGATACATCCCTCACCTCAAAATGGGTGGCATTTTAGTGGGGTTTTCACATAAAAATAAACCTCTACGAGAGAAATCAATTTTGAGTACATAATATAGTTTTAAATAATGCAAAAAGGTTTAAAAAATCAATCTTTGGTATAGATTATGAGGGAATAAGCCATACATATGCACTCACATTATAGGAACATAATATAGATTCATACATTTTGGGTGCATGATACATATTCATGCACAAGCTTCAAATAAAATTTACAAAATTTGCATCTATATATAATTACATATTCTGCATCTATCCTATGGAGGAATGATACAAAATCCTGTCATACTTTTAATATTATTTGATATTTGTGTTTTTGGTAGGAGAATGGATGTTATTCATTCTCTTTTCATCATGCATTTGTGAATTAAGTAAAAAAGTGATAATTTAATCTATAAGCCATATATAGTGGTTGATTCAATTAAAGTGCATAATGTATAACTTAGAGATTCACTACCCTCTGACATTATAGCATACGATTCCATCATAGTATATAACCCATTTATATCTTGGGGTTATAAAAATTGACACCAAAAATTTAGGTTTTTGCATCCCTCAATGGATTCTATTTTCTATACATGTTTGATTTAAATTGGGGCTTGATTACCCTCAATCCACCATGGTTAAAATAAGGAACCAATCTCTTCAAGTGTTTCATGAGAATCACCAATTCTTAAATGTTTTAAGGCATCATATTCAAGTAATGTTACAAGAGTAACATTAGCTTCACACATACAAGTATACTCCTACATTATTTATTTTTTAATTTTTTTAATTTTCAAAATTTGAACTTCATGAATTATTGTAAGATTTGTTAATTTAAAGTTCCTTACATAAATAAAGATTCCACTCAAAGGAAAAGTGTGTTTTACACAATAGAGTATATCTTTACTTTTAATTTAGTAATTTAATTTCTATCCTAAAGAGGGGGAAAATGTGGTTACTCAAATTTGGTCATGGATACTTGATAATGTCAATTTTCGTCCACTTTTACTATAATTGACACTATATCCTAAATACCTATACAAACCTATCTCTTTCTAATTTATTGTCTTATGCCTACAAAAAAATTATTAATAATTATAAACCTCTCTAATCATATATACATACATCCTAGATCTTTAATTTCAAGCATCACTCTTTAGGACAAAATTGACCAGAAAAGGATATGGCTTATAGTTGATACTATCTCAATGGGTTGATCATGTCTTTCACCTTAATAACAAATATTTTTTTAATTTATGCCATCTCTTATAGATTGGTCCATATTTTTAGGATAGGAAGCATGAATTTTTTCACTTTTGATTTATATAAAGGCACATCTAAGTCACCTATTCTATCACTTAAAAATTTTAATATTGAGGCACACTTATACTATTGCACACTAAACAAAGTTTTCCTATTGTTACCAAATCTGATTCTACTCATTTGAAGTATCCCTTGGCCAAGTCAAGAATCTATTCTATCAAAGTCAAATGAAAAATTATCAATTATTCAAGCCATATCTAGATGTATACATGTATCAAAAGGAGCATAATTACACTAAGAAATCTAAGTGGGAGATCTACATGGGCTTTATTTTTCTCTTTAGAGTATTGGATCATACGTAGTGATCAAAAATTAAGGGAGAGATTAGGTTTAGATTATCCCTTTATACTCCAGTATTTTCTCTTTACAAGTTTTTAGTAATTACAAGCCCTATTAAGGTTTCAAATTTTAATACGTCATTTACATGCCATACATGCATGAAAAAAGGTCAAATTTCCACATGTAGGAATATCTTAAACAAGTACAAGTGGCTATGCCATTATTTCCTTGATTTTTCATAGAGTAAAATATTATCTCAAAAGATAGTAGTGGCAGTCGATATTGTCCCCTTATAGTCAATTCTAACCTTGATTAGTGACAGTTGCATTTTTTATTATTGTTAGTGTAGGATGTTTCCCACTATGTGGTTTTACCTACATGATGTATTAGTTTACTTACATTACTAATAGGTCATTAAGGAAAATGTATTTTAATTCATTTTATAATTGTGAGTTGAGTTAATTACTTTTTTGGGTGACCTAATTCTTCACTATGCAATGTACCTTCCTATATACTTTTTGGCTAATGAATGTTAATGCAACTTTTTGTTGTGAAGACAAGCTTCTTCCTCTTATGAGTTGTTCTTCAAATTTCACTACTCCATACAAATTTAGCCTCATGCATTTGACCTTATTCAATTGTTCCTTGATTATGGCCCACTTTTACATGGTATCAAAGCTACAGTGGTAGATGAATCAATTGAATCTATTGTGATATATTTCATTCTTGCTTGTTTTAGATTTTCATTAATTTTATATTTCTAAGGTTTGGTGGGGTTTCTCTTAAATCCATGTAAATATGCATACCTAGAGTCTCTCAATGAAAAAAGAATATCACAATTGGATTTAGAAGGTGGAAAAACCCTAGGAATAGCTATAAACACAACCTAATTTTGTGACAATCCATTTTTTGAGGATTTCATAGTCATTTTTAAATTCTATAAAAATCTATATTTTTTTATGACTTTGAGAAAAAATATTTTTGGGTGTTTTGGGTTTGTCAAGAAACCAAGTGGGTCTTTATCATATTTTAGAGAAGCTATATAAAATCCACACTTTTATAGGTTTTTTAGTTTGGTGGGATTTCCACCCCTCACAGGGAAGTTTGACAGTTGGCAAACTTTCCATGGCAAAAAATAGCCTTCAGTAGAATTTTGCACCTCGATGAACATTTACCACTATATTTGCACTTGTAAAACTCCACCCCCTAAATTTTCACTCATTGGAATCTGTCCCCTACTAAGGAAAATTTTAGAGGCTATTTATATCCAAAAGTCTATAAGTAAGATTTTTTACTTTTAAAATAGCTAATTTTTTAAAAATATACATAGGTCAAATAGCCTCAATTTTATACAATTTCTTATACATGGGTTTTAAATCACCTTATAGATTATACCCGATCTTATTTCAAGACACAAATTCACCAAAGTTACTATGCATGTATGGGTCTGATTCATTAGTTGTGTGTGTGTGTGTGTGTGTGTGTGTGTGTGTGTGTGTGTGTGTGTGTGTGTGTGTGTGTGTGTGTGAGAGAGAGAGAGAGAGAGAGATAAGGACCACCTAGGACACAATAAACTTAAAGTAATAATTATATTTTGGTCATCATGGTTTGTTGATTAAAATAATAAATATTTGAAAGGTCAATTATGGATATGATTAAGACATTTTGGTAGACTTTATTATATAGTTTATAATTTTAAAACTATGAAAATGTTTTGAAATTTTTTAATGTCATTTATAAAACTGAGTAAAACAAACATGATCTTCCTTCTATATGGTTTTATTAACTTAAAAACTTAATAATAAATCATTTTTAAACCTAATGTTTATTTTATTTCTAGAATTGAATACAGTGCAGGTAGAATTAAAACTATGGGGATTGAGATATAGATCTTGCCCAATTTTTTAGTGAATTGGCACTGGAATATTGAGGGGCCCAAGGAAAACTTTAATGTTTGTCTAACACATCACCCATAGGATTAATGTAAGTTACTCAAATATATATGTGACGGTTTCTCATTTTTTCTTGTCATTTATGCAAGTTATTGATGAAGGTGAAGCTATGGTAGTCAGAAGATTGGGATAAGAGGTTGGAAATGAAGGTACAGACAATTTCTAAGTTGGTTTCCTTGTGATTGCAACTACAAGGTATGTATTTTTATTTCTTTTATTTTGAAGACTAAGAGTATTTATTTTCATTCACAATCATCTATCTTAAAATAAAAATATATAATGATAAGTTCCTTGAAAATCATTTATTTAAATATTTTTTTGATAGTTTATTGATTTTTCTAGTCATTGATACAAGTTATTGGTAGAAGTGAAGCTATGGTAGTCAAAATTTTGGGATGAGGTGCAGAGAATTTCTAAGTTGCTTTCTTTGTGATTGTAACTACAAGGTATGGATTTGTGTTCCTTTTATTTTGAATACTAAGAGTGGTTATTTGCATGCACAGTCATTTGTCTTGAAATAAATAAATATAATGATAAGTTCCTTGAAAATAATTTCTTTAAATATATTTGTTCAAAACATTGTGCATGTTGGTTTTCTTGAAAATTTTATGTATATCTACAAATATTTTCCTTAAACTCAAAATTTTTGAAATGGGTATTTTTGGGGTTAGTCAGAAATATGGTTGAAATGATCATTAAGATATGTTGTATTTATTCATTTTGTTCTTTATGCATTATTTAAAATAAGTATCTTGCATGTCATTATTTCATAGAGGAAATTAATTTTTTATTTTTTAAAAGAAGTATGTGGTAAAGACAACCAAATAATATAATAAACTGAGTATAGCAAAAATTGTGACAAAAAATCAGAGTATAGAGTATAAATAATAAACTGACTATGGCACCATAAGGTAAGACAACTATGAAAAGATAAGATGACATAACAAAAAAAAATTGAGTATATATGGGCTATATTATTATTTCCAATTTTAATTTAGAAATAATGAACTGAATATGGGGCCTTGCAACTCTGTATACATTTGGGTATGCTATATATTTTTTTTTAAATAAATAAGCATAGTTTATAATAAAGGAAATGTACTAGTGTATGACATTACTAGTTGCCTTCTATTTGTTTTAATTGATGTCCTAAGCTTATGTAAACTAATGCATTAATTATAGGATTAATAAATAATATTGTGGGATTTTTCATTAACACATTACAAAATGGACTTACTCTATTAAATGGTCAATTAATTATTTTGATTACTCTCTTACATATTTATCTCCCCATGGTAGGTACCACTTCTCCATTATAAATATACTAAGTATACATGGCAGTCCCTCTAAATTTCTAATTTTATTTTAGTGTTGGTCCAAGTTGAGAAACCAAGAGTATAATGTGTTATATTAAAAAAAATGTTTGAGTTAATTTGACTGGAGTATATGATAAAGTATTTAGTATTAATTGTTAGGATTTAGTGGTATGTTATTATTTTTCATATATTCTCTTCTAGTTTTGTAGTAAGCCCTTGAAGTTGATTTTTCATAAGTTGATTGCAACCTATGAATTATGGAAATAGATACAATCAATGAAATTTGAGAATTACTTAGATTTATTCTATTGTGATAATTTAAATTGTGTTTTTTATTTTTAAGAATGGAAGAAATTGATAAATAAAAATCTCATTTCTTTTCTTGCCACATTGTATTTAATCTTTGGGGCACATTATGACATATGGCTACTTATATCTAATTGGATTTTTTCCATGTTATGATACAGGTCCCTATATTATTCTACTATGTAAACAAAGAGACATGATCATATTTTATGGGTGAATTACTTTTATGGCTTAATATGAGCTTCCTTAAAGCATAACCACTTTTTCCATAACTCATATTTACCTATTTTGATGGATGTGTAGAAAATTTTCCTAGACCTACATTGGTAATTAAGAGGTTGATTTTACTCTCTTTTAGATTAGAATTAATTAATTACCCTTTATACTCAAGCATATCCTTGATGGTTGCAACCAATTCCTTATATTATTTGTGCCCTAAGTGGGAAACATAAATATTTATATTGGGCCTATGTTTTAGGAATGACAAAATGTGGATTGGTGTTAGTTTCATGGAGTTGGTTATGTAGCATCTCTATATCTATTTTTCCCTAAGTGGGTTTCCTAAACATAATCTTAGGCTTACATTATGATTACCCAATGATATGGAATTGACTAGTTTATTAAATATTCTACGAAAATTTTATTTTACCTTGAATTTTAGCTTTCTTTATAATCAAGAATTAATTGCTTTATTTAAACATGAGTATTTGTATTAAATATGACCCATCATTTGATTTAATGAATAAAATTAGAAACACCTAACATGATTTTAACCATGACATCCCATTGGGTGTAATTCTACTAAAGGAGATAGCTAGCTCATTAATATCTTGTAGAATTCTCATTAGAACAAGTTGTGGTGGCTATTTCTCACATACCCCTAAAGTATAGTTAATAAATAATCCTTGGTAAAATGATTTCACTTCTTTATTCATAGAGTTGGTAACATATCATCTCTAGATCCCCAGATGAGTCCTCCTCTAGAATGGATTAATTATATGATATTATTCCATAAATATTAATTTGGAAATTTTACCTTGGAAAGTTATTTGTGTTGTCTCCCATGTATTCCTTGCTTGGATTTATTCATTCAAGCAAGTGTTTTAAATGGTTGGACTACCCCAATTTCACATGGCAAAGAAAAATAGTCAATCTAAAAAACTTAGGGGATATATTAATCATAATCATTATTGCATATTTTCCCTATGAAAGTGTTTGGGGAAAAGGGTTTAACTTGGATTTTTATCTATTATTTATTGATTTAAATATGATGCTTAATTCACCAGCTATTTATAAGTTTTTTGAAAGAGGTAATATAAATTTATAGTCAATTTATACCAATATGGTGATTTTGCCAAAGATTCACCAATGGAATTATACCTGAACTCTAAGATTTACCAAGATTTTATAGTAAGCTTTAGGGGTCTATTCTTAAAATTTATCCTACCCCCTATATTTTCACCTATCAAGTTTTGAACCCTACACAAGCACCTATTGAGTTATGACCCTTGCATGAGAACCTATAGGGTTCCAACACTTGATCGAACATGATCTAGGTTTTGACACCTTTCAAAAATCATCATGGGTTTTGATGATTACTCAGACACTCCTTAGATTATGCCACTTACATGAGAAGACCTCTAGTTTTGCCCACCATCTCCACTTGCCCTATGACATTTGAGAGACTGTTAAATTTAATATAGTGAAAAGAGACATTATTCATTTGAAAATGGAGAGATTTTTTGGATGATGTCACTCCTACATCAATCAAAGTGAGAGGGGGGAGCACTCAAAATAGGTCTTATCCCCTGATCATATGAGAGTTAATCCCTTGATCACTTCCAACCTAAAATTTCTTAATTTTTGCTCTAAAAGGGTATAATTATTTTTGTGGGAAGTTAATTCCAAAAAAATTCAAACAAACTTTTATAATCCAAAAATTTTCAAATTTTGAAAAGTGAAGATTGCCCTTACCATCCATAAATTTAAATGCACATAACTTTCAACCTACTGCTCCATTTGAGGTGTTGTTATTTTGAAAGTGCAAGTATTTTTAGCTCTACACATTGGTAATATTCTTATACCCTATAAATTTGAACCTATATAGATTCAGTGGGTTGCATATTCCTAATATTTTAGCACATGTAATTTTTTACATACCTCCTCTCTACATTATGGATCTAATTTATACTCTAATTATTACACTCTTCAAATATCATGAGTGGAAATTCAAAGTGTAATCCTCTTGAAGAGAAAAGGCTTACACCAAATCATGATGGGTATAAAAAAATAAATGACACCTGAGGTAGATAAGGTAAAGTGGTATAATATAATTCACAAATCATATGGTATTTTAAGCTTGTTTATGTCTCCCAACCTACTCTTTCATATTGAATTTTCCACTACTCCTAATGAAGTATGGACCATAATATAAAAAAATTTTAGGAAACAAGACATAATGAGAGGTCATGAGTGGAGAAAAAACTCATTAGTTTTAGCCTAGGTGATTTTGATAAAGTATAAGTTATCTTCATCAAGTTCAAATCACTCAATTATGTGGCATTAACAAAAAAGATGATTAATTCATTCTTTCCATCCTTGCTAAGTTGGGATAGGACTATCTTGTTAGGAACTTGGAGAACAATTGATTACTTTTTGTATAAGCAACTTAACACAGAATTAAACCAGAAGCAATAAGTAACTAGAAATCAAAAATAGCAAATAAGAGGAGATATGAGAAACAACCAATCTCTATTAAACTCTTCTAGAATACAATGAAGATATCACACCCTTCCCACACCTCTTGGGTGTACAGTATTTCTCTCAAGAATTCTCTCTCTCAACCAATACAGTAGACCTTCTGATCTTGCACCTTGCAGATCTAATTGATCTTACTTACAACTTAATTACAATACATGCCCCATGGGTCTCTTAAATAAGATCCAAGGCATACAATAATTAGAAACACAAACACAAGACTTGAATTATTCTTTACATGCAAACACTCAGACCTCCTTAAATTAGACCAAGTCTAATTCTGGAAATGCATGCACACACATAGGTGACCGATGTCAATTGCTATCGGTCTGCATATGACCAACGTCAGTTGATCCCTGACTGATGTCGGCAGCTTCTGGTCCATGCCTGACTAATGTCGATGACACTACCGATGCTGGTTACTGGTTAAGTCTAGCAACCTCCACAAGAGCTCAACAGTGAAGCTTTTAGCTCCACAACTCAACAATCTCCCACTTGGAGATAAATAGCTGCACCTGTACCTATACAGCAACATCCTCTGTCTTGTTTCTTTGGCTTGCATCTCCATCTTCAAGATCAATCTTGAAGACCAACAAAAGTTGAATGAAGATTCAACTTCTCCTTTGTTACCAACTTTGTTAACATATCTACAGGGTTCTTATCCATATGGATCTTTTCCAGCTTCAATTGTCCATCCTCCAATACCTGTTGAATGAAGTGATACCTAAGTTGTATATGTTTGGTTTTTTAATGAAAGGCTAAATTCTTTTCCAAATGAATTGCACTTTGACTATCACTATACAATCTACAACTCTCTTGCTCCTTTCCCAACTCTTCCATGAATTGAGTCATCCATATCATTTCCTTGCTATCCTCTGTGACTGCAATGTATTCTACCTCTGTAGTACACAGGGCAACTACCTTCTGCAACTTTGAAATCCAGCTAACCACTATTCCACCAATAGTGAACACATATCTTGTGGTGCTTCTCCTGCCATCTAAGTCACCTATCATATTCGAATCTACATACCCATGTAGAGAAGTGTTTGACCCTCCATAGCATAAATGCCTACTGTTGGTCCCTCTCAAATACCTAAGAATCCATTGAACTGCTTTCCAGTGCTCTTTTCCTAGATTGGCCATAAACTTGCTAACAACTCCCACTGCTTTGATAATATCAGGTCTAGTACATACCATAGCATACATCAAGCTCCCAACTACTGAAGCATATGAAACTTTGCTAATGTACTCAACCTCATCATGTGATTTAGGACACTGTTCTTTGCTCATTTTGAAGTGTCTAGCCATAGGTGTGCTTACCGATTTTGCATCCTACATATAGAACCTCTCCAACACCTTATTCACATAATCCTCTTGAGACAAAATCAGCCTGTGATTTTTCATGTCTCTCTTAATACTCATGCCAAGGGTTTTCTTTGCTACTCCTAAATCCTTCATGGCAAATGTGTGAGCTAATTTTACCTTTAGCTCAGTAATTTCTTGCATGTGTGAACCTGCAACAAGCATATCATCCACATACAACAACAAGATAATATAATGACCATTATCCAATCTGGTAAAATAAACACAATGGTCAGATTGACATTTACTAAAGCCATGCTCTGTCATAAACCTGTCAAACCTTAAATACCATTGTCTTGGAGCTTGCTTAAGACCATATAAGCTTTTCTTCAACCTGCACATAAGTTTCTCCTTACCTTTGACCTCAAAACCTTTTAGCTGTTCCATATATATCTCTTCATCCAAATCTCCATGAAGAAATGTTTTCTTAACATCAAGCTGCTCAAGATGCAAATCCTCAATAGCAACTAAAGACAACACAGTCCGAATAGAAGTCATCTTTACTATAGGAGAAAAAATTTCACCAAAGTCAATACCTAGTTTCTGTGCAAATCCCTTTACTACCAACCTGGCCTTATGTCTCATCTGTCCATTCTCTTCTTCCTTTAATCTATAAACCCATTTGTTTTTTAGTGCTTTCTTTCTGGCTGGCAACTAAACCAAATCTCACATTTGGTTCTCTTCCAAGGAATCAATTTCCTCATTCATGCCATGCTCCCACTGTTTCTTGGATTCTACCTGTATTGCCTCATCAAAACTTTATGGTTCTCCACCATCCATTAGCAACACATAGTATAAATAAGGGGAATAATGAATTGGAGGTTTAATTACCCTTACAGTCCTCCTTATGGGAATTTGAGACTCATTCATAGCTTGCTGTCTACCCAAATTTCATTTTGTCAGTGACTAATCTCGGTCATCTTTCTATATGCACATGACCAATGTTGGTTCCACCTGACCGACATCAGTTACTACCTGACCAACATTGGTTACTATCTGACTGACGTCAGTTCCTGTGTGACTGATGTCAGTTACTGCCTGACTGATGTCGGTGCGTGTGTTTTCCTATGACTGATGATTTTTACCCATGAGCTCATTTTGGATCATTACCTCATCCAAATCAAGATTTCCCTACTCATAATTATTTAGCCTCTTGAGCTAATCACTGTACATCACCTTCTCATTGAAAACTACATCACAGCTTCTGATAATTTTGTTAGTTTCTAAATTCCACAATCAGAATCTGAAATCTCCAAAGCCATAACCAATGAAAGTGCACCGCATGGATTTAGCATCTAGCTTCTTTCTATTTTATTTATCAATGTGCACAAAAGATTCAAAACCAAAAAATCTGAGAATTGAAAGATCTACCTTTTTACCTGTCTAAGCCTCTTCTAAAATTCCACCATCTAAAGCAGTAGAAGGTCCTCTATTAATCAGGTAAACTATAGTATATATAGCTTCTACCCAAAACTTTAAGGGCAAACTAGCATGCAACCTCATACTCCATGCACGCTCCATTATTGTTCTATTCATCCTTTCAACAACTCCATTTTGCTGAGGTGTCCTTGGAACCATCCTTTCCCTGTGTATTCCACTCATAGAATAGTAATTGTTAAATTTATTACTGTAGTACTCACCACCATTGTCAGATCTAAGGCACTTCAATCTCAAACCTATTTCATTCTCAACCAAAACTTTTCATTTCTTAAATGTGTCAAAAACATCAAATTTCCTTTTTATGCAATAAACTCATACCTTTCTTGTAGCATCATCAATGAAAGAAACATAATACTGTGATCCTCTAATAGAAGCTACCTGAGCTAGCCCCCACACGTCTATGTGAACAAGCTCCAACCTATACTTCTTTGTTGACCCAGTCTTGAGAAACCTTACTTTCTTCTGTTTCCCAAAAATACAGTGCTCACAGAAATCTAGATCTATGCTTTTCAAATTTGAAAGATTAAATTTTAACTTAAGAACATTCATTCCCTTCTCACTCATGTGACCAAGCCTATAGTTCCACATCTTTGCATCTACATCTGAAGTAGATAGAACAGAAGGAGAATAATAGTAACCAAGTAGATAGATAAAGTGTACCTAATCTCTTACCTCTTGCTAATACAAGTGCACCCTTGGAAACTTTCCAAGATTCAGCTGTGAGAGTTACTGTGCAACCCTCATCACCTAACTTTCATATAGAAATCAGATTCCTCTTCAAGATGGGTACATGCATGACAACCTCAAACAACCCATGTGTTGCCATTCTGCAATTTCAGCTGCACTTTTCCTTTGCCAACAATTTGACAAGGCTCACCATCCCCTAAATAAACTTTTCTAAATACTCCATGGACATAATCATTAAAAAATTCTTTATTTGGGGTTGCATGGAAATAAGCACCAAAATCTAAAACCCCTGATTCTACTTGACTATCCAAAGAAAATATAAGAGCATCATGTGCAACAATACCTACAATGTTTGCTTCTTTATTACCTTCTTGCTGATTTTCTTTGCTATCCTTCAACCAGCAATCTTTCTTTGCATGTCCTTTATTTCCACAATTCTAGCAGGTTATTCTGTCAGTTCTGGATTTGGATCTCCTTCCCATCTTTGACCTTGATTTCCCATGCTTGCCCTTCTCTCTTTGCCTTCCCCTGCTTTCAATACTTAAAGCATTACTTGATGTTTCACCTGTGATTTTCCTATGAATTTCTTCATTCAAGATTACACTAACAACATCTTCAACTTTCAAGATATTTGAAGCAGATGCAGTATTGCTAACTGCCATTACCAAGCTGTGCCAGCTTTCAGGTAAAGAACATAAGATCAAGAGAGCCTTAACTTCATCATCAAAAACTATTTTGACTGAATTTAACTGATTTACAATTTCATGGAAATCATTAAGATGACTATATACAGATCCACCTTCCTGCATTTGCAAACTAAATAATTGCTTCATAAGATATACCTTATTCAAAGCTGAGGGTTTTTCATATAAGTTTGCCAGAGTATCCATTAACTCTACTGTTGTCTTTGCTTGTGATAAGTTAGAAATCACAGAAGATGTCAGGCTCAACCTTATAGATCCAAGAGCCTTTCTATCAATAACATTCCATTCTTCATCTTGCATATCTGTGGGCTTACTAGAAACCCCACCCAATGATAAAAATAGATCTTTTTGATATAGATAATCTTCTATCTGCATCTTCCATAATTGATAATTCTTGCCATTGAATTTCTCCATTCTTAGCTTACTTTCTTCTGCCATTGCTTTGCTCCCACTCAAACAGAAACCCCTGTGAGTGAACCTGTAATCAACAATCACTAACCCACTCTAATACCACTTGTTAGGAACTTGGAGTACAATTGATTACTTTTTGTATAAGCAACTAAACATGGAATTAAACCAAAAGTAATAAGTAATAGAAATTAGAAATAGCAAATAAGAGGAGATATGAGAAACAACCAATCTCTATTAAACTCTTCCAGAATATAATGAAGAAATCACACTCTTCCCACACCTCTTCGGTGTACACTATTTCTCTCAAGAATTCTCTCTCTCAACCAATATAGCAGACCTTCTGATCTTGCACCTTGCAGATCTAATTGATCTTACAACTTAATTACAATACATGCCCCATGGGTCTCTTAAATAGGATCCAAGGCATACAATAATTAGAAACACAGACCCAAGACTTAAATTAGTCTTTACATGCAAACACTCAGACCTCCTTAAATTAGACCAAGTCTAATTCTAGAAATGCATGCACACACATAGGTGACCGACGTCAATTGATGTTGGTCTACATATGACCGATGTCGGCCGATCCCTGAACGATGTCGATAGCTTATGGTCCATGCCTGACCGATGTCAATGACACTATCGATGTTGATTACTGGTTAAGTCCAGCAACCTCCACAAGATCTCAATAGTGAAGCTTTTAGCTCCACAACTCAACATATCGTGTCTTCATTTCTAACTTACATGCCACCAAGCATACCCTTGGAGTTATGTGGACCATGTCTTCCTTAGATGAATTTATTTATGACTTGAATTGGGAATAAGACAAGCTCATTCAAATGGGTACACTGAATTTATCTAAATTTCATTCCTTAATTTTGACTCATGATAAATATAAGGCTTTTAGTAACAACTAAAATAAATAGAACAAGAAGGACCCAGACCAAAGCAAGGGTCAAAAATATGATGCTAAGTCCAAAGCATCAAAGTATTCCTCCTCTTCAAAATGGAACTCAAGGATTGACTCACATGCATCTATTACAATAAATTTGGGCATGATGAATCCAAATTCATGAAAAATTAGATTGACCAACTGACAAAGATGCTCAAGAAGTAAAACATCAATGTCCCTGAGATTTTTAATCAGATTTCATCAACACAAGAGTCTTATAAGGCCAAAGATAGTAAGAAGGGAAAAGATAAGGTCAAATCACTTATTATAATTATGTATTATCTTTCCACATGGGTTTTTGATTCCAATGCATCATACCACATGGCTTCATCACAGGACATGTTCTTGTCCTTGGAGCCTTATTTCATGCCTTCCATCTTGTTGGGTGATGATACTTATATAGAAGTTAGTGGGAGTGTATTTTTTGAAGTGAATGATGGGGTGTCTTATGATGTTCTATGTGTTCCCTCTTTATCCACCAATATCCTATCTATTTATCATATCACTCACATTGATTTGGGTAAGAAAATTGAGTTCATGCCTAATTCAGTGGTTATTAGAGAAGTTGATAGAGACTCCATTATTGAATTTAGGAAATCATATCATCAATCATGATTATATAATTTCTCACCTTTTTCTCCTAATCAACCCTCTATTTCATTACTCACTCATTTAGATGGGGTGAGTAAATCATTGCATGAGTGATTTGGCCATCTCAATTATCACTACCTAGATTAACTTAGTCATCAATACATGGTTTCAGGGTTGCCATGAGTCAAGTTTTATAACAGACTTTTCCAAGGTTGCATACTTGGTAAGCATACTGAAGAGAAGTATGACAAGTGAAAATCATGGAGAGCTAACTATATATTAGAGATTGTCCACAGTGACATTTCTATTCCATTTTTAAAACCTTCATTTGATAGTAATAAATACATGCTTACTTTCATTGATGAATTTTTAAGCATACTTGGGTGTATTTTATTAAACAAAAATTAGAGGTGTTTGATCATTTTTAGGACTTCAAGGCACTTTTATAAAAATATTTAGCTAAATCCATCAATATTTTGGGCACAAATAATGGTTTTGAGTATGTTAGTAACCATTTTGAGAAATTTTAGACATCATATAGGATTGAACTACAACATATAGTTCTATATAGTCCTTAGTAGAATGGTGTTTTAAAGTGAAAGAACATGTCCTTGAAGGAAATGGCCAACTATATGTTACACTCCAAGTCTTTTGAACCTCAGTATTGAGCTAAGTCTATCAACTATGTGTTATCTCTAGAACCATGTTCATCATTAATCATTAAAGGGATTCACTCCTTTTAAAGCTTAGAGTGGTTGAAAGCCCACAATGAAGAAATTATGAATGTTTGGATCTCTTGTTATGACCCAAATTCCCAAGAAGAAATATAAGATAATAGAAGCTCAGATCCAGCCTTGTATCTTCATTATATATCCTAAGGGTGTTAAGGGATACATGTTTCTCCATCCCACCACTCATGAGTTGTTTATTGAGATGAGTGTTATATTTCAAGAGGTTCCTCAAGTCTCTACACATGACACTACATCCCTTCCTTGGATGCACTAGGATTTGAAAATAGTTCTAATGATTCATATCCACTTGAACAGCTTCTTGATGATTCAAATACTTCATCTAGTTTTGATGATAAGAGTAGTGATGAGGATTCCCCTCTTCCTTCTCATATAATATATTTAGAAGATGATAAATCTCCTCCTGACTCTCTAAGCACTGGTCCTCTTTAGACTAGATAGACACTACAAAGTGTTAACCAATGGGATGGAGATCCATCAGACACCAGGTGAACCCATTCATAATTATATAATGGCCCACATGCTTTCATTCCATTTGCTTCTAATCCACAATAATTTTATGAGGTATTAGGCACTCCCAAGTGGGATATTTCTATGGAAGAATAATATGGTTACTTAATAAGGAACAACACTTAGGGTTTAGTCCCTCTTCTTGAGGGAAGAAAATTGGTTCAATGTAGGTGGATCTATTGAACAAAATTTGTCATATATGGGTCTATAGATAAGTTTAAAGAATGTTTGGTAGAAAAGTGTTTTTTTAGGTTCATAAAATTGACTATACCAATATGTTCACCCCAATTATCAAAATGAACTCAATTTGACTCACTCTCACCACTGTCATAACATATCACTAGGATGTTCATCACATGGATGTGAAGAGTGTCTTTCTTCACAATGACCTCAAAGAGGAAATATACATGGATTAATCACAAGTATTTATGGAATATTCCTCTTTATTTTACAAACATCATAAATCTATATATGGCCTCAAATAATCTCATCGATATTGGTATGCCAAGATGGACTCCTTTCTTCTTTTGGTTCGGTTCACTAGATGACATTCTGATCTAAATGACTACATTTTATAGTAGGATGATTCACTATTGATTTTGGTTCTCTACATGGATGACCTATTAATCATAGTGATTTCTTCATCCACCATAACATTAATGAAAAAAAATTGTCTGACAGGTTCTCAATGGTTGACTTGGGCTTGTTGTATTACTTCCGTAAGATTGAAATTTCTTAATCTGACTCTAGGATCACTATTGCACAATCCAAGTATGCTCTTGATTTGATTGCACAATTCAACATGGTTATCTATAAGCTATCTTTGAATCATTTTCTATCTAATTTTAAGCTTGAGTCTAATTGTCCATCTCATTTGATTGATGTTAGCTCATATTGACAACTTATTGGAAATCTCATCTACCTTACACACATTAGACTTGATATTTCATATGCAGTGGGCATGGTCTCTAGATTCATGTAGGAAATGTTGATGCTTGGATTTTCACCCTTGAGGAGGTACTCAACTCTCCTCATCCAAGTGGAAAAATGCAATCATCTCTTTTGTTGTGGGTGACAATTTTGTTGAGATGAATCTCTAGATTAAGGGTTAGCTCCCCTTGATGCACCTTTAAAGCTCTCTTCCTATTATTAACAACTCAGGGTACTAAAAAGGGTTAGAATAACTAGAATTTAAATCTATTCTACTAAGGTGATGCACCAAAATATTTTCTCTACTCATACCCTAAACATACACTTGAAACAACGACAAGTTAAAAATATGCTTCTCTTAATGCCAACTCTCTCACATCAGTGTTTCAACATGGGGTCTAGGACATGGCATATATTTAAGAAGGCTTAAAAAATAGGCACTCCAAGACACTCGTTTGAATTAACTATTCACTATATCTACAATGTCTTCAGACACTTCTTGTTGACCTGCAAGAAGGAAATCATAATATACTAGGTACTAATAGAATTAACATGTGAAGGTAAATGAAAATTACACTAGCAAAAGATTAATGTCAAACATGTACACTTAATGCACTCATTTAATGAGGTAAAAGACTTATATTTATTCATTCAAGGTAAAATATTGGTATGGCTATGCCATACTAGGCTGAGATATTATTTTAATGAGCCAAGAGAATACATATATATATATATATCCTTGATAGAAAAATCGAGCCAAGGGAGTTCAAGGGTCACTTGGACATATGTCATATTGAAGATGGAACAGTTACACTACATTCTATAAGATGTTCTCTTTTTAGTTATGCCAACAAGATCAAGATATTATGAACTACATTTTTCCATAAATGGGTCTATTGGTTTAAAATTTGTTTAGATGATACATGTTCCTTATTAGCTTGCCAAGATGTGAAATGGTATAACAACTCAATTCATTGGCCTACATATTTTCATTTTCTTGTACACATATTTTTATGATTTCACCATTTGTCACCTTTATGTTTGCCTTTTAGTTCTAATTAAGGCTTTTATCTAAACTTTAATGGCTATTTTCTATAGTCTAAGATTAATGTTTTGCGGGTTGTCACTACTTTATTTGAATCCCAATGGCTATTTTTCATAGTCTAAACTTGATGTTTTATGGGTCATCACTCCTTGGGAATTTCTTCAAACTTATTGTCTTTAGAATTTTTTAGGACTTATTTTCCATAGCCACTTTTCTCAAAAGAATTCATTCAGTTTTTTGTTTCTTTATTTTCTTTCATCTTTCCTGATTGGTCCATTTCCTTCAAATAAAAAATCTGAATGAAATCTTATCTTCAGGATCTTCTCAAATAAAATATCTAAAGTAATTTAGTCTTTTGGGATTTTTGACAAGCCTTTTCCTTCGTAAACTTCCTTCAGATAAAAATTTTGAAGGAATTTTTTCCTTTGTAAATTGCCCTTCAAGATTTTTTCATGGTCCTCCTCTTTGAAAAGTGTCCCATTTTACCTTTGAATAAAACTTCCCAAAGGTAAAAACCCCTTTGGACTTCTTGACAGTGATCCTTTGGCATTATTTATAAATTCCACCTATGCTTCAAAACTTTGTGAAATGTCCCTTCTTTTCCTGAAACAATCCTTTAGACTTTTTGTTTGATCCTTCAAATTTTTGCAAAAGGTCCCATCAAAAATCTTGAACTCCCCTTCTGAAAAGAATATGCCCTTTAGAAGAAATGTAAATGACCCTCTCAACTTGAAAGTGGCCTTAAAAAAACTTATAGTTTTGCTTCAAACTTTTGTAAATGGTCTACTTATCCTCAAAGATACCCTTCGAAAAGATGAAACATACCCTTCAAATTTTTGAAAAGATCCTTTTTAGATTGAAAGAGTCTTTCAAAAAGGTTGTCACCTACCCTTTGGGAAAATTACTTCGAACAAAAATTATAAAATAATTCACCTAAGTAAAAGGATTTGGATAAAAACCTTGAAATAATTCAATAAGGACTTAGAATAAAAACTTGAAAGAAATATACTTAGATAAGGACTAAAACAAACCTTCTAAAAGAATTCATTGGTGAGGACGTAGCCAAAAGACTAAAGAACAAATCTATCAAAAGGAAAACACTTTGTTTTTTACATGTAATAGACTTCAACTTTGGACAAGAACACTTCTTACATACTAGACATGAATAAAGGTATAGACTCAAATGATTTTTTGCAAATAGGGGTGCCCAATTTTAGCTTGAAAGGCCAAAATTTGGTCAATAAATTGGTGACTCATAAGGGTAGTATGCTTGTTATACTGACTAGACTAGTAGATTAAATAGTCTATTTGGCATGGATTAAATTAAGGATTGAAATAAACTAAAAACCTTGAGCATGATTCAAAACTTGATCAACAGACAACCATTGACTACTCTAACACACAAAAGACAGAGATACACAACAAAGACCAAAACAAACACACATGTGCTAGTTAGCACTTAGGAAAAGATAAGACACAATAGAAAGAAAACTAATTATGTACAACTAATTATATATGCTCTTTTCCTTCTTGGATCAAAGGGAAAACTTCTTAGGTCTCTTTCATAACAAGAAACCTTATGATGCCAGATAGGTAGTTAGTTGGAGTAAGGGCTTGGTGAATCATTTTTCTTGCTTACCAACTTGATTGGCATGTACCCAAGTGGATCAAGTTCAACCATGTCTCCAACATCCATGTACTTATCTTGTTATTTGAAACATGTCTCATGTTGTTCCTTCATGCTAGTGTAGTCCATCAATGGATCAATAGCTGCTAATTCATCATCATAGGGTTCATTTGGCTCATGGCCCTCCTAGTATACATCATGGACTAAATTTTTCTTTCTATCTCTTTGAGAATATTGTCAAACTAATCTCTTTATTCATCACGGATCTCTTGAATAAGGGTGGCTAGTGTGATATTTGAGCTAAGACAAAAAATTTCTAGTTCATTCCATAAATCATCATTTTCTCATTGAAGAACTCCTTATTCAAAACCCCTATCAAAACAATTAGACATCTCTCCTTCTTGCTCAAAAATAGAATTCTCTAGATTCTTAACAACATTCTCTTGAATCTCATTCAACTTAGGTCCCATGGCTCGGTCATTATCTTCATTAAAGCAACAAGAATGTTCATCAAACAAAGGGAAAGAGAGCTCACCATGCTCACATTCTCCATCCAACATTGACAATTGAAGTTTTTCAATCTCATCTTAATATTGTTGAAAAAATTACATGTATGTATGACCTATGTCTTCTCCTTGAATCATTTCACCTTCAAGAGTCACTTCTTCAACCTTATTTTCATGAAAACCTCCTAGAATAGCCACCTCTTGAGATATGATTTGACCATATTTTTCATCTTTGATAATACTTTCCACTTCATGCTCAAGATGATAATCACTATGATGATGTTCATATGGAGTACTTATGATGATCTCATCTTCATTATCACTCATGATAATATCTTTATCAACCAATAATTTCCTTTTCTCTTGCTCACTTGCCTCCCTTAAAATAGGTTCCTCTTTTAGATGGAATGAAATGAAAGGTGACTGGATAGGTTCATGAGTCTGAAATGTAGGAGTTGGAGTATGGAAGGTAATGGAAGGTGAAGGGAGTGAAAATTGATTATGAGATGAAGGATAAGACTTTAAAAAGAGGCAAGCACTAGCGAGCTCAAAATCAGATTAGGAATGAAAAGTGGGGTTTTCTTTAAGAAGCTCATGAGGAAGAGGAGATAAACCTTGGGCTAAAATCAATTGATTCCCTTCCTTCCACTTGATCAGCATCTCATCCACATCAGATACAGCTTGATAAATATCTTGAATGGGTGTATATGGAGTGTGTTTATACATGGGATCTTCTATTGGGTCTAAACCATCCATTACATCTTTATTAAGGAACCTTATTCTTGACACTAATTCTTCAATCTATTTAGCTAGATTCTCTTGGAAGATTTTTTATTAGATATCATGTGCATCATCATGATGATGAGGAGTAGATTAATTTTCTACTTCATACTCTTAAATAATACCCTTCTCTTCTTCCTTACCCCATGATTCCACTATTTCATTACAACTCAAGATCTTATGATGGGAGCTCTCTTCTTGAGGATAGGTAGCAACTCATCTTTCTCAAGGTCTTGAGCTAGTTCATGATAAAAATTTTGCTAATTTGTAATCTCGACATCATTCTAAAGGACTTGAGGAGGTTGAGGGGAACCAAGAAGAGTTTTCACATGCATAGGAAGAGTTGCTTGAGGATGGACATGTTATTTTCCAATAGAATTAGGATTATTATCTTCAAAGGAAGGCTCACAATCTAAGGAATTGAAAAAAATAGTTTCCATACAAGTTCATTCTAATTTCCTTTGGTGTCGGATTTATAGGTGCAAAGGATTAACAATAGAAGTAGTTAATGCATTAGATGGGTTAGAAGGTTGACTCATTTTATTTTGGTGAGCAAGTGTTATTTGATAAAAAGGATTTGGTGTATAGGGGGAAGGTTTATTTTGTATGGGAGGAGGCTATTTTGGGATGAAATAAGGTATACAAGGCTAACTGCCTTAAGTGGGTTGACTTCTTCACATTACTAGTTTCTCTTCCATAAATTTCATGACTTAAGTTTGCTTAAACAAGCATTCCTCCTTACACATAATCTCTTATTGGTATCTATTTCACTCATTCAACCTATCTATTTCCAACATCTACTTTTCAAACTCTAATATTATCTCCCTAGAACTCTTGGATTCACTAGGAGAAGGATCATTAGGAGGGATACTTGAGGTGATTGCATGAACAACCTGAGCTTGATCAAAACTATATGAAGGAACACAAGATCCATACTGCTCTATAATGGAATTATACATACCAAATATAATTTCTTGATGCACTAGGGCTGATTGAATAGATAATTCAACTTAGAGTCACCATTGGTTTTGATTGAAATGCCTCTAAAAGGCTGATTAGTTGAAGAACATAGCAAGAATGTTTCACCTCCTTAGATAAATGGTCCCACCGAGCATGCCAAAAATTGTTGATGTTTGGATTTTCACCCTTGAGGAGGTAATCAGTTCTCCTCATCCAAGTTGAAAAATGGAATCATCTCTTTTTTTGTGGGTGATAAAGTTGTTGAGATGAATCTCTAGATTAGGGGTTATCTCACCTTGATGCACCTTTAAAGCTCTCTTCCAATTATTAACAACTCAGGGGAATGAAAAGGGTTAGAATAACTAGAATTTAAATCTATTATGCTGAGTTGATTCACCAAAATATTTTTTCTAATCATACCCTAAACATACACTTGAAACAAGGACAAGTTACAAATACACTTATCTCAATGTTGACTCTCTCACATTAGTGTTTCAACATGGAGTCTAGGAGATGGCATAGATTTAGTAAGACTTAAGCAATAGGTGTTCCAAGACACTCTTTTGAATTAGATGTTCACTATATCTGCAATCTCTTCAAACACTTCTTGTTGACTTGCAAGAAGGAAATCATAATACACCAGGTACTAATGGAATTAACATGTGAAGGTAAACAAAAATTACACTAGCACAAGATTAATGCCAAATATGTATACTTAATGCACTCATTGAATGAGCTAAAACACTTATCTTTATTGATTCAAGGTAAAATATTGGTAGGGCTTCACCATACCAGGCTAAGAGATTCTTTTCATGAGCCAAGAGAATACATATATATAGCCTTGAGAGAGAGATCGAGCCAAGGGAGTTTAAGGGTCACTTGGACATGTGTCATCTTGAGGATGGAATAGTTATACTATATTTTTTAATATGTTGTCTTTTTGGTTATACCAATAGGATCAAGATACTCCAAATTACATTTTTCCATAAATGGGTCCATTAGTTGGAAATCTGTTTGGATAATAGATGTTCTTTATTAGCTTGTCGAGCTGTAAAATGGTATAACAAATCATTTTATCGACCTACCTATTTCTATTTGTTTGTACACATATGTTCAATATTTTACCATTTTTCACCTTTATCTTTTCCTTCTTGTTCCAATTAAGCCTTTTTATTAAACTTCAATGGCTATTTTTTGCAATCTAATATTAACATTTTACGGGCCATCACTCCATTGTTTGAATCCCAATAGCTAGTTTCCACAGTCTGAACTTGATGTTTTGTAGGTCATCACTCCTTAGGTATTCATTTGAACTTATTGTCTTCAAAATTTTTTTGGAATTTTTTTCCACTGCCACTTTTCTCAAAAGAATTGATTTGGCCTTTTTTCCTTCTTTTCTTTCGGGTTTCTTGATTGGTCCACTTCCTTTAGACAAAAAGTCTGAAGGAAATCTTATCTTCATGATGTTCTTCTCAAATATTTCCTTTAAACAAAATGCCTAAAGGAATTCAATATTTTGAGCCTTTTGAAAAGCCTTTTCCTTTGTAAACTTTTTTCAAAAAAAAAGTTTGAAGGAATTTTTTTCTTTGTAAATTGCCCTTTGGGATTTTGTCATGGTCCTCCTCTTTGAAAAGTGCCCTATTTTTCCTTTAAACAGAACTTCTCAAAGGGAACAACCCTTATAGACTTCTTTCTAGTGATCCTTTATCATTATTTATAAAGTCCATCTATCCTTCAAAACTTTGTGAAATGTCCCTTCTTTTCCTGATACAATCCTTTGAACTTTTTGTTTGGTCCTTCAAATTTGTGCAAAAAATCTTGTCATAAATCTTGAAGTTCCCTTTTGAAAGGAATATACCTTCAAAATAAATGTAAATGACCCATTTGACTTGAAAGTGGCCTTCAAAAAACCTATAGTTGTCATTCAGACTTTTGGAAACCGTCTACTTAGCCTCAAAGATACCCTTCAAAAAGATGAAACATACCCTTTAAATTTTTGAAAAGGTCTTTTTTGGCTTGAAAGAGTATTTCCAAAAAGTTGTCTCCTACCCTTTAAGAAAATTACTTTTGAAAAAGTCTGAAATAATTCACCTAAGTAAAAGGCTTCAGACAAAAAGTCCAAAAGAGTTCAATAAGGACTTGGAACAAAAACCTAAAAGAAATATACTTAGCAAAGGACCAAAACAAACCTTCTCAAAGAATTAATTGGTGAGGACTTAGCCAAAATATAAAGAACAAAGCTATCAAAAGTAAAACACTTGGTTTTTTACATTTAATAGACTTCAACTTTGTATAAGAACACTTCTTGCATAATAGACATGAAATCTATTTACTGGACATAAACAAAGGTATAGACTCAGATGCTTTTTTAAAAATAGGGGTGCCCAATTTTGTCCTAAAAGGCCAAAAATTTTTCAATAGGAACCACATGAGATATATTAGAAAATATCTAAGTGGATTCTCCACTACATTTAGGGTACTCATAGTTTCAGGATTCATTATGGAATAGGTATTGACATCATTGTAATTGGTCTTACAAATTCACATTGGGTTAAAAATATTAAAAATCATAATTCAATTTTAGGCTATAGTTTATACCTTGGTTTAGGTATGATTAGTTGGCCAATGAAGAACCAAAATGTTATTGCTTTATCTTTTATAGAGGAAAAATACAAAAGAGTTGTTGATACTACCACTGAGGCTATTTGGCTTCAGGGGATTCTCATTGAGTATATATTCTAGATTAGATGACCACTAGTCATCTTCTTTGATAACCAAATCAAAATCTATATTTGTAAGAATCTGGTCCTCCATCAATGGACTAAACATATCAACATTCATATGTATTTCATTGAGATATCATCCATGATTAAGTCATTGATCTTTGCTACATCTAGATAATATATCAAATTGTTGATATATTCATCAAACCCTTCATTAAGAGTAAGTATCATCATTTAAGAGATTTTCTTAGGGTTCTGATAGCTCCATATTATTCTTCCTCTCAGGGATCATCTCTATATATTTAGGTGCCTCATCAATTCTTTGTGTTGAGACCCAATTCTTATATCAACTTTAATCTAGTGGTAAAAATTTGTTTATCCAAATTTTTCTAGAGAAGTAAAAAAATTACAAAAAAATACCATGAGCCCTAATTAGATCATTAGGTACTCTTTCCCCTTATTTTCACAACATGGTTTCAAGGTTCAAGCACTAAGTCATTACTATACCATCTCAATAATTAGGCTTCAAATTAGAGTTAGTTGATCAGCACCACTAGAGGCTTATTTAAGTATTCATCTACCTAAAAGGATCATTCTTCTAGTCATAAATAAATGTCAATGGTCATTTATCTACATTGGAAACATGAGTACATTATTTCACATAAATTTATCAAATTAGTTTCATTTTTAAAACTCCACAATCAATTCACTAAAATATTTCCAATCATATCTTCAAATTCTACTCAATATATATTTTATCTCAAAAAACTTAATATAAGATAAATTCTAATATTATATTTTTATAATTGGTGACAAACAATTTCATATTCATTGAAATCATGTGCAAAGTACAAGGAATTATCAACCTACATAAATTAAATCATTTAAAAAACACTTAGATGAGTTCATATGCTTGAAAACATGTTAAAAAGGACTTACACATAATACCATCTTTAGTCAAGATCAAAAACTTTCAAACTTAAGTATTATGTAAGTGATATATAGTTATAAAAAAAACTTCTCAATTTAGTTATAGCCATATGAAAAATATCCACCATTAAAAGGGTTAGGAATGTCATCCATGAAATTAATCAATAATAGGGTTAATAAATAGATATAAGTGCTTGATACTTCAATGTGAGGCTAACTACCCTACAATTTTAAGTATCATAACATAAAAATGGATTCAACATGTGTATCCATTCATGTCTCCCTATAGCTAAACAACTGATAATTATAACCATAAGAACAAAAATATCTAGGAATGTATATCCTCATCAAAAAATTACCATTAAATAAGGTTTAAAAAATCATTTAATCATTTCTACATAAGTTACAATAATTAATGTTCTTTCAAATTTTTACTTATTTTATGATTAATATGATCTAAATGAATTAAAATAATGAATATTTAGAGTATGTAAAATAGGTAAATAATACTATAAATATGAATGTAAAAGGGGTAGATTGATATTACACCTACAATATTTGAAACTGACAAATCAATATAATGGAAATGCACTTAGATTATTCTTTTGTTCCAATTTTCACTATGTTCATCATTATCCCTAAAAATTCTTTGTGTCTTCTCTATAACTACTCAGATCAAGAAATAAGAGCTCGAACCCTATGTGCACATTGTCAATAAAACTCAGACCTTTATGGAAACTAGTATTGTCTATACTTTATCGATAGTTTCCATATTGATTGTGAAAGTGTATGCTACCTCATGATATTTTTCCTACACCTATAGTTTCCTCTTGTGTATTCACTTGCCTTTAATCATGTGTTCTAATATCTATTTTCTTTCACTTTTATTTGAAACCTTAATCACACTTTTGACATAAGATAACCCTTAAAATATGGGTTAGTATGTAGGATTATGCATCCTTAACCACTTCATGTTGAGTTATTAAGTGTTACCTATGTTAAAATACTTTGAATATGGATCAAACCATATGTATTTATCCCACATAGGTGTGTGTCTACACCATTTAAATAAACATATAATGTAATGCAATGTTTGGTTCTTAAAACTTGGCACCATATGACTTTGGCTTGTATTTGTATTTATACTTGCCTCTAGAGTTGTTGTTTTGAGGGATATTAATATATGTACACCTTTGTGATTTTTATCAAGAGAGTGCTAATGGATTTATCAAGCTTTTTAGGACTTGCCAGTATGCGTATGACATTAGGGTTGATTTTTATTTCTAGATGAATCCAATATTTCATGTTATTACTAACCTATGAAATGTTTCTAGACCGACCTAATGGAGACTTGTAAATTTTAAAAATCATTGTTGAGTGTTACTAGATATTATCAGTAGAGGCAAACACTTGTAAAAAACTTGCATTTATCTGATTATTTTACTAGAATCCTGGGAGATAAAATCAATTATTTGGGATATGGATAAGTTTTGTTTAGGATTTTTTTAGGTTTATGTACATACTAGGGTGAATATAAATATATGTATCTATTAAATTGGGGTGACCAATTAAAAAGGTGGGTAGATAGATAGGGGAAAGTGTGCTCAAGAGTAAAATGTGTAAGCAATATCCAAGCATGTCAAATGTTTCTAAATTTGATGTTTTCAAAGTGTCTAATACTAAATTTATGTGTCTACAAATTCCTTCATTTTAGTCTAGTATTGAAAGTTCTAGATTAAAAGGATAAAAAAACAAATTTGGTACCGATGATGATTGTACTTAATGTTGATAGGTATGCCCAAAATATCCCATTTTATTCATGTGATACCTACAAGGAAACATGAATATATCAATGCCCATTCACGATATAAAATCTAAAACAATCTAGATCATTGAATTATTTGAATTTGAAAAAGTCAAGGAACAAATACACTTGAGGGTATGTCAACCAAACTACAACTTATTGAACTCGTTTGGAGAATGCCTTGGGGTGATTATGCCCCAAGGAGATGCAATGAATACAACCATAAGTTAATTATTTTTAATGTCTCAACCACCATTATAAAAGGATAAGTTCTAGAAGTTGAGCCATACATAAACCTCAACTACACTACTATAAATATCATCATAATTAATTTGTATAACCCATAAATCAGGTTCATATGCAAATGCATTACCTCAAAAAATGTTCATCTATCAAAATGGAACTCCATATCAACTATTACAAATAAATTTAAGATCTAAAGTGATTATGCAATGCCATCATTCCCCTATTGGCCCATAATATAGAAAATATAAGTGTCTTATGAATAACACTCATGCCCCTAATATAATCCATATGTACCTCTAGGTGATATAAATGCCATAATATGTCCATCATAGTGTCATAGAATGTTCTTTAATGTGCACAATGTGATCAATTTGTTATATCTAGCACATATAATTTGTCCTAAAATGTCATAAAATATCCTAAGTATTCCTCAAAATCATGCAGAATGCCTCACATATGCCTCAATATATCTAATTTGTTGCATCTATATGACATAATCTATCTTAAAATGTGAAGTATTTGTTTTTCATGGCCTTAATATCTAAGAGAATCCCACTATATATCGACCTTTTGATATGAGAGATGAAGCCTATGAATAACTCATCTCAAAATAAATATTTATGTACACCATGTGTTTTATATAAAAATATAATCATGTAAATTTTGTATACAAACATGATAATATATGTAATCATATTAATATTTAATCATTCAAGAACATATTCAACATGTAATCTAAGATACTAGGCATACATGTCAAGAATATATATCAATTAAGTACATTTTAATAAGCATCATAATATATGCATGATAAAAATTAGGTATATCACAAAATTGAAGCATGCATGATAAAAATCAAATCACTAATCTTATCAATAGTCATATTTGTATCCATGTACATTCATACAATATCATGATCATTAACCACATAAATACTCAAGACACAACTTGAATTTTACTTGACTCAGCCCTAACACATACATGACATGACTATGACATGGATTAGAGGATACTCTCACATAAATATCACATGATGTGACAATACACAATAAATTCACTCATATAATCACACAATATTTCAAACATGAATTATCACATAATTTAATAATCATCAACTCATGCATCTGTAGAGTAATAAATATTAGTGTTCATAATCAATCAATGTCAACTTCTAGTATATAAAAGCATGATATCCTTAGGAAATAACACTATATAAAGTAAAGGTAAGATTAAGTCATATATAATAGTATATTATGAGCAATGGACTAGTTGTAGACACATAAATTTAGATTATACTCTCGACAATGTCATTTTTTACCAATCCTTAACATACATAACTTGTGCATACATAATTACCTCTTTCTCACATTCCCTCCTAGCCACTCACTTACTTATGGGCTTGACCTTCCAAATTTTCCATCATTAATACATAGGATATCCAAAGTTTATGCATAAACAACTTATCATCCTCATTAAACTATTTTTTTCTCCTTATCATTGTCTTCTCCATTATGGAAAGTTTTAAAAATAATCAAATGATAATGATTATCAGTAGTGTCTAAATTCACTATAGGTGTCTCAGGGTTATCCAAATAGCTAAGTTTCAAATTTAAGCCCTTACACTATATTGGCCCACATGTTTCACATGTCAATTATGGAGGCAAATCACTCAAAGAGTATCATATATATACAAATTAAGCCTAAGCCTATTTCTATCTATAACTTATTTAGAAAGAATCTAACATTGCATCAACACACTAAGGACTACATTTTCACATCCTTTAGGACTTTTCCAAAAGCATCCAAATATAAAAACCCCTCAAAAAAGATCCACCAATCTAAGTCTAAATAATATTATAGAGTCAAAATCAAATTTTCAAGTGTCAAAAACCAAAAAAAGTTACATTTATCAAATCATCATTTAACACACACATAATTATGTGGGGAAATTATATATGGTTTGAGCCATCTTAGAGTATGGTAATGTAGTATATTCTCATCCACTATTTGTAAAATGGTTAGGAATTTCCAACCCTAACCCATTTTTACATTAGAATTAAGTGACAAAAGTGGAGCTAGGGTTTCAAGGTAAAAGAGAATAAGTATAGATTTGTGCACATATTTGATATTTCAAAATCACATAGGAGACATATTAATAGGTAGGTGTAGCTACCTAGGGTATAACATACTGGTAGAAACATAGAGTACATGTCTATAAATAAGTAGGTGAATTTTGTTATGGTAATCATATGTGTATTACCATATTTGTCTAGGAATATTCTAACAGTCATTCTCCTGATCCAAGTGACCACATATTTATTTCAAGGCATTTTTTATAACTGTACATTATCATAGACCAGAATATAACATAAAAAATAAAAGTACCATATCCTATTGGTAATTTATATAAATATAAATTTCAATAAATCAATCTTACTCTACTTTTTCCATTCATATTTTTGTAATTTAGCCATATTTTATACAATCTGAATAGTCTCTAGTTTTAGCTTATTTAGATAATTTAAATCTGATATAAGTCAAAATATATTGGTGAACCTAATAATTCTTTCGAGTATGAAAAATAATAGGTTCCCTTAGGGTTTCATTCTACCTTCTTAGGTATTTATATTTCTATTTTAGGGTTTCATATTTGATTTTTTATTTCCCCTTATTCAAAAAACATCATGGCTATCATGGATATACATATTTTATAGTTTAAAATTCAAGTGATTGTCATCATTATATATTTATTCCAATAAATATGTAATATATTTAACAACCATGTAATGAAATGGGTCACACTCATGTAAAAAAATAAGGTTAAAATTAATGATGGTGAATCCTTAACTATCTTTAGTAACTCCTATTGTCTAAACATCCAATCTAAGATGATTTTGGTCACCACTTGATGTCAAATGGCATGTAATTCTCCTTTCATTCCTCCTCCACCTAAACATCAAAGTCATGATAGCTAACATCATGCCCCCATTATTTTCCCTAAGCTTATGTTGGATTATGTGGTCCATGTTATTACAAAAAGAAGAAGAAAATTGCCTCATCATGCATGATAATATGGAGTTAGTCAAAATGTCCCTCCTCATACCCCTCTACCTCCCATGATATCATATAATTCAAATATATGGTATGATATCATTGATCAACTCAAGAATACCCAAGTTAAGATTTACATACTAGATCTACCTAAGAAGTCATCTATCTACAAGGATATCCTATATGACCCATTGCATAACATAACTATACCAAATGATGCATTACTAATTATTTTTCATTCATCATCAATAAATTAAATAATATTGAATATATGTTATATTTTGAGAAGGAAGACTTGTCTACTCAAAATATTGAAGATCAAAATCTCCCATTTTTCATTTAAGTCAAAATATTAGATAAGGAAGTTAAACAGATCTTGATAGATAATGGAATAGGATTGAATATATATATATATATATATATATATATATATATATATATATATATATATATATATATAATAACATTTTTACAAACATTGGGTGTCAATATTGACTTTATTGAATAATTAGATAAGAACATCAAAGGATTAGACAATGTTCCTCAACAAGTGCTAGGATCAATTACCTTGGATATCATAGTAGACCTAAGACAATATCTACTATGTTTTATATGATGCCAAATTACCTACATTATAACTTAATATTATGAAAACCATGGATCCATGAAATGTAATTTTTACCATTTAATTTCATCAATGCTTAAATTTTAGTCATAAGGAAAATCTATACACATCATATAGATAATCAACCATTCAAATACTATAAAATTAAAAAATATAATGAAGGGTGTGGTCCACAATCAAACATTTTTCAATATACCATAATACCTCCATCTCAATTCATATCACCAAAAAGGATACATACATTTTAAATTGAGATGTCAAGCAAAAATAATGAAAAAGAGGCAACTCTAGATAAATCAAGGTAACAGGGGATAATATATGACACACAAGAAGAGAATATACTAGGTCTTCCCTTATTTTTCAATTTAGATGATCTTGATCATATATTAATAAAATAAGTTGATAGAGATTATGATGAGAATGAATTTTTAATGAACATAGATGAGAATTTGTCTCATTTAAATTTTACACCCAATGGTCCTAGAAAGTAATGAGATGATTCAAAAATGATGAACATTGATAAATTAGATAAGTTAAATTCAACCCTTCTAACCACTCATAAGATTACAAATGAAAGTGCTTATTCCAATATCAATTTATGACAAGATACCTCAACGATAATCACTCACTAAAATAATTAATTATCAAATCTAGCATTACTAGATAAGAAGAGGCACACCATATTGTATGATGCATAAAAGGTGAACAATGAGAATTTATGATAGATTCAATAAACAATGTAGATCTCACATATATAGAAATAGCTATTAGATTACAATTACTAGGGCACAAGATAAACCAAGTGTTATCCTACAGATGTTACTTGATAAGCATTTGATTTCTATACCTACCAATTGACATATATTTATGGGTAGATTAAAAATAAATAATGGAAATCATTTTTCATTTATCACATAAAAATAAGGCACAAAATGTATAGTTGTGTGGCACTAAAACAAAATATTCAAAATTTTAAGGATGAATAGATTATCATAATAACTCAACTACATCAAAATCAACCAATAGTGGTTTCAAACAAGACTTAATCTAAAAACAAATTACATATAAAGTTAGAGCATTCACAAAATGAAACCTTAGGTATTAAATTATACATTTATGGTAATTATCAATGAGAGATAATATTGATGAGGAAGAGGTTAAAAATATCTGTAGCATAGCATTTTTACATTATTTGGGTCATAACATAGATTAATTACAAAGTAATATGAATTTTGATGATTAATTGGACATATTTAGTTATTAATCACTTGTGGATGAAAGGTTGTTGATACATTGATAATTTGTATGTATCCTAGAGACCAATTTTTGGCTACATGTGGATAAAAATGATTACAAAAGATGCAAGTTATAGTCAATATTCTAAACAAATACATAGCCTTATCGTATGAAGAAAATGCAATCAAGATTCAACATGATGGAAATAATGAGTACTAAAATATAAAGGACTAAAAGATAAGTGAGAATTATCTCATAAGACAGAACAAGAACTCTCATATATAATTTAATAAAAAGCAATACATATGAATAACATCTAAGAAAGACAAAAAGGAAAGAAGAAATTGATTGATGTACAAAAATATGGTGATGATAATGATGATGACATGTGGTAATTCTATGGGATTATATAACCAAAGTTTAACATTATATCATTAGAGTATCCACACAAGTTTTCACATCTATTATATGCCATCTTTGGCCTTTGAGCTTCACATAATTTATTTCAAAAAACACCACAAATTAAAATATGAAAAAATAAAAAACCAATACCTATGGTTGACATGTGTTGATAGTTTACATGACTCATTTATGATTCATCACATACATATTAGATAACATATGCATTTTTTTATTCATATGTGTTTCATGGTATACATGAGTGAGATGTAGGGCATACAAGTTATATATGACATGGGTATTTAAGTGCAGTACATTCCTTCACTTAGAGGCTACCTTTCCTATATTTGGGGCATACTTACACTATGGGAATCTTGGTACATCTATATACATTACATATTTTTAGGTTGTGGAGCTAAAAGCTTCACCAGGATGCAAACAGGAGTAGTTATGGAGGTTGTAGAAGAGTTGTGGAGTGTCACAGACACTGGCATCGGTCCGGACAATCGACGACGGTAGGAAAGAGACAGAAGGCAACCAACATCAGTCTTAGATTGGCCAGTATCGGCACCCCTGTGGTTCAAGTTGCAAGTATACTACGGGCAGTTGGTTGACGAACCATGTGTTTGCATGTTTAGAACTATTTTTAGACTGAGAGCTATGGATTTAATTATTGTACTATTGTCTAATTATTGTTTGGATGAGATCTATATATATATGGACTCATGATTGTATTGTAAAAAGTGTGCTAGAAAGCCATAGAGCTTTTAGAGAGAGCTAGTGTAGCTCCTCCTAGTTCCAAGGGGTGCTGAGTGTGTATGATCAGGGAGAGTTGCAAGGTCTGCAAGGTCAAGGAGCTGATCCACCGGGGTACTGGTTGAAGAATCATAAGGACTTGGTGAGGCAAGGACAAGGATTCTTCAGGGGTGTAGAGATATCTACATAGTGAGTAAGGTCTAGTGATTTACAGGTAGCAGCAGAGAGCAGGAGATCTACTTGGAGTACGGTTGTGTACTTGGTGAACTGGCAGCGTGTTACTGACTGGTTGGAGAGGTGAACATCAATTCTATATTGGAGTTGATTATTGGGACCGAGAGAGAGAGGGAAGAAGGTCTTGAGGTGTGGTGAACCTTTGAGGTGGAGGAAGAAGTGGCATCTTCCTTATTGTATATTCTTCTGAGTGATTATTAATACAATTGTGTATTGTCTCTCATATTCCTGTGTTGTTTCATATTTCTAGTTACTTATTGATTCTGGTATAATTCCATGTTTAGTTGCTAATACAAGAAGTAATCATATGTGCTCTAATTGGTAGAGCAATATCTTGACTCAATAGGGATCAGAGCATGTTTATTGTTCTAGGGTTCCCTGACACGTAGTATTAGAGCTTTTAGTTGGGTTACTAACAGGTGGTTTTCAGATCTGGTAGTGTTTGTTGATTACAGGTTACTCACAGGGGTTTCTGATTGAGTGGGAGTATAGCAATGGCAGAAGGAAGTAAGCTACGAATGGAGAAACTGAATAGCATGAATGGTCTGATTGATAGAAAGAAAGAGCAGGTAAATAAAGATTGTTGGTTGGTTGCAGATCAACAGGGAGGAGCAGATGTTGCAGGAGAGGTTGCACAGGATGTTCTAGATAAAGTGGAATCTTGGTTCACAAATTCTTTTGCCTCTTTCCATGCAATTTGAAATAGAGCATCTTTTCATGGGTATGACTTTGGAGAGATTTATTTAGGAGCTGGAGAGCCTTGTCAAAAGATTGACAAAGGGGAAGTGAACCTGAAATTGCAGATGGACGACACACGGTGGTTGAAGGAAGTCATGTAGGTACCAGTCTTGGAGATGAGTCTAATTTCTTCAGGAAATTTGGGTGATGAGAGATGTACTATAACTCTCACAGTGGATACACTTGAATTAGATGGTGGTAAGAAAGTAGGTATCCTTTATCTATCTACTTATATTACTGATTCACCTTCTGTTATAGAGATGTGGCTTTGTAGGCTTGGTTACATATGTAGAAGGAGAATGAAGGTTCTGAAGCAGAAGATAGATGTTTTTGACAAGCTAAATAACTGGAAAGCCTTGGTGTTCATGGAGGAGATGGTGGACAGAGATCAGGTGAGAGAACTAAATTATTCTGAGCAGAGCAAGGTTGATTTGATTAGGATTTTGATCCATGGAGAGCTCACAGGTAAAAAGTTATCACTCACAGATGAACATAGGTACCAGCATCAGTCACACAGTAATCCATGTCAGCAATAGGAAGACCGACATTGGTCATGAAGGAACCGACGTCGGTAGAAGGGATATCGGCATCAGCCAGGGAGACGACGTCGGCAGTCAGGGTCAGTGCAGGGAACCGACATCGGTCAGGAGCATACTGGGATATGGCTGAGATCAGTCACTGGAATAGATATTGGGTAGACAGCAAGTCTCAAACGCTCATGTGGAGATCAGAAAGGGTAAGTGAACCTCATATTTGTTGTTCACCTTCTTTATATTGCTTATTGATGGTCAAGAACCAGGAGGATGTGAAGAGGCAATGTAGGTAGAGTCCAGATACAGTGGGAGCTTGGCATGGATGAGGAGTGTGAGTCCTTGGAGAAGAACCAAATAGGTATTTGTTGGTAGAGTTGTCAGCTGGAAGAAAGCACTGAAAGACGGATGGATTCTCATTTTAAAGAAGAGAGTGGATGGATACAAGAGACAGAAGGCCAAGGTATAAGGTCTTGAAGAAGCTGCAAGATAGTGGTACAAGTTTTGACAGGTGGATGACTAAGCATGGCTTCAGTCAATGTCAGTGTAACTATTGTGTTTTTATTCTTAACAGGTGGATGATGAGTCATGACATTATCCAGTTACTGTATGTGGATGGTTTGCTAGCAGGTTTTGTACATACAGGGATTTGCTGAGCTAAAAGGTAAGGTTAGTTCAAAGGTGTGTCATGGAGAATTTGGAGCAGCAAAATTCTTTGGCATAAGAGACATGGAGATTTTATCTTCAGTGGGAGCTGATGTGAAGACAGTGTTGGCAAGGTTCATTACGCAGGATGCAGAATCAGAAAGCACACCAATGGCTGGACAGTTCAAGCTTAGCTTGAAACAGGGTTCGAAATCACATGAGGTCTAGTGTAGACCTAAGTTTTCCCAATTAGTGGGGGTTGTCAGAAAGTATGGAGCCAATTCAAGGAAGGAGTACTGGAGGGAAGTTTAGTGGGACTAGAAGTAGGGATTCTTGTTATGCAGGGTCAAGTTCTTTACTACATGGATGTGTAGGTTCGGATGTGGCAGGTTACTTGAATGATAGGTATAGCATCACAGTTGTGTGGTGGTTGGTCTTCAGGATTGATCTTAAAGAGGGATACAAACCAAGAAATAGATTAGATGGGCTACAGATATAGGTACAGGTGTAGCTATTTATCTCCAAGTGGGAGATTGTTAGGTTGTGGAGCTAAAAGCTTCACCAGGATGCAAACAGGAGTAGTTATGGAGGTTGCAGAAGAGTTGCGGAGTGTCACAGACACTGGCGTCAGTCCAAACAACCAACAATGGCAGGAAGGAGACAGAAGGCAACCGATGTCAGTCTTAGATCAGCCAGCGTCAGCACCCCTAGGTAGTCAAGGACCAACGTCAGTCACCTGTGGTTCAAGCTGCGAGTATACTATGGGTAGTTGGTTGACGAACCATGTGTTTGTATGTTTAGAGCTATTTTTAGACTGAGAGCTATGGATTTAATTATTGTACTATTGTCTAATTATTGTTTGGATGAGATCTATATATATATGGACTCATGATTGTATTGTAAAAAGTGTGCTAAAAAGCCATAGAGCTTTTAGAGAGAGCTAGTGTAGCTCCTCCTAGTTCCAAGGGGTGCTGAGTGTGTATGATCAGGGAGAGTTCCAAGGTCTGCAAGGTCAAGGAGCTGATCCACCGGGGTACTGGTTGAAGAATCATAAGGACTTGGTGAGGCAAGGACAAGGGTTCTTTAGGGGTGTAGAGATATCTACATGGTGAGTAAGGTCTAGTGATTTTCAGGTAGCAGCAGAGAGCAGGAGATCTACTTGGAGTACGGTTGTGTACTTGGTGAACTGGCAGCGTGTTACTGACTAGTTGGAGAGGTGAACATCAATTCTATATTGGAGTTAATTGTTGGGACCAAGAGAGAGAGGGAAGAAGGTCTTGAGGTGTGGCGAACCTTTGAGGTGGAGGAAGAAGTGGCATCTTCCTTATTGTATATTCTTCTGAGTGATTATTAATACAATTGTGTATTGTCTCTCATATTCCTGTGTTGTTTCATATTTCTAGTTACTTATTGATTCTGGTATAATTCCGTGTTTAGTTGCTAATACAAGAAGTAATCATATGTTCTCTAATTGGTAGAGCAAGATCCTAACTCAGTAGGGATTAGAGCATGTTTATTGTTCTAGGGTTCCCTGACACATATTTATGTTACCGTTCCATTCATCAAGTTGATCCACTTACAATGAATAAACATGACTTGATTTTACATACACCATTTTGAGTGTTATATTTTATGGATATTATACTTCACTATGTACAATGATTACATACATATATTAAATAGACTATCCTTTCTTATTCTATGAATGATTGATGTTATTACATGTTACACATTGTGATCCTTGATTGTGTATTAAATTATCTAGCTCTACTCACCATAATATTAATTTTTTTATATGTGGTTCTTAGTTTACAAGACATTGAGTGTTGACTGTGAGACTCTTTTCATTATGTTCCTTTTACTCATATATGCTTAGATTTACTCATATATATACTTATAATTACTCATACTCATATTTACTTATACATACTCAAATATGCTTAAGTTAACATGTATTGAATATAAAATCCATCTACAATGGTCGAGTCATACTTATCATATTTATTGTAACATGTTTTCGGTTCCATTTTCAAAAATTTATAAAGATGTAGTGACTAAAAAAAATTATTAAACATGAAATTACAATCAATTACAAAACATACTCTAATAATGAGTGACACGTGAAATTTATCCATCATGCATGTTTTAGCATAACTCTAAATAGAGAACTAGAAAAAGATCAAATGCAAAGCATCACAAGGTGAAAATAATGTAATTGTATTTAAGGATTCAATTTTTATAGTTTTTTCTCTTGGGTTAGTGTGAGGGGTCTTGTTAGGTCCCTTATGATTTCTTGGATTTATTGAGAGTCTTAGAGTTTTGTGTTCATAGGTCTTTTTTATTTTCCTGCCAAATTTCATAATTTGAAATTTTTGAATTTTCCTAACTAGGTTAAAGTGGTGTTTGGAGTTTAGGGTGATTTCCAAAGGTGGTTGATGTTGTAATTGGTAATATAAGGTCATAATAAGGTGGTATTCTATGTATCCACTTAAAATTCATGATCAAAAAGTAATTTGAGCTAAGAAAAGGTGATATGTAACTGTCATCTACATGGGATTAGCAAGAAGAGGAAGTTATTTGCATGTTTTAGACTATATAAAGAATAGAATTCATGTTTTCAAAGAGTGTTTGTGATTAATAGGAGAGTATTAGAGAATAATTGGGAGGAGATAGAGAGGATTATCTTCAATAAATAAATAACTAAATATTTGACAAGAAGTCTGCCTCCCTACCAATTTTGTGTTGAATAAACTATGCATGTATTTGATATAAATAAAAGGTATTGATGATTTGTGAAATGTTATATTTAGATTATTATATTATCAAGTGAACTCATATTGTGTTCTTTTTGAAACATTACATTAGTTGGTGTTATTCCTTGTGAAAGTGAAATAACTTTATGATTGTGCATATTGAACTGTATCCAAGAACAAGGTATTATCTCCATGTTTGATGATGGTCTATATATATATATATATATATATATATATATATATATATATATATATATATATATATATATATATATATATATATAATTTGTATTTTTTTGTAATGTGAGTGAAATATTATTTTTTCATTTATTTAATAATTGCTTTTGTTAACAAGTCTCTCCCATGTGTGGAGCAAGGAGGTTGCAAATTCTTACTAGATAGTCATGTACACTATCTTTTGGTGCATAGTCAGCTAAAAAATAAAAGATCAAAGGAGTTTTATGAGTTTTATACAATTGTTTGAACATGAAAATAACATTATTGAATAATTTTTAGTTTAATTAATCTTTTTAATGTTCATAATACATAGAGCAAGGTGAGAGATGAGGTAAGTTTCATTTTGTTTTGGTACAGTCCTATTGCATGTTTTGTGAATGCTACATATTTGCTTGTCAAAAGTGTTATGAGATGTTTCATGAGAAAATTATGGTTTAAAGGGTAAAATAAGATAACATACACCTGATAAAATTCTTATATTTGAGTGAAATTGTTTAAAATTCAAATTAGACCCTTTAGTTAGATCTCAGGGTTGTAAGTCCTACATAAGAAAACCTAAAACTTTGTATTTTTAATTGCTACGACCTTTTTGTGATTATCTAAGAGAATATAATTGTTGTATAAGGTGTATTAAGGTGGGTTAGACCTTGTAAAAGTGGAAATAATTCTTGAAACTTTTCCAAATTCACATAAGGTATTTATTTATGCTATTAGCCTTGCACAAGCATGTCTAAGATAAAACTAGGGTTTACACCTTGCAAGTGAAATAAATTTTTTTTTTTGATGAAATATATCTATATATTAATAAAATATATAATATAAAAATAATTGACAAAAAAATAGGTGGTATGGAAGCACACCTCAATGTCAAACTAGGCCAATCTTAAGAATAAGAAATAGCAAAATCAAAAACAACACTAGGCCCTACCTAGGAACAAATCATTAACACATCATAAGATAGAATATTAAGCTACTAGATAAAGGTTAGAAGGCAAAGTATACTCAAGACTATATCCTAATATTTTAAATTCATTACCATCTATAATTAGCTCCCAACTAGAAGCCTGAGTAGTGTTATTATAATCTTCTTATGTCTAAGTAGGAGAGATGGGCAAAGAGAGCCTTGGGAACTTATCCAACACATTCGACTGACCTCCACATGGCACCCCCAAGCATCTAAATGTAGATAATGAGGAGGAGCTTCCCAACCATCCTACCTATTATGGGAAAGAGGTAGGGGTTTCCACCTTTATTTCTGCCTAGGAGGGTTTATGCAATGATATGGGGTACCCCTGTGAGAGCAGCACCAAGATATGTTGCGTTGATGTCCACCACAAGGTGGAATGGAAATTTTATATTCAAGTCTATAATCCCTAGGTGGAGATGGAGTAACCCATGCCATAGCACAAGGATCATCTCCCTAATGAGTGAGAAGGTCTTGGAGATGGCCAAGCTTAATGCCAAATTTATTTGCTTGCACTTATATCTATAAAAGAAAATTGGAAATAATAGAGGACTTGCTCAAAGTAGAAAAATTATAATCTAAAGAATCATTGTTAAATACTAAATTATTTATTTATTTCCATAACCAAAATAGAATCTCCAATTTAACAGTATGCTAGACTTGGGTATATTTAAAAGACAAGGTGGGTTTATCTCTAAGAAGGATATGTTTCCAATGAAAGACCTCAAGATAGAGGGGCTTAAAGAGGTCATGAATCCATGTCCAAACCCATTTAGCTTAAGATAAATACCAAAAAAGATGAGGAAGTATTTCCATATGGCCACAAAAATGGAATGTGGGAATATAAATTCCTAATTGCAAAAGATTTCTATATATGGGTAGGCCTTGATATAAGATACACCAAGCGAGATGAGCTAGCTTAGGCTCCAAGCAAGCCTCCCAAATAGTGTGAAAATATAATCACCAAGTATAAACAAAGGAATTTAGACCCCAAAAGGATTTAAGATGGTCCACCATAGGCATGTGGGGAGTAAACCACCCATAGCCAAGTTGGGGGGTATAATTATGAAATAGCATTTCAACATACCACTTCCAATCCTTCCACCAAGGATGAGTAAAGTGAACAAAAATTTTGTGAATCATTGAAGGTGGAATAACATTAAAAATTTCTTGGTAAGATTCTCAATTAGCATTAGATAACCAAAAATTGGTTTTCACCTCTTCCTAGGATAACCAAGAGCGAGACTACTTATAAAAAATATCTTAGATAGTATGAATGCCTCTACAAAACAACTTGAAAGTATTGATCCAAGGAACCTCGGCTAGAGGGACTTCATTGAAATTGATAACAAGTGACTAGCATAGCAAGTGTGAGTTAATAGAAAACCCATATTTAAACCTTAATCCATGGTTTGATCCTCTCCCATGCTTTCCAGATACTTTTCACCATAAAGGACCCTAAAATTTAAACGAGGGATTTGATGATGAGCAGATTGAAGAATTTGATCCCTTTCTAGGCTTTCTTGCCATTAGGTAAGCTTAGAGAGATATATTGCTAAAACAACACCTTTAAATCTTCCTTTTCATCAATGCCCCACATAATCCATTTATCATATAAGGTAGTTCCTTAATGAGGCACGTCAATGAGCCCCATACCTTTGACATCCAATGTGAGGTAGTAGTAATCCTAGGCAACCCTTTGGAATCAATGTCCATTAGAGGAATTGACCAAAATAAAATCAATGAGAAGTTTTTCAAGTTTATTGTAAAAATTATTTGAAGGCACCCAGCATGAAGAGTAGTAAACATGGGTGGTCGCAAACACTTTTGAGCAGATTTGGAATTTTCCTAGCTAATTATAAGGGCTTACTCACCCAATATTCCATATTTTTAGCTACTTTGTTAGCAACATATTACCAAAATAGGGGTGGAAATGCATCAAAATCAAAATAGATTCTAATAAACTTAAATATTTCATCATGTTGGATCTAGACCCATCCATATTTGACAGCCCACTTTGGTCAGGGGAGGCATGGTTTCCTATAGCAATGAGTTTTTTTTCATTGAATACTTGAGCTAGAGGCAAGGTAGAAGGTGTTAAGACACTACAAGTCATTGTCCACATTTTCCTCATCTTCAATAAAATTAAGGAAATAATCATATACAAAGTGGCCATTCAATAGTTCCATATCTTCTTGAGGGTTTTCTTTATCTAAAGGGAGATAGATTCCCTTAATAAGGCCCCTAGCTTGGGAATTGTTAAGCAGGTATCCAAAACCCTCAGCTATAATCACATATAAGATGGGTGTCAAAGGGCATACTTGATGAATAGTTAAAAATAAACCAAAGTTATTAGAAGTGATTCCATTAATGGAGAGGATGGTTGAGACATCTAAAAAAATCATTTGGATGATTTGAATGAAATTGGCCCCAAAGCCTAGGGCTTTAAGCATGGCTAGGATGAACGGCCACTCAATATGATCATAATCTTTTTCAAAGTAATTTTTTATGAATATAGATTGTTGTTTAGACCTTCTAGCTCAGTCCATTCCTTCCCAAACCACAATGATATTGTCTACTATATATCTACTTCTGATAAATCTTATTTGTTGAGCGTAAATGATTTGTGGAAACAAATTACGCAACTAGATCACCAAAGCTCTAGAAATGGTTTTTTAGGAAACATTTAGGAAGGTGATTAGCCACCAATTATTGATCAATTTAGGATCCCCTTGCTTAGGTGTGAATTTATTATTTCCTTTATGTATCGTCTTTCCTAGAGAATGTGTGTGAAAGGCCTCTTGATAAACAAGGTGTAAGTTAAAACCCATAATATCCCAAAGGGTTTTATATAATTCATAAGGGAAACCATAAATGTCGAGAGATTTATCATTTTCCATATGAGCCACTACCTCCTACAGATCATCCACAGTGAGGAGCCTATCATAAGCCACCCACTGAGTGGGAGTGAGTTTTCAAAGCACCACTATGAGGCACTAATAAATGGAAATATCATTCTCTGTAGAGGATGATTTATCTCTAAACATTCATTTATAATAGAGGACAAAATATTGAACAATTTTCAATGCCTCTAATAGTCTCCTTCCAACATCAGAGATAGCCTAGATTTGATGCTTTGAGTTTTTGACTCGAAGCATTTAAAAGAATTCTTTGGAATCATTGTCCCCTATCTTAAGCCAGTGGAGTATATATTTTATTTGATCTCCCCATGCATTATAATTATCTAATATCTAGATACGATGCCATAAAGAAGAAACTCTAACCTATAAGGTCTTATTGAAGGGATCTTTTTCCAGTGCTAAATCTACATGGCTAAGCTCTAAGGAAGTAGTAGTGTAATAATGTATTCAAATTTTATCAGGTTGGTATCCATAGATCCTTATAAAGTGAGAGGTCCTTTGAATGGCATAATCCCATCAAAGGATCCAACCATAATCTTGGGATGGATGGGGATCCATATTCCAAACTCTATGAATGTACACCATAGTGGGCCCATGTTTGATCAAGGAGGTGTTTCGACAGAATTACATTTTATGGACTTTGGGTTTCATTAATTACCATGTCACTCAAAACCAAAATGGGGAGTGATTATAAAGCCTAAAATCCATCAGCACCTACACTGGAGGAGAAAAATTGTTATCAAAGGAAAAATATGGTTGGGTAGACATCATTTCTCTATCTAGGCACTTTAGAATCTAAGTGGGGCCCTCCCTGAGATTGCTCTAAGTGTACCACACTATATCTAAAAGTTAGTGGCTTAAATTAGGGTTATAAAATCCCCATTTAGTGCACATATAATATTACACCTCCCTTTTGTCAACTCCCAATGCATTAGTAGGTAGCCCACTTTATCTTTAGCATATACCACCATATTAAAGTCACCACATATGACCCAATGAGCATCAGGGAGATCATCTACAATCCATCACCATAAATGGGTATGCTCAATGGCATCATTTCAGGCATAAATATTAATAAATCCCAAGTAATGGCTTTCAATGCTAAAAATGGACTGAATTAACCAGTGGTAGGGTCCACACTAGATTGAACTAAGTGTGGCCACCACCTTGGAGAAATAAATTTGATCACACATCTACATCCTGCTTCATGATTAATAAGCAAGATAATATTATTGTGCTAGATAGATTTATTGACTACCATCAATAAAAAATCATCCATGTTCACTTCTTGCAGACAAAGAATGTCCATCTCAGGAAACTTCCTTCTAAAATTATGCATAACAAACTTCCATTTTGGGTATGTAAGACCTTGAACATTCCAAGAAATTCAATTCATAGATGATCGGTGTCAAGATACATATCCTCAGAGTCTAGCCCTTCTAAGGCATCATAATGGTTATGTAAAAAGTGACCACTATTGGCATTTAAAAAATCATCAAATTGTATTTTCATAGTAGGATCAACCTAATACTCTCCTTCCTCTAACTCTTTATACCTCTTAGGAGGAATATGAGAGAATTTGGGTGCATCTCATTAAGCAGGAAGTGGAAGAGTAGTTGGTTGTGAGTCTAAAAACTAGAAGAACTAGGTAAAAGAGCCTCGAGACCCTAGGATAAAACATTGGTAGCAAAAGGGGTGTTGAAGACCCAAGGTTTTTCTATGAGTTTTTGGGCTTTAGCATTGGAAGACTCTTTCTCAATAGGAGTCTAGTCCTATGGGCCATTACTTGTTGATGGATTACTTCTTTTAAGATTTCCTATGATTAATCTCTTGGATTTGGTGTGGCTATTCTTCTTTCCTACCGTAGTCCAATTATCCTCAACTAAATTTTTGCTAGCTTTCAGAGAGGACTTAGGAGGAGAGGATGTGAGGTTGGGCACATTGTTGTGAGCTATTTGAAGGGGATAGTCCTAAATTTTATGGTCGATGGCTTGGTATCAAAAGTAGGTGTTGGTAAATTTGATATATAGGATTCACTGAGAGTGTCTCACATCCCCAACTTGAATTTCCATAAACTCCTTGAGGTCTTAGGAGAGGTCTACTTCTACACAAACTTGATTCTACAATCTAGAAGAGTAGAGCCTATTTTACTCATGGTAGATAACTTGACCTATGTAGGAAACTATCTAGTGAATAAAATGCTACTAGGGGAGTGGAAGACCTAGAAATTCTACCCAAATTGGGAACTTGAGAGTAGTGGGCTCCAAGATAATAAAGTCTCATGTCCAAGGGGAGAAAACCATGAACAAGTTCTTAACATACCATGTGGCTAACTTATGGAGGATACCTTCTGCATGGGAAGGGTCAGAAAAATAGAATAAAAAAATACTTGGTTATATTCTGGATGCTCTCAAGTTTTATCCCATGAGCTACCCAGTGGGCTTGAACCTAGGACCTAAGCATACTTTCAAAGGGAATCTAACCCATAGAATAACCTATCAAATAGAACTATTATAGTCATTAACAAACAAAGTTAAAATCTAAAATGGGCAAAATAACATCAGGTTCTAAAGAGTTACCTCAAGGTATACCTTTGGGACAAACTTCCTTGGACACATGCAGGTGGCCATTACTTGATGCTCTATCATTCTTCTCTATAGCTGAAATAGTCGAGAGAGACTGAGGGGAAGTTATTAAAAAAGCAAACTTTGCCCAAAGGTGAGAAACCATAAAGGCAATAAATGTAAGTCTTGAAATTAACCTATCAAGGGACATGGTATTAGACAATATGGAATGAAAAAAATCAAGGGCTGACTCAATGGCCTGCATGGAGGAAACCCTAGCAGAGCAAAAAATATAATCGATAGAAAACTCGAATATGTTTTTTTTATCAAGTGAAACAACTTGAGTTTTATATAGTAAAAAATCATTAAACTATATAATTAGGTGTAATTTAATGTATACTATAGGTTTTAAGAGTTTTTGTAATGGTACAAGACCTTACAGTATGGTTTCTAGGTCTGTAGCATTGGAATGGGCCTAAAGAGACCTAAATGGTTGAAGGGACCATTGATTCAATTGATCTCCCTTAAGGGTTGAGTCATGAAAGTTTGTATGAAGTAGGAAGGGATTAATGGGTGTCCAAAAGTGGTTTTATATTGTTGATATTATCTATAGTTTGTCTAAATAAATGAGGTTTGCATAAAAATAGGGCTACAAGAGAGAGACCTTAAGAGTGAAAGTGTAGTTGAGTTGAGAGTCCCTACTTGATGATTGTGTTGATCAATTAGATGTATGTGATAATTCAAAGGGTCAGGTGTATGGTCATATGAACCCTTGAGAAAATACAAATAACCTTGGATGTTTGTTTTAGGCTTTCAAACCTATAAACCTAGTTCAATAAAAGAGTTAGTTTGAACAGATAATAAAGAAATGAAATATGTAGAAGAGATAATGATGGTGACAATAAAGAGAATGTATAATAGGAATGTTGATATACCTTTATGATAGTATAAAATATTAAACATATAAAGAGGATTAAGAGCCTAATGAAGCCAAGGAGTGAACAAGAAGAGAGATCAAGATGCAAGCAAGGCCAAAGTCAAAGAAAGGGATTTAAAGGCAGATAATTAGAGCCAAGTAATGGTATAATACTAGTTCATATTTTCAATTCTTTCATGTGTATAGGTTTCCTCTTCATTAGGATCATTACCTTACGCTTAACTAATGTTAAACCATCTTAAGAAGGCACTATAAATAGTTATTTCATCCCACATTATATATGAATTTTAGGGTGTATAAATGTGTGTCCTAAAACTCATAAAATCATATCTAAGTACCCTAGTAGTCATCTTCTTGATAAAACCATTTGAATATCATTAACCCTAGGTAGTTAAGTTTTATACATGATTAGATTTGGTTTGGCAGGTATAGGTATATTATGAGCCATATATTTTTCTAGAAATCCTACTAACATGCCACAATTTTAGGCCAATAATTTCCAACATCATTCTTAAAATGGTCATATATAAAATATGCCAAGCATATCATTCAAAAACCTTTTACTACTAAAATACATCATCCTTTTAAGCATAATATCCCTATTCTTTCTGAAAATATTCATAGGAAAATTATCATGCAATGATATAACAATGTATTTAACACATTTATCAATGAAATCTAACATGTATTATATTAAATAATAAAATTTAATATAAATAATGTATATCTTGTAAAAACTCCCAAATTATTCAGAATTGAGTATTTAACCTATATATAATATAAGGAATTCACTACTTGTAGATTTTAAATATTCCCTAACCTTTACAAATAAATATGATTATCACCTTCAATAAGCAAGATAATCTTACCTTTTTTGATATTTAATAGCACCAACTTATATCCACGTTCTTATAAATATGTCGTAACACATTAGTTACCATTAAAGGATAATTTTACAATTCATTGTAAACACATACATTAGTAAAACATAAAGCATTTAATATACATGTGTTTCAAACATAACCATGGAATTGATTATAGGATTTTTCAGTGCTACCTCCCTGAGGCTATAATAATTACCCTCATGGATTGGGTCATGACATCAAGTAATGTTCCTTCTATTATTAGCCAACTATCTTAACAACGAACAATAGATGAAAGATGTCATTATTTACTACTCAATAAAAAAAATACCATTATTAAAAATTGACCAATAAAAGTTAATTATCAACAAACTATTTGATAAGTGACCCTAATAGTGTAACCTTCGATTAAATCAATGTAATTAAAATTACTTCAGATGATTACTCTTGCATAGGAACCATAAAAAATAATGGATTGATTATGTAATATATAAGTCATTAGATGCAAATAATCAATAATCTCTACATTTTTAATTCCAATGGTGAGATTTTTTAACTTATAAAAACATAATAATGACTTCCCACTGAACGTTGAGATAATCCACATATCTCTTATTCATTTTTTCTTTAATTCAATATTTTCTTATAATAAAAAATTAGTTTGGAATATTATCTTAAAATTGATATTTCCAATGTTTCCACATTATACCAAACAACAATAAATACAACTTAATTTAAATGAATTTTTACCCAACACTAATACCATGTGCATACCAATTTTAACAATGTTGACTTAGTTACTTTTCTTATGAGTTATAAATCCCATATTAAAATGTAAACCCAATTTCATAATACAAACTATAATAATTATATTAAAATAATAAAAATGTTACAAAAATGGTATACAATCAATTAAGAAGATGTTTTAAGATCTTAGCCATTTAATTACCAACTTGGTATTAAAAAAATACACTTGTAAAGTAACCACAAAAAAGTGTTAATCCACTGATAGTATGTAATTCACTCAATATAAAAACTTCATTTACCATTATAACTATTGATTACAATTTCTATTTATTTCTCCAAACCGAAATGAAAATACAAAATCAAACATAGACTATTGTTCCTAAATTCTTTCATGCAATTAATAGTTATATAAACCAACCTCTAAATCAAGGTTAATAATTATACAAAGAACCTATAAGAATTTCATCTTCCATAACCAACTCAAATGATACACTCAAATATTAAATTTTTCAAGACTATGTTCTTGAAGAAAGATTAACTAAACCCATAACCTAGTCAAACATATGCATAACGTATAGAATAGTTTAAGTATAAAATATTAAACTACATAATGGTATTTTCAATGATAGATATGACTATAGGCATGTAATATCAACCTAGTGATCAACCCTATCATCAATCACATATTTTTTACACCATACATAAAAATCCAATACTAATAATGCAAACTTAACACAACTAAGTATCAATGAACAATGATTTCATGGGTCAAACAATCAATATATATCCAAACCCAATGAATGTTGAATGTATCAAGGATTCACAAATATTCCAAATATAACTCTTAAATGTTTTATAATACATAATTATACACATGTACATACAATAACTCAACCACATAACTATATAAAAGATGACATTAATAATTAAGGATTTGATGCTTTCACAGTCCATATTAAAATCAATCATTTTTTGGAATAACTATGTGATTTTTTTCCTCGAAATTTCAGATCACTACCGTGATCCTTATTCAAGAGAGAAAAAAATGAATGTGATAACATCATAAAACCTTCTAAATAGACAAAGGGATTAAGAAATTAACCATTGAAACCCAAAAAAGAAGTTTCCAAATTTTAATGGAAAGGATATTGTCATTGGTTTTTAGAAAGGAAATTTTCTTTTTTAAGTTTTCAATTAATAGAAATAATTTAAGTAATTTAAATAAGTTTCTAATCAAATAAGCATACTAAAATTTTTATTAATGTTCAAATATATATTTTATATTTTAATATTTCTATTTTTTATTTCATTTTAATTTTAATATTTAAATATTTATTTTAATTTTCACTTCTAATTTTATATTTATCAATATTATCAATAAATATAGTTTGTACCCCCATTAACAGGTCAATAGTAGTTACTGGAAAAAAAGTAAGAAAGGGTAAGTGCTCTTGGATTCCTCCACTAGCAAGGTGGTTCAAGTTAAATTTTGATGAGGCTTCCAAATGAAATTTGGGGGCTTCAAAGGTTGGTGTATTATCCATGATTGTAGTGGATCTTTGATCAAATCAATGTCTAGGAAACTTCCAGATGACACCAACAATGAAGCACAGGTACAAGCACTTATTAATGGGATTAAACTTGCAATCCAATTCAATATCATTAAGCTCATCATTGAAGAGGACTTGTAAATTATCATTTTTTCTCTTCAAAAAAAGGTTGCTACTTTTTGGAAGACAAAAAATACTTTATTGAGTGTTTGGGATAGACTAGCTCTCTTTGCTTCCCTAGAGTCTAATCATTGTTATCATGCATCTAATGTTGTAGCTAACTTCCTAGCCAATTGTCACATCAATTAATTTGAAATGAGTCGAGTGGATAATTTGTGAGAAACTTGGGAGGATATTCCATCTCTTATATCTATTGATTTGGGATGCTAATTTTTAGTGTCATTCTTTTTGTATTATTTTAAAAATAAATAAATAATAATAATAACAAAAATGGGAAGTCTTGGCATTTTCACAATCTAGTAGAGCTATTATAACGTCTATCAGCATTTTTAGTAGATGAGTCAAATCTTCTACTAAATCCTTCACCATAATCACACATAATGTTTACTCCTATGGTGATGATGTTTTCATAAATACAAAGGGCACTAGTTTATTGGCTCACATGATGGTAAACCTATCGTATGTAAGAATTTATATGTTTATAAGATGTCAATTGACCACTCTCAATGGCCATGTAGACACCAAAAATCCACACACTATGATTCCAAATGTCGAAGACACCCCTTGACCACCTTGGGACCTTTTTGGGACTAACCTAACCCTCTAAGTCCTAATAAATCTTACTCGTAGTCAATTTAATTTAATTAAATCAACCTAACCTTTCACCCATCTTTACCTTTTACCCTCAATTTTTGATGGTTAGGTTGACTTCTAATGGTCACCCTGACCGTCAATGGTCAGGGTCCACCTCTTTAGCTAAGAACATGCAAAATACCCACTATGTTTTTCTAAATATAAGTTATCTAAATCCTATTATGATCCATTACATGGATGATTTATAATTAGATAGCCTTGTTGAACCTTCACTTCCACATCTTTCTTATGCCTATAAGAAGAGATGAGTTGGGAGGTGAAATCATCTACAATTATTATTAAGAGCTTGTGCATACAAGAGTTTATTTCTTACAAGTCAATCACCATCAACAATCCAACAATTTAGTAATCATATCATAGAGTCATTTTTCCACCAAGTTCTCAGGTACCATTACTTTATCAGAATCAAGTTATATTCCATCAACATATCAACTACCTCAACCATCCACCCAATCAACTTCTAGTAAGATAAGTACTCATTTCTTAGTATTCATTTACTCTATTTCTATTTCATAATCAACCTAGGTCTTACCTATCTCTCAAAATCCATCTTTTGGATCTCATCAATCAACCTTTTTATCAATCCAAATCTAGACATAGTAACCCTTGATGGTTGACTCAATTGTCGATGGTCTGCCCAACTACCGATAATCACCTTGACTACCGAAGATCACCTTAATTGTCAATGATCAGCCCAAATGTCAATGGTCACTGTGGTAGTGAAAATTATCAAGATAATTTCACCCACCTACACCCAATTAAACCTAATTATCTATGTTTTTACTTTGATTTTTTAAAGTAGACTCCAACTCTTTAACACTCGTATCAATTAGTTTGTCACTAATTTAATCATTTCTAGTCTATTTTCTAAGTAAACATTCTTGTATTCAATTTCAGTACCTTTGATTTATTGATGAAATTATTTTCCTTTCTCTTTTATGAACTTAATTATTTAAAATGTGTGGATTGACAGCCCCTAAAGAATCTCTTGCTTCTAGGATCTAGCTATCGCTAGGCAATCCACTCAACTATTTATCTAACAAAGCCAAAGAGGAGCTCTTCACAATCTTCTAATTCAATGCACACACAATCAAACAAGTTTTTCACCCATACTCATTAGTTTCTTCTTTTCCCTTTCCCAATTATAGGCAAGAAATTCATTGAAACATTTTGGCATGCCTGGTGGGACCCTAGTGTCTTTACTTGGGATCTTGTTTGCTTGCATTCTCTCTCTATTCTATGCTCATTAATAAAATCAAAATTTTCATTTGGGCTTAAAATAAACTAAATACATCAACTTATTTAAATTTTAGTTCATATAGCTTAACTTAAAAGCAAATTAATCTATTGTAGCTTCACTCTTTGTTGCATACACTCAATCAAACCAGTTTTATCAAGTAAACATCAAACAAACTTAAGACAAGGCCCGACTAGGATTTCATCACCTAGCAGTAACCTTACCATTTCTCAACAATCCTAATTAAAGGTCATTACCAAGGGGAGAACAAACTCAGCTCTTTGGTTGAGTATAATCTATGGATATCAATATATACTAGCTAAGCAACCAACACCTTTATTGCTATGGTGTGTGAAGTGAGGGGGTAGGCCCTAATACCAAGCCACATATTGATTATAATAAAAATTCTTTTTTAGCACCTAAACACAACCTAAAACCAACCTTAGACTTCTTTTCTAGTACCTGATCCATAAACCAATCTCAGTCACACATTTTCTTAAGGCATAAGCCAAAAGTGAGATTAATTAAAACTTTAGGACTTAACGTATCTTTTAGAGTGTGATTTGATTTCTTTGATCATTTTCTTATCTTCTCTTTATTTGACTAGTGAGGTTTTTGTGATTTCTATCTCCCTTATCTCATATGGTTCTCACTCACTAACAGTGAATAGACCTTGCAGAGCAAAACCCATCACCAAACCAACCTACCTCATCTACCTCTTCATCCATGGACTACATTTCTAAACTAGAAAAATATCCCCACCCCTTAGGAAGTCTTACCTTCCCTTGAGAGGATCCTCAAGGAGATGCATATTTTTCCACTTTTATAGATAACAATCCCATGGCCTTGCAATATTATCTTATAACCACATCTTACCACATCCCAGATTTGACTCCATCTGTAGATCTACCTTATGGCATGCCTCTCCACCTCATAGGGAGTACCTCTATTACCATGGTCACAACTCAACTATTAACTATACAATCCTCTTCATCAACCAACAACCCCTTTGAGACTACCATTGAAAACAAACTAGCCCAAACTACCACTACCCTTATACCTTATACTCCTACCAACCACTCCTCCACCATAGAAGTGCCTACCTCTAGCACTACCAACTTTCATCTAGCTACCTCAAATCCCCCAAACACTACTCTACTTCAAATCCATGTGGTTTCCATACCCTCTACCTTGTCATCGATTACTACTAGGGTTCACCACCCTTCCATTGATCACCAACCCAACTATCATTCCTATCCAACAAGCACCCCTTGGACCAACCTTTGGCTACATCCCTAATCTATAAGGGTATGTACCCACTACCCAACCACCTACCTCTACCTACCTTTATTTATCCTCCACCCAACCATTGACATCCACTTATCCATAAATGACAACCTCCCAACCTTCTACCCACTATCAGCATGTCTCCCAACCACTACAATAACATGTATCTTAAAACCTTCTAGGTTTTTAACCCCAAGCTGACCTAATGAAGATGCTTATGGATAATATGACCATCTAAGAGTCATCTATTTTAGGTGCTCACAACATCGTGTCATATGACCAAATCTTTTATGATCCCATCTATCCATCTGTAACTATCAGGCCATATCCTCCCTAATGGGAGCTTCTCAAGTTCTCTAAATTTCAAAGTAAGAATGATCCCCAATATCACCTTGGGGAATTTATTCATGCTTTCTATCTCATCACCTATGATGATGTGCTTCTCCTCCATACTTTCCCCATGTCCCTAACTAGTCTGACATTGGATTGGTATAGTGCCATACATAATCACTCCCTTTTCTCTTTCACCTAACTAGATCAAACCTTCTTGGACCACTTTTCAATCAATATCTCTAGGAAATTTTAAATCACTAACCTCTACTCTATCTATAAATTTGAGGATGAATCCATTTCTAATTTTATGTCTCATTGGATAAGCCTGATTAACCAACTTTCCTTTTCCTTGCCTCAACTTGAACTCATAAAGCTCTTTGCTTGGGCATGTGCCAAGCATATATCCTCTACACTACATGTTTAAAGCTTCCAAACCTTAGATAAAGATTTTACCATGGCCTATAAGTTAGATAACTAAGCCATTGACAAAGGAAAGATAAAGCTCAAAAATAAGAACTCAACCTATAAAAGCAATGAGGTTTCCTCCTCCAAGTCAAGCAACCAGTCTAATACCAACACCAAGAGTAAAGGAACCATGAATGTGGTTGTATTAAAAACCACTCCTCCACCTTTCATTAACCAATCTAATTACTCTAGTTCCTCAGATCAAAACATGAGGATCCAAACCTAGAGCAACCAGAAGTAATTTACTCTGCTTAGGGAATCATATGCTTCTATCTTGGAGAATTTATTGAAGGCAAACATCATCCAACTCCCTCCTATCAAGCCACCCCATAAATTTGAATTTTTTTTCCCACACCTAGTCAGTACAATGAGAATGATATGTGTGCCTTTCATCGATTAATAAGACATGATGTTAGTAGGTGAAACACCTTCATGAGCCTTGTCCAATCCCTTATTGATAAGGGGGAGCTTAAATTGGACAACCCCAATGCACCATAAAACCAAGCCCTTGATATATTTATGAAACCTTTCCTAAACCATGCTCCTACCAAGAATGAGAGAACAACATTAAGTGTTCTCATGATACCCATACAATTAAAAAGGTCATTGATGCACTCATTACTAAACCACCTAGTATCCAATCTTCTGATTCTCCACTATCTATTGAGATAGTGGACTTACCTTCCCTTCCTTTAGACACTCAAACCAAGGAATTACCATCCTCTCCCCCTCCACTTATTGAGGTAGTAGATCCACTAGCCTCCCTTTCAACTAATATACTAGAGCAACCAACCATCAGCACCCTATCTTTACCTTTAACTACTAAGCAACCTATTCCCCCTTCAAAAATCATTCCTAAGGAGGAAACCCCCTTGTCTACTACTCTCATAGATTAACCACCTATCTCAACCTCGCATCTTTTTATTGAGGATGAGGATGAGGTTACCAACCCTATGTCTCTACCTAGGGGCTTATCTTTTAGGTCTACTATTCAGGGAATCAAACCAACCTACAAGCCATTCTTTAGGATAGTGTAGAAATTGGAATTTATCCCCAACCTTGACATGGATCAAGCCACCTTCTAGAAGCAATTAGGGATACCTTATATCACTAAGAAAGAACCTCCAACCATACCTTTAGTATACCAACCCATCACCTCCATCATTCGAGCTCTTACCCTATCAACTAATTTTACCAATCCAATAATCCCTTAACAATATGGGACACCTAGACCCTAAGCAATTGATTCACCTTCTCAAACCAAACCTACCAAACCAATTAATAACCTTGTTGTCTTTCCTACACCAAGCCTTAGTCACCCCTTAATGAAGGTGGAGCTCACCTCACCAGAACCAACAACCAAATGCCAAACCAAAACAATAAAAGAGGTAAAACCACACAAAGGTCATAAGGCTCAAATTATACCTCCCTCAACCTTGCCTTTCATTTTGGGGCCTCATCCCTCTACCTTTAATATGAATCTATTTGTCTCTACCAAAACCCCACCACCTCTTTTGGTTACACCTTCATCGTTGCTCTTCAATGCACCTCTTTTCACCATGCTAACAATACCTAAGCTACCTACCTTGTGATCTTCTACCCTTAGCTCACCAACCTCCTTGCCTAAATTGAAGCCACCAACCAAGCATACCATCCTACCTAAAATACCTACCCCCAAACCTATTTCCAAGGAAACTCCTTACTCAACCATCAAAGTAAACCTCACTAAACCTTTACCACCTTTGGCTGAATACTATTCATCTATTTTATATAAGTTATTATAAATTTCTTGTTTAGCCTTACCTCCCATCAGACCCTTTGACCCTCTAGCTTCTAAACCCATCTGGTACAATGACCACCACATGTGTTCTTATCATAGGACACCCAGTTATGACATGGAGAACTAAAAAGCTCTCCAAACCATCATCCACTATCTTTATGATGAGGATGATTTGATAACAAACAAATCTCCTATAATCCCCATACCAATCCCACCACCAAACATACCTACCCAACACTCACCTACTCCTCCACTCTCACCTTGGAGTGAAGATGAATCAAAGCAATACTCCATCTCAACCTCTCCTTCTATCCATACTATCTACATGGTCACAAAATCATAGTAGAAGGATAAGGGGAAAGATAAGGTGTTCATTCCTTGGACATACCCCTCCTCAAACTCCCAACCAACCTACACCCAACCATCTCCATCTTCAACCAAACCCAAGGTGTCTATTTTAGGTGCCTCCTAATCTAACCCCTCAAAATCCATCAAGAGAGTTATCCTCAAGTAACTTCATCAAACAGTGGCAAAGATGAGCTTGTATGAGTGGATATCTAGGTCTCCCCATCACCACCAAACACTAATAGAGGCTTTAAAATCCATTGAGGTCCAACCTGAGGACCCCCAAAATCTAGCCTCATTTATCGGTGCCCTTTAGATTTTCAACCTTATTACCTTCAAGGACTCATAAATACCTTCAATCCATCTTGAGAACCCAAATCCACATCTCTTTATCACGGCCTACATCAACCAAACCCATATCAAATGGGTCATGATTGGTGGGGGAGCTAGCATTAACATCATCTCATCTCATGCCTACAACCAACTCAATTTATCAAAAAATGTCATATCTGAATCTTTGATCATACTTCACTCCTTCAATGATACCATGGCCATTACCTTAAGAACTATTGTCCTCCATATCCTTTTAGGACCTCACATGCTCCCTAAACTTTTCCATGTTGTAGAGGGTGAATTCCAATACAACATCTTGTTGGGATGACCTTGGATTTGCTCCATGGGTTGTGTTCCCTCTACCCTCCACCATTACATTAAGTTCTAGAATGAAGGCTAAGTCATCACCATCCAGGCTTACCCATGTCCTTTCTCAACATGTAACATGACCTATCACCCTAACAATGTCCTCATACCCCCCTCTAGCACACCCTCAATAACTAAAGCCCAACCTTCAACCACCAAAGCAGATATCATACCTCTTTCCACCAATGAGGCATCAACTAGTTCCTTTATACCTTCACACCAAATCCCTACCATAGACCCTTTAGAATCCATGTTCCATCACCTTTCATTGGGGTAATATCACTTTTTATCACTTGATGATTTCCCTACTCCTCATGAGTATGGGAAACTTACCAACTAGCCAGGATATGACCCCAATGTTGGGACTATTATTTCCCTCAGACCTCCCCACCATTAGACCTATTTTATCTATGAGGGACTCAATAAATCCCTTAGTACTTATACCAAATCTCTTCCACCTCAACCATTCACCATCAGTTTCTCTTACCTAGACAAACCAAGTTTTTCCAAGACATACCTCTGTCGGTGTGCTTAGAAAGGCTTCAATCTTAGGTGATATGAGTATGGCCCACATGAATTAGTCACTCTCAAAACTAGGAATCCACATGAGAAGAACAAACTAGGTTTCATCTTACCTAATAAGAAGAAAGACAAACAACCCACCATTACCATCATTGAGGAGGATATCCCTTCCTAACTAACCTCACCTCTACTTGCATGCAAGGATGATGACATCATCCCACCTAAATTCTTTTTATCAACATGATTAGCCTTAGATACTTGACTTATCAAAAGGAGGGGGAGTCTGTAACCATCCCTTTAACCCATCTTAAAATGATAGGATATGACTCTCCTACCATTAACATTATTTAGTACCAAGATGATTATTTTATTCTCATCAATCTTGGTGTCTCAGATTCTTTAATCCGTAAATCCCTTCCTATTGAGTCTTCTATTGTGTTGAATGAATCCACCATGGATATCAACTTGGGTACTCCAAATAACTCTCACATTGTCAAAATTTATCAATCATTGAAGTTTGAGGAACTTTGAGACTTCCCCTCCTTCCTCCAAGACCATAATAGAGCCTTTACTTGGTCTTACAGTGATATGCCTAGAATTGACCCCACCATTTCTACCCATAACATAGTCAGTCACTGTGATGCAAAACCTATCAAGTAAAATATCAAATTCATACATCCTCACATAGCCATTCTCATCAAAGAAGAGCTTTAGTGCCTACTCTCTATCAACTTTATTCAACCCATTGATTACCCCCAATGGGTCTTGAATGTTGTACCTATCACCAAAGCCACATGGGAACTACGTATTTATGTGGACTTTCATGACCTCAACCTCACTTACCCTAAAGATAAATTTAATCTATCGATCATTAACTAGCTTGTTGATCTTACAACTGACCACGAGATGTTACTCTCATGAATGGGTTCTCGAGTTACAATCAGATCTTAATTGTTCTTAAAGATTAGCACAAAACTGGCTTTACTACCCCTTAAGGAACTATTTGCTATAAAGTCATACCTTTTGGACTAAAGAACATTTTTGAAACCTACCAACATGCCATGACCTATATTTTCCATGACCTTATCCATAAGATTTTAGATGACTATGTGGACAACCTTCTCAGAAAATCCAAACTTTGAAAAGATCACTTAGTCATTTTTAAGATCATCTTTCCGTGACTTATCCATTACCATCTCTACCTAAACCCCAAAAAGTGAATTTTTGGGGTATTATCATGAAAGCTTCTTGGTTTCATTATCTCCCTTCATGGGATCAAAGTCAATCCCACCAAGATCAAAGCCATCCTCGACATGTTTCCTCTAACCAACCTCAAACAACTCTGTAGCTTGCAAGGGAAGCTACAATCCATTCATCATTTTATTTCCTAGCTTTCAGATCGGTGCCAACTCTTATAATACCTTTTAAATAAGGACATCTATTTAAAGTGGAATAGTGATTGCCAAAAGGCCTTTGATTTACTCAAAAAGTACCTTTTGTCACCACATGTCCTTACCTCTCCCAAGGATGACTAGCCTTTCTACCTATATATCTCTACCACTGACCATTCCCTAGGGGTAATGTTGGATCACCAAGATGAAAAACATAGAGAGAAAGCCTTATACTACATTAGCCACACACTTATAGAGTATGAGACTCAGTATACCCATATTGAAAAGCTTTTCTTATCTTTAGTCTTCATAGCTACCAAACTTTACCACTACCTTCTTAGCCATAAAGCCTATGTCCTAACAAATACCGAACCACTCAAGTACATACATTCTAAGCCATACCAAAATTAGCATATGGCCAAGTGGCTCATACTCTTAGTAGAGTTTAACCTTGAGTTCCTTCAAAAAAAAATTAATTAAGGGGTAAATCATTACTGATTAATTGGTCGAAGTAGCTTTAGTAGATAACCAACCTCCTCCTCTTGAATTCCTTGATGAGTCCATCGCAACCCTCTCTCAAGAATATTTCACTTATCAGGTCACCATGTTCTTCAATGGATCAAAGTGTCAACATGGTGGGGGATCAGGTATCATCCTTATCCCCTTTGATAGTGAACCTATCCCTTTGTTCTTCAATCTTGATTTTGAACGTACCAACAACATGGTTGAGTATTAAGCCCTAGTGATAGGCCTTCAAACTACCTTAGCCCTAGGAGTCAAAACAATCAACATCTTTTGTAACTCATAACTTATGGTTAATCAAATCAATATCTCTTATTAGTGTAGAAATGATGTCTCATAATAGTACAAGCAACTAGTTGACAAACTCTTAGCATCATTTGAACACTATCACGTATAGTCAACCATGTGATCAACCAAAAAAGTTTACCAACACCATGGCTTCCTTTGCCTCTTAGATCCTATCTGCACCCCCAGGCTCTAAACTATTTGTCATTATCCACAGACTTATCTGCCTTCCTATATCAAACCAAATTCTCCCACTATTTTTAATGTCGAGGAAACCTAACCTAACCTTTGGTATCAACAAACCTTTGACTATCTTAACCTTGGCATAGTTCCTTCTAGCCTCTCTAGGAATGCTCAAAGAGTGTTTATTCAGAGTACCTCTTGCTATACCATTATGGGGGAATTATTTATAAGTACATTTTTGATGGTCTCCTCTTCCGTTACTTGTGTAGTCACGAAGCCTCTCATGCTATCAAAGAAATGCATGATGGAATCTATGGAGGACACTTTATTAGCCTCATTTTAGCTAAGTGTATCCTTCACCTCAGCTACTATTGGCCTACCCTTAACCAAGACTGTTGTAATTATGTGAAAAAGTGTGTTAAATGTCAACAACATGCTAATTTACATCACACACCTAGTCATAACCTTTTAGTTTCCACCAATTTTTAGCCCTTTTCACAATGGGGTCTAGACCTTATTGGTGAAATTAGCCCCCTTTCCTCATAGTAACACCATCCTATCATCATCATGATCAAGTGTTTTAGCAAGTGGGTAGAGGTTATTCTTCTAGTCTCAACCAAAGTGAAGAAGATTCTCAACTTTATCAACCATCACATCATCTACCGCTTTGGTTTTCCTCATAATATTATCGCTAACAATGGTAAATCCTTTAAGAATAAGCAAGTCTATGGTTTGTGTGATATATTTGGCATTAATTTAAGCTTCTCCTCACCCTATCACCGTCAATAAAATAGATAGGTAGAAACCTCTATCAAAAATCTTAATAACATTCTAACTAAGATGGTCAATGCATCTGGTCAGGATTGGCATCTGAACATTCCCTTTACCTTATGGGCATATCATACTATCATAGAACCCCCATGAGCGCCACCCCATTTTTCCTTATGTTTAGAGTGAAGGTCATCTTGCCTCTTGAATTCCAAATCCCCTCTCATCGTATATATTTGAAAGAGCTTATTTTGGAGGAAAATTATCATCAACACCATTTAGTTCAGATCGAGCTACTTGATGATCATCATTTAGAATCCCTTACCCATCTCCATGTCTATCAAAAATGCATCAAGCATGCCTATAACAAATACCTTATAGTGTGAAAATGTAATATCAAATATCTTGTCCTAAAGGAAAACCAACATGTCATTAATATGGAGAAAAGCATGTGGGGAAAGTTTGCTTTCAATTGGCTCAAACCTTATATCATAACCCATAAGTATGGATTGGGATCTTACTTGTTATCTTCTCTCGAAGGCCACCTAGAACTTGAGCCCCTCAATACTTTGCATTTTCATCTATTCTTTTGTTGAGAGGGATCGTATTAACCTTTTGTCCAACTTAAGCTCATCCCTTGTTATACATCCACATTTCATCTCCCTATTTTAGGGGCAACAGTTTAAAAATTGAATCATGTGATTAGTTTTCACTAGCATATATTTATCTTAAACAATGGGTATCATGGCTCTACCCATGGCATGGTTATCATGGTACTTTCCAAACCTTCACAGGATGAAGTCCCATGATTTTTGTCACCTACACCTCTTCACACCTAATCAACCTTATTATTCTTCTAGTTTTGCCTTCATAAAGGTGAACCACTAAGCCAACCTAAGCAAGTCTATGTCAAGAAAAATCAAATCAAAATAAAAAAATTCTTATCACTAGTAATCATGGGTCATTCTTAACATTTATAGACTACTCCTTTAAAGGATAGTTGTTGAAAATCTATTTGAAATTGCCAAAATGTAAGGTGGACTACTCCTAAAAAGGATAGCTATCAAAAGCATTAAGCAAAGCACATAAATTTGATGACTCCCTCAAAGGATGGCTGAGTAAGCATTTGTCAAAAGCATAGAAATTTATTGGAAGCTTCCTGCATCAATCAACTTCCCATATATATCAATTAACAAAAGACCCATTATCAAAATCACAACAAAAGTAAACTAATTTTGAAGGTTGTAATCAGTTCTCAAGCATCACACTAAGGTAGAAGCCATAACTAGCTTTCACAAGTAGACTTATCGCATAGATCAATCTACACAATTCTAACATAAGCTTGCTTATCTCGATTCTTTAGACACCTATAGAAGAGGCATGTTAGTCTTACAATAGGTTTCCATTTCCACCAATCTCTCCTTTCCATTATATACAAGGGATTCTTGAGCTTACTTGACATTATGTGGTCAAGACACATTTTTAATCAACTAGAAAACACTCATGCAAAGCATTGAAAGGGCTTATATTCATTAATTCAATCCAACTTTGGTTTTGTTTTAGTTCATGTCAACAAAGAGACATCCTACCCTCTTCTTATTCTATCATAACTAGTTGATATTTTCATTATGATGTTTATTTCTTAATTAGATTCTTTAAGTCTCCCATCTAATGTTGTTTATTAAGCTACCCTAGTTGTCTTATCCTAAAAACATTAACAACATGCATAAACATATTAACCATGAGAATAACCATACCAAGCATGATATTATCACAACTTCCATGAGCATTTAAACAATCAACCATTTTTCACCACATGTCTAAATCTAGAATAATGTGATATATACTAATTAAAATAAGCATAACCATAAATCAAAACCATTTCATGCCTAGATAAGTCTATGTTAGCATTTAGCATCCATAATAAATATAAACATTAGATCGTAAGCATTAAACATCAACATCTAACCATAAGCCATAAATAATGAGCATGAGCATAAGAAAAGATCACATGTATATAAACTTGGGAGTCAAATAACCATAAAAATGTGTACATGTAGATAGATAGGACTCTCTCAAAAATGTACATCTCACTGCATCATCTCATAGGCTAGAATCAAAATGATATATAAAATTCATATACATATCTAGTTATATCTATGCCCTAGGGGCACCACTACCTCTTGGATCACTGTTGGATCCTAGTGCTTATCCACCTACTGTACTGGTTGATCTTCCACCTATCCCTATTTGACTAGATACAAATGTTGCCCACTTTCCTAGTGTTACTAAACTACCTCCACCTACTAATTTGGCCCTATACTCACCCCATTAGAGCCTATTTAGACACTATGACATAATAATAGCATCACAGTACCATAGTTCCTTCACTATAGCTAGGTATCATGTTGTAGGGGTAAATCTAGGTGGCATTGCCTATCTTGCTACTCTTCCTCCTCCTTTCTACCTCAAAGAGTTCCTCTCCTAAGTCACGAATCCTAGAGAGGTTTGGGCTTGATCCCTCTCACCTATGAAGTAGTAAGCTAACCCTATAAGGTCCCAACCTAACCCTATAGTGTGATAATCTAGCCCTGTAGTATGGCCACATGTCCCTATAGTACCTGTACATATCCTTGTGATGTGGCTAAAGCCACTCTTGCCTATCCATCATGACTAATGAAATCCATAGCCATCAACCTTACACCTCTATCATCTTTGCCAATATCTATATCTATGTATATGGGTTGGTACCATGCCACGTACCCATCTATAAACCTAGCATCATCTATTTGTGCCATAACAAGTAACTCCTCAAACTCTAGCATAGTAGGAAAAAGATGTGGCTCTGGTAGTAGGATCTCTGAATCCTCTCTCCTATACTTGGGGAATGGCCCTAAGATACCCTATACTAGGTCAAACTATTGATGTACCCTATTAAAAAAAATCAGCTCCACCTCTCCATTTCACCTATCAAGTATCCATCTATAGCTTTGGAATAAGAGTGTCTACCTCCTATACCCTAACCATACTGATAACTAGACATATGGCCTCCATCTGATATCTCTTATCACTAGTGCACCCCTAAACCACTCCACATCATGTACACCACCTCCTATACCTGATGTAGTAAAATCACCCCTCCACCACATAAAACTAATGGGAAACTCAATCTATGTAAAACTTGTCCATAGTAATCTGACTGGCCACAACACCTAAATGTGCTCATATGCCTAGCATTAGATAACTAGGCCAATGCTAATATCATACCTCCTATGGGCCCTAAAACCCCATAGCTCCCTATAAATCTAGACTAGTAAAATTGGTGCCCAACTAAATACCATTTAACCCAGTAATAGCTTAACAAGAACCCACAGTAGAAAATAAGAAAATCTCTTATTTCTAGAGTCAAGAATCCCAAAGCATGGTCATGATTCTCCTCTCAGTAGGATCCCTCTAATAAAACACTATATACCTAAATCCCCTAGCATGCCATCTAACCTAATCACTCTCATCTCCATATAATAGCTTGATATGATCATCCTACTTTTCTTGATCTATGTGGTATGTCAGATCATCATGGAGTGGAAGTCAAGTGATCCTATAAACATATTTGGGTAGAATAGTTATTTCCCTAATCAGTAGCAAGAAGGTGTTCATAGTGGGATCCCATCTCTTGATGATCACTATGACCATAGATGCATCTCAAGGCACATCTTGATAGTGCCTCATTACTCCTAACCCTACCTCATCTATGTGGGCCTAGTCAGCTAAGGTCATCCCCTGCTAGATCTTGATGAAGATACATGGCACACAATCATGCATCTATATCTTCTCCCTATCCTACACCAAGTTCGAAGCATGACTTAGTCATAAACACCTATATCATCTACCCTATAATAACTGACCTATTTCCTTACCTAACCTACCTATCTACCCAATACCCACTAGGCCTGCTCTCTAAACCTACACCCCTCAACCCACATGTGACATGCACAAATTCCACTTGCCATAACTTTTTAAACATTTACCCAAAAAAAACTTCTCTCATCTCATTGACCATTGATGGTCATGGTGACCACTGATGGTTGGCCACCCATATTTTCTAGGATATCAACCATTGATGGTCAGATTTGATCATCAATGGTCACTGTGGGCATTCCATGGTCAAAATTCCCAAACCCTGTCATAGCAAAAACTACCCTAAAATGCATGAAAAACAAAAAAAATACCCTAAACCCTTACTCAACCTAATTTAACTACCCAACCCATCAATTCCCAATTCCACCAGCCCATTTACCTAAAATCAATAAAACACTTGCCTAGGGCATAGCAAACCAACTAATGATTTCATTCTACCCTGACCACCCTACCCAAGGCCAATGTATAAAACCAAATCTAGATATCAAAATCAAAACTTACCCTACCTCATTTCATGACCCCTATCATGGACTTGGTCGTATACCCACTCATCCTTGCCCACACCCATGTGCTCCCTAGATCCTGCCTAGTCAACATGGTCCACCTCAACTCAATGCTAACCACCCACCTCGGTACTGACCCTCAGCAAATGCCTTCACCATAAAACACTAAAATCTAAAGTTCAAATTCAACCCAAATTACAAGTAACAAATGGTGAAAAGTGATTCATTTTTCACTTTTCATTATTATTTTTTTAGGGTTTTACCCTAATCGTCACAGTCAGGGTGACCATCAACGATCACCTTTGGGGACCCTGACCATTGATAGTTAGGTGTCCCATTTTGTTTATTCCAACTAGGCACCCCACTTTTTAGCATAATTCAACCATTTCTCACCCACCCTTAGAGACTACCTTCTCAACCCAACCTAAACAACTTTCCACCTCACCGTTAGCCCACTTTGGCCCCACTAATGTGCATTTTGTGACAACTTTTGCTTGGTCCTTTGATCACCATGATAGCATTGCCATGTTGACCCTTTTTATTTTACACCACCTCACACTTACCTAAACCACTTGTGTCTTTTTTAGAGCACTTCCTACCTCAGATACCCATGACACTTGACCTATTTATATTTTCCATGAGAGTACTTCCTATAGATACCCATCAAAAACACTAACCCTTGTCTAGGAGACTAACAAGTGTACCCAACTTCCATGCCTAAATGTAATCATATAGTACATTGGTCACTTCTCCCTTAGCACTAACCCTTTTTTATCAACTATGGTAACCTTATCTTTATGTGATCTTGGCTATCACACTTTTTATTGTACTTTGTGCACCTATTTGCATTTTAGTGCCCAACCTATCATCCACCTTCATCCAACCATGTCAAACCTATACTTGATTCCTTTTTACCTCATCCACTCTTGGTTTGAGGGGGAACACCTCCTCTCATACTCAAGGCAATCAACAGGCCTTTGACCAACATTGGTTTTTGTTTTATAGTTAGTTGATTCTAAGTCGCATAACAAAAAAGGACAAAATATAAACACTAAAAATCTACACATTATGATTTTGAATGTCAAAGACACCCCATGATTGCCTTGGGGCCAACCTAACCCTTTAACCCCTAACAGAGCTTACCCATGGTCAGTTTATTAACTAACTCAACCTAAAATTTAACCCATCTTTACCCTTTACCTTCAACCACCGATGGTCAAGTTAACCATCGATTGTCACCCTAATCGGCGATGGTTAGGGTCCACCTCTTTAACCAAGAACATGCAAATTACACATCATGTTTTTTTAAATATAAGTTGTCTAAATCTTGTTGTGAGCCATTGCATGGATGATTTATAATTAGATAGCCTAGTTGAACCTTCACTTCCAACTCTTGCTTGTGCCTATAAAAAGAGAGGAGTTGGGAGGTGAAATCATCTGTAATTATTATCAAGATCTTGTGCATCCAAGAGTTTCTTTCTTGTAGGTTAATCTCCATTAGTAATCTAGTAATCTAGAAATCATATCAGAGAGTTAGTTTATCATCACCTCTTTACCAAGTTCTTAGGTACCATTACTCTATCAAAATCAAGCTAGATTCCATCAATAGATCAACTACCTCAACCATCTACCCAATTGACTTCTGGTAAGATAAGTACTTATTTCTTAGTATTCATTTACTCTATTTCCATTTTGTAATCAACCTAGGTCTTACCTATCTTTAAAAATCCATCTTTTGGATCTCATCAATCAACATTTTTATCAACACAAATCTAGACACAGTAATCATTGATAGTTAACTCAACCATTGACGGTCTGCCCAATAGATGACAGTCACCTTGACCATTGATGGTTACCTTAACCATCGATGGTCAATCCAACCACCAACAGTCACTATGATAATGAAAATTAGTAAGCTAATTTCACCCACCTATACCCAATCAAACTTAATTCTCTATGTTCATGCTTGTTCATAGACCCCTTTCTAATTTTTTGTAGCAGACTCCAACTCCTTAGCACTAGTATAAATTAGTTTATCACTAATTTAATATTTTTAGTCTATTTTCTAAGTAAGCATTTTTGTATTTGATTTTAGTACCTTTGATATATTGATGCAAGTACTTTCCTTTCTATTTTATGAACTTAATTTTTTAAAACATGTGGATTGACAACCCCCAAGAAAGCTCTCACTTTCAAGATCTAGCTATCATTACGCAATCCACTCAACTATTTGTTTAACAAATAAGTTTATTTTAGTTCTTTCTTATTTTCAGGTCATCTTTTCAAGCTAAAGATGATATCTTCACAATATTTTGATTCAACATGTGCACAATCAAACAAGTTTTTCAACCATACCCATACTTAGTTTATTCTTTTTCCTTTCCCAATAATAAGTAAGAAATTTATTGAAACATGCCTTGATATGGCATGTTTCCCTTAAGCCAAATGGTGCTTATTGTTCTCCTCTCATTCTCCACCTAGCTCTCTACCTGGTTTGTGGTGTGTCTTCTCTGGGTGTTGTTGGTTTTATCATGGACCATGGGGTTGTAATTAAGCTCGCCACTCCTACTATATATGGTGGAAGTTCCTTTCGAGAGATGGCATTTGAAGGGGGAATTTTTTGGGCAAGATTAAAAAACATTTTCTAGGTGCCAATGGAGAATATATTTGAGGCTATTTCACTGGTGTTGGGAATTAATTATTTGGAGTAGAGTATCCACAATTACGTCAACTCAGATTTGGCGACCTTGTTTGATTCAAATCTCATGGAATTATTTTTTGACACTGAGGTGGTTTCTAATTTGGTGTCCTTCATTTTGCTATAACATCATGTTGGCCTCATGGAGGACATTATCAAGCATGATTTGGGTCCTCTCCCCAAATTTCCATTCACCAGCTCAAATGGCTCTAGCTTAGTCTCAGTATCAGCCTTTCACACTCTGAAAACTCATTTTATGCTCCTAGTGAGCTTTATGGAATATTTGCAACAAAATGTATGTTCTTCAAAATCTTTAGAAGGACACTTTCTAACATTTCCACCCATGATGCAGATAAAAAGCCTAATTGCATAAATAACTCAATGGAGGAAAAGTCACCATAATAGTGCTAGGGTGAAAGCAGTTAAAAAATTGTCAAAAATGGTGGCTCATGGCTCGGTTTTAGCTCTTCAATGGCTTAGGAAATCGCCAAAAAGTGTAATTTCTAAGGTGATTTAGGGATGACTTGATAGCAATAACACAGTTGGTTCTATGGGAGGTTGCAAAGTGTCTTTGTAAGAACACAAGTGCTCAGTTTTTTATCAAGTCTCCACCAATGAATTTAAGGGTAGGGAGCTTATTTTTGTTGAAGAACTAGATGATATGGCACCACCTGTGTAAAGGTTTAGTTCTATGTTGTATAATGTTTTTTGGTTATTTATCTTTTTCTAATTGGTCATGGGGTTATGTTAAGTTTTTCTCTCGAAACTGTTATTGTAGTCTCTATTATTGTTTGGTCTTTTTTGGTCTCTGTCTGGCCTACCTCTGTGGTGGCTTTATTGGTCTCTATTTTTATCCATATCCTTTACTCTATGTGGTTATTTTTTGTATAATTTTTTTATATGGATGGGGGCCACATAAAACCCCATATCTATCTAAAAAATTAACTATAGTTTGTAAAACAAAATTATTAAACATTATTATATCTAAATAATAAAATTGGAAACTAAGTAATACCTACCCTATAACAAATCTAATAGTGGTTTTCAAGCATTACTCAGATCTAGACCATCATCCTTATTAATATTATTAGGGAATTTACATATTTCTATGGCCTCTCTCAGTTTACGTTTATGAAAATGGTTCTCAACAATTATAACCCTAGATTGGTCAATATCAATTGCATGCTTTGTCTTATAGGAGTGCTCTATAAGAGAATATTTTTCTTTTCTTTCAAGTCAAATATCTGCAACATGCTCCTTAATTCTAGTTTTAACAGATCTACCATTTTCCCCAGTATATGGAATTCCGCATGAGCATTCTACAATTTATACACCACTATTAAGGTTACAATCATGGGGGTCATTAATAGTGTTGATGGTCGATCTTAAATTATTAATAGGAATGAAGGTAGTATTGATATTATGACATTTGATAATTTTAGATAATTTGTTAGAAATACCTTCTACATAAGGTAAGAATGCTATTGCTCCTTCTTAAAAAGGTTATTTAGGTCTTTGTCTATCAATTTTCATTTTATCTTGTTTAATAGCTCTTGTAATTTGCTTATTCGTGTAACCATTCATTTTGAAAACATAGCTTAAGTGCTCAATCTCCTAGTTTTATTATCATTATCACAAATCTTAAAATCTCTAATAGCTAAAGTTTTCAAAACTCCTACCTTTTGCGCTAGGTGATGATGAGAAGAGGCATGAAGGTAAAGATCGGTGTGAGTTCCTTTTCTATATACCTTTCTTTCCAAAGAGCTATCATCTTTCTTGAAAAGGAGGATATCTAAGAAAGGTAATTTTTCCTCAATATCAATTTCTTTGATGAATTTGATACTAGGGAACAAACTATTGAGGTAAGAATGGAATTACTCCAAGCTTTCCTTTCCATGTTGCTAACATAAATTGGTATCATCAACATACCTCTTCCACTATTTGGGCTTCAATGGAAAATATCGAAGTGTTTGCTCTTCAAACTTTTCCATGAAAAATTTGGCTACCAAAGGAGAAATGGGAGAACCCATCGCCATGCCTTTGCATTGCTCATATATTATTCTTTGAAAAGAGCAAAAAATTAGAATTCAAACATAAAGCTACAAGGTTTGTAGTTTCAATATATGTGAGGCTTAGACTATCTCTAAAGCATGAACAATAGGAACTTTCATAAAGAGGGAAACTACATCAAAGCTAACCAAAAGCTCATTGTTATCCACCCTATCTTTAATAAAATCTACAAAATCTTTAGAATACCAGACAAAAGAAGAAGTTTTATCTACCAGAGAATCTAATTTATTTGCTAAGAAGACAGCTAGACTATATGTATGAGAGTCAGTGGTATCAACAATAGGTCGTAAAGGAATACCTTCCTTATAGATTTTTGATGCCTCATATATTCGAAAAGTCACTTTTTTGTTAGGAATTGACTTTTTCTTTATCACAACATCTAAAGAATATGATTTAATGTCTTTAGTTACATTCTAAAGAATGTGAGAAACAAAGTTGTATTTGAGTTTCATAAAGCTATCACTATCATTTAAGTGATGTGCCATTTTTGAATCATAGTCTAACCTGTTTAACATATCAGTGGCATTCCCTTTGTCCACTTTCATAATAACAATTTCATTATTTCTATTTAAAACTTTAAGTGCCCTCCATTCCTCTTTGATATATTGCTTGAAGGTGATTTGGCTTTGTGTAATGCAACAACACAATCAATTCCTATAATAAAATATTCTTTAGGAATAAAAAGGGCTGAAATCAAAACCTAATCCCTTCTATAAAATGTTAAAAGTGGGTGTATCCATGGGATGGTTGGAAAGATTAATGACTAATTTATCTTTCCAATTATTAACAGCATGACATACTTTTTTATTATTAAGATGATTAATGTTCGTGGTTATATTGATAAGTACATAACTACTTACAGTCATGTTATTATTATAAACATTATTTTTTAAAGTAACTATGATTATTAGTAATACTATCTATCTTATTAAATCATTCAAAATTAGTGTGGTTATTAAAATTAAATTTATTTTCAGAATTAAATTGATTATTAATTTGTTGATGATGGTGATTATTATTATTATTGGTGGCATCATCGTCTTATTAACCTGGTAAAAGCTAAATTACAAAACAAAATATTACAAATGGTATGGATGCCACACGCATCATGTTTTTATCCTCCTCCGTAGTTGCTTCTGTAGCTTTACAAGACTTTCCAAAATCATTTACTGAAAAACTTCTTCCTACTTCTATCCGCTTAACTAGAATGCAACTACAAATCATACTATAGGCACATTCATCCTTAGTTGTTGGTACATCTCCCACGGATGATTCTGACAGGGCATAATGTTATGGGATTAAAATCGTTTTCCATCCTCTTTCTTCTAGTTTCCTGCATAAGGGAATAGAGTTAATCTTTAAACTGATCTTGAACATTTCCCCATGTTGGTATCACTACCTGGGAGTAGCTTTAAGAGCGTCGTTTTGAGATGAATCCCTAATATGCCACCTATCTCACACCTGACCATGCCCATCCTCAGCCTGAGGATGTTGATTGTCCTAGTTGTAGGTCGACGCCACAACAGGACTGAAAACATCTCTATTCACAGAAATCAAGGTTGTATCATGATTTTTTGTTGTATTGTCGACTTAGTTAGAATCGAAATTATAATCACCATGGATTCCATAGTCATTATGATTTTTAGCCTCTTCCCTAGTCGTTCCTATAGCACTACCATATTTTCCAAAATCATTATCTGAAATACTTCCTCCATCTTCTATCCGCTTACCTGGGACGTCATTGTAAATTACAATGCAGACCCCTTCATTCTTAGTTGTTGAGAAATCTCTCACAGATGGATCTGACCAAGTAACATGTTGTGGTGGGGGAGCTAAAATCGTGCTCCAACCTTCTTCTTCAAGTTTCCTTCTTCATACATGCCCACATCCATTCTTAGTTTGAAGACTTTGTTTTTCATGGATGTAGGTTGACACCACCACAGAACTCAAATTATCTCCATTAGAAGTACTTAGTGTTGCTCTATTACCGTAAAAATCAGGTTCACGGCTCGATGAGATATGATTCTTCTGCCAGTAAAGCTTCTCAAACTTTTTTTTTAAGTAGTTTCTATCTTGTGGAGAGCTTTGATAGCACATGCGTGTGATAGGTTATCAAATCTGTTCCAAACATCTGACCTCAAAATATATGCCAGGTCCAGATGTGATCTGCATAATTCAGAAGCTAGGCGATCCATGATGGCTCTCGTCCTACCTATGATAAATTGCAAAAGACTACTAGCTCTATCAAAAATCTTATTGTTATCATTGTTCCTCAGCGAATGCTTGATTCTGACCCATGTCAGAAGGATTTTGTGATCCCTACATCGCTTTAAGAAAGCCAAATTTGTTTTTCTCTGTGCCAATTTTAGCCGTAGCTTCTCAAGAAGCTTTGTCTTCAAATATAGATCCTTCCCACGTAAGGTACCTTAATTAAGGTACATATTAAGGATTTGATGTTTTTACCGTCCATATTAAAATAAGTCATTTTTTTAATAACTATGTGAATTTCTTCCTTAATGTTTTGGATCACTATCCTGATTTTTCTTTAGGAGAAAAGAAAATGAATAAAAGCTTCTAAATAATCAAATCAAAAAATTAATCATTGAAAACCAGAAAAGAAGTTTCCAAATTTTAATGGAAAGGATATTGCCATTGTATTTTTTAAGAAAGGAAATTTTCTTTTTTAAGTTTTCAATTAATAGAAATAATTTAAGTAATTTAATTAAGTTTTTAATAAAATAAACATATGAAAATTGTTGTTGATTTTCAAATATATATTTTATATTGTAATAATTTTATTTTTAATTTTATTTTAATTTTAACTTCTAATTTTATATTTTGCATTAGGTGATGATGATAAGAGGCATGAAGGTAAAAATCGGTGTGAGTTCTTTTTATATAGACTTTTCTTTCCAGAGATCCATCATCTTTTTTAGAAAGGAGGATATCTAAGAAAGGTAATTTTCCCTCAATCTCAATTTTTTTGATGAATTTGATGCTAGGGAACAAGTTTTTGAGGTAAGAATGGAATTATTGTAGGCTTTCCTTTCCATGTTGCCAACATAAATTGGTATCATCAACAAACCTCTTCCAAAATTTGGGCTTCAATAGAAAAGAGTAAAGTGCTTGATCTTCAAACTTTTCCATAAAAAGGTTGGCTACCACAGGGGAAAGGGGAGAACCCATCACCATGCCTTCGCATTGCTCATATATTATTCCTTAAAAGGAGAAAAAAGTAGAATTCAAAAATAAAGCTGCAAGGTTTGCAGTTTTAATATCTGTGAGGCTTAAGACTATCTCTAAATCATGAACAATAGGAACTTTTGTAAAGAGGGAAATTACATCAAAGCTAACCAAAATCTTGTTGTTATCCACCTTCTTGTCTTTAATAAAATCTACAAAATCCCCAAAATCCTAGACAAAAGAAATTTTACCTACCAAAGAATCTAATTTATTTGCTAAGAAGGCAGCTAGACTATATGTCTGAGAGTTAGTGGTATCAACAATAGGTCATAGAGGAATACCTTCCTTATGGATTTTTGGTGCCTCATAGATTCGAGAAGTCACTTCTTTGTTAGAGATCAACTTTTTCATTGTCAAAACATCTAGAGAATATGTTGTAATGGATTTATTTACATTATTAAGAATGTGAGAAACAAGGTTGTAGTCAAGTTTCCTATAGCTCCCACTATCATTTAGGTGATGTACCATTTTTGAATCATAATATAAATGGTTTAAGATGACAATGGTACTCCCTTTGTCCGCTTTCAAAAATAACAATGACATTATTTCTATTTAAAACTTTAATCACCCTCCATTCCTCTTTGGATATATTACTATAAGGTGTTTTAACCTTGTGTAATGCAACAGTACAATCTTTCTTAACAACTTATGTTGTATTTTAACATTAACACAAATAAAGCAGGATTATATCTTTAATCCCAAAGGCAGTAATATCTTTTAATAGTGGTACAAACAATTCAAAACAACATCAAATAACCATGTCATAGTTGATGAATTGAATAAACAAAATGGAAAAATGTAACCTTTCATCATTATGAGCCCCCATTAGTGGACCTAGCCACCCCATCCATCAGTTTGATGGTGGAGCTAGACAAATAAGATAGTCTTTAGTTACTCTATATGGGATCTAAGATTAAATTTCCACCAAAAATAGCTTAATAAAGTGAAACCAATAAAATTAAACCATTCGCAATCAGACATCAAATCAAACCAAATAATAAAGGCACAACTTACAATAATAGATCATACATTTTTAATAAAAACCAATGTTCAAATCCATAAAGATAAGCAACCCATAAAAATACACAAAAAATGTAATAAAAATAAAGTTGAGGCTAGAATATAACATATTTAGGGAAATGCATATGGGACTTAGTGGTATGAAGACCACTTACTGTCCTTTCAAGAACTCAAGTTCTTCTCCATAAGCATTGCTCACAGTACCCATAATGATTCCATAAAAAAATAAACAAACCAAATACTTCAACTTACTTAGTAATCTAGTTTCACAGTCTGTAATGGTAGTTTTTCCTAGCGAGACCTTCCTTACCCATTTTCCACCACTATGCTCCATGGAAAATTGAGAAGGCTAAACCAAGATTCCACCAAACATTGTCATCAAAATATAAAGAACTCAGGTCGTCAGCCAAACAAGGAGAAGATAACGAGCTACATGTCCCCATGTTTTTCCATTTATTTTGGGTAGAAATGTAGGCTTAACAACCTCTCAATCTCCACCTTGAAAATTTAATTGAACCAATAAAACCCTAGAGAATCCTTTAAAAAAATTCTACCTATAAATAATAGAATCATATTAGGATTTCCAATGATAATTTTTTGGAAAACATCAACAATAATGTCCATAGTCAATAATATTCAACCCATTTGATAATCATGATCTTGGTAATATTACCATATAAAATTAAATCCCTAGTTCAAACAATAAGGTAAACCTTGTTGTTATCATTTTCATCCCATGTAATACAATGGGCTAAAGTCTAAATCCATCATTCTAAAAAATATATTATTATTAAAACAATGAAAGTTGAGGGACTAAAGTCCACTCAATGATTAGCAATCCAAGTTCAAAGACCACATTTAAAGCAATAAAACCAACATTAAGAACATACCTATACTAAGTGGAAGGAATTTACATATTTAAAACCAAGTAAAGACAATGATAAAGGTGAATCCATAATACAACCATCATACATACTAAACATGCCAACATGTTACATTAATAATTGTGCAATAAGAGAATAAGACAGGGTCGTAGGTTACACTCAATAGATCTTAGGCAACACTAAAAGTATTGTAGGTGTTAGGAATTATTTCTAAATGAAGAATGGAAAAATGATCATAAAATAAAAAAGTGACACCAGTTTAGAAAAACATGCATGTTCATAAAAGTGAATAAATATGAGTTATAAGGATTTAAATCAATAAAATGCCAAGTCAAAACCATTTCACATAGACAATAGACTACTAAAAATAGACAATGATGAAATGAAGTAAATTGAAGAACCAAAAGAAAAAATAATGCCAAAAATAACTAGTGGTCTTTATAATCCTAAAATATCTCATAACCCATCTATGAAAGTATAATTTTACTAGCCACACACCCTCATATGTCAGGATTTGTTGTTAATCCTATTCAATTCTTAGTTTCCTACAGTCACAAAATAAGACATCAATAATATATAGACAAGTTATAACATTATATGTACATAACTAGATAACAAATGGTAACAAACAAAGCATGATAATCATATCAATGATCTAACTAAAGTAACTAAGAGCATGCCAACCATAATCACATGAAAAATATGTCATATTAAATGTCAAATATGAGTAATGAAAACTCTCAAATGTATCAAAAAAAATTGGGATATGACAAAAGAGTAGTGTGGTTAAGGTTATACATATATTAAATAAGAATTTTTCCATCTTCAATGAGGGTTAGGGAATTTATATTATCAACCCATGTTTTTAACACTAGTATCTCCTTAGGGAGTCATCACCCCATTCTCCAATGAGTTAAAAGGGTGGTTTGGTTTGCATACATACACATGTATTTATTCCTTATTTTTTTTCCAATTTCAAATTTTTGAATGATCTAGATTATCTTAAAAATTTATCATAAGTGGACACTAGTTTCTGCATGTTTTATTATAGGTTTGCATGGATCAAGTTAAATACCTAGAACATACCTGAAGACACCAAATATAGCTAAATTTAGGTACCAAATTTATTAATTTTTCATTTTAATATAAAATTTTCAATACTATACTAAAATAAGGGAATTTGTAGACACATAAGTTTTGTATTATACACTTGACAATGTTATTTTTGACCAATCCTTAACATATATGACTTGTGTGTACAAAATATAATCTCTCTCACATTGCATCCTAACCACTCACTTACTTATGGGTTTGACCTTCCTTATTTGCCATCATTTCCACATAGGTATCCCTAGTTTGTGCCTAAATATTTTATCATCCTAATAAAACTACCATTGTTCTATAGATCAGTGTCTTTTCCATCCAGGGTAGTTTTGGAGACATTTAAATGATATGGGTTACTAGTAGCATCTAATTTCACTAGAGGTGTCCTTGTTATCTAAATATCCAATTTTTAAATTCAAATTTTTACCTCAAGTTGGTCAACACATTGTGCATGTCAGTAATAAATGGAAATCACCCAAAGAGTATCATTCATGTGTGTGTGTGTGTGTGTGTGTGTGTGTGTGTGTTTTACCAAAATTTGAATAAATGTGATGATTAACCCTAAATTAGATAAACTAAATGAAATTTAACAAAATTTTGTAAATCAACTTTTCACAAGTATAACAATAGGCAAATACTAAATTTGACAAAGTGAAATTAAAATAAATAAGACTAACTATGAATGAAATGACAAACTTAGTTGTTTATGCCTAAGATCTGACTATGTGAAGCTGACAAAATGATGAAACTAACAAATAATAACTAAATTTTTAAGCACCCAAAAGCTAGAACTAAAATTGGTTAAGGACAAAATCACCCAACTTGGGACAAGATCAATTTCCACTATAGTCTTGAATTAGCCAATCTTATCCTTTGCTAAAAAAAAAGAATTCAATTCATGATTATTTGTGATAGCTTAAATAGTTAGTATGAAAATATTTGACCTTTAGATGTCTACAAAAGACTTATGAATGACTTATCCAAAGGGGTTGAGCTGACCCCAATCACCCTCATGATGATTAAATGTTACCTACATATCTAATACTCCAAAGAATGAATCTAATCCCATGTATTTATTCTACTTAGAGTGTTTTGTGTAATTGTGTTCCATTAACTATATGAATACATCTAAAGATGGATTGAATAATTGATCATGCTTTACTTTTTATAAATAAAAACATGCTTTACTCTTGTATAAGGACTATATCAAGTGATTATAATTAAAATTTGGAAGAATAGGGAAGTTTTACCCAATGTGAAATAGTGTAAATATGCCTATGTATTGAAATTGTCAAGTGGTAGAGTGGGTGATTAAGGGTGCCTTTATAGAAAAATAAAAAATGGAATATTCCTCATGTTTTTAATCTTAAAATTATGGACCAAATATTAAGGGAGGGGGGGGTTTAAAAATGGATTGTCAAAGGGGTTAAGGATAATAATGTCCCATAGGGGATAATAATGTCTAATATTATTGTACCCTACTGGACATTTTTATCCTCAGGAGAAACATGTGAATTATGAGTTCAGGGTTGTCTGTACAAATGCTTGAGGTATTTTTATCATTTAGAACATTATTAAGGCATCAAATAGTAATTTATAAAATAAATAGGTCCATGTAGGTGATTAGTAAAGAGTGAGGTGTCGAAATAGGTCCAAATTAAGTGCACAAGTCAATTAAAGTGAAATAGGGCCAAAATTAACATAATCAAGTATTCATTATTGAATTTAAGTGACTAAAATATAAAAATTTAACCTAAGCCTATTCCTATCTAGCAAGCATCTAACATTATATTGGCACACTAAGGAATACATTTACACATCCTTGAGGCACTACCCTAAAGCATCTAAATCTAAAATTCCTTCAAAAGAATAGCCACCAATCCAAGTCTGAATACTATTGCAAGGTAAAAAGCACATATTATCAAGTGTTGAAAGCCACACATGTTTCATGCATTATAACAAATCATTATTGAGCTCACACTCAATTAGATAGGAACACTACATGTAGTTTGATCCCTCTTCCAAGTAGTAGATTGTAGGCAATGCTCAACCACTCAATGGAGGTGGTTGTTGTTGTCTAACCCATTTTTATAGCCAAAGTGTCAAAATTAGAGCTATATATTCCATGTCTAGTTAGTATATGATAACTACAATATGACTACCCCTATTGATTTTATAATCAAGTGAGATATCTATGTCTAATGGAAGGTATGACATTCAAATCCTTATTAAGTAACTTTTGTAATATACTACTTAGTTTTTTCTTCAAACTAATTACTTGATATGTTATATCTTGGTATGTAGAAGGTCTTGTTTCTATTAATTATATGTTGTTGAGTACATTTTGCATGGACATTAGGTATTCATCAATTATACATTATGTGATGTGTAGTGCTTCCTGTGATCGATTCATAATAGATTTCAAAAAGTGTTGTCCCAATGGAGCACCTATTGTGGAGATTATTATCATGAATTTATATTACAATAAAGTTTTACATTTATATCCTAATGGTTTCTTGCAAGGGGTTAATTCCCTTTATCTAATGTTTATTGTACATGAAGGAGACCTCATTATTCATTGGTGGTCACCATTTTTGAATCATATTGATACTCTTTTGATGCTATAGGTGTAAATTTTAGATGAGACATATAATCATTTATGTTTATGGTAATTTTGTTTTCATTGTCATAACTATCATCTTCCATAAATATTCAATTTAGATATTTCATATTAATCAATAGAGGAAGATTTGGTATCTTCTCCTTTTGTGCTTCAAACATATATGGTGATTCTCTTACCATCTCTTGATTTAAGTGATATGTTTGGAGACAAACATTTTCATTAGCATTATTTGACTCTCCAATTCCATATGTATGTATGTGTTCTACTAGTATGACCTATAATGTAGGTATTATGAAATATTGAAGAGCATCAGATAGACATATACACATATCATTAGGTTCCACTACTTTACAATACTTGAAAGTTTTATTATCTGAAGTACATGTACATAAACATCCCTCATTAAAAAAATTTAAGCATCAATATAAGGTGTATGGCATAGCTTCCATCACATGAATACATGGTCTATCTAAGATTAGGTTATACTGAAAATTATTTGGCATTACTTGAAATATAATAGGTAACATTTTTGGCCTCATTGTCACATCCAAAGAAATTGTTCTTAACACTTGGTGAGGTAAATTATCAAAACCTCTTCTAGTCTTGTTTGATTTATGAATAGAGTTTATTTTGATACCAAGTTTTTGAATAAACATTATATTTAAAATGTTTGATCTTGGTCCATTATCTATAAGTGCATGCTTAACCCCTTATTTAATATTATTACTTCAACAAAAAGTGGGAGATTCTGATCTATAGTATTTTGAGTGGGAAAATATTAGTTGTCAGAATAAATTTCCTCTTCACTATACTTCAATTTATTAACAATAGATGAAAGATAAGTTGGTTATATATTGTTTGGTAAATTTACATCACATAGCATTTTTTAAATAATTTACTTATAAATAATCTCTTGATTATATATATATATATATATATATATATATATATATATATATATATTGTTTGGTAAATTTACATCACATAGCATTTTTTAAATAATTTACTTATAAATAATCTCTTGATTATATATATATATATATATATATATATATATATATATATATATATATATATATATATATATATATATATATATATATATATATTGTAGTTGTAGAATTGTTAAGTTGATCAATGACATCAAAATGTCTAGTTAGATTGGCTAGTACCTTAGGAGGTGAAGGAATATTATGAGGGACATTTTGACTAAATTAGTTTTATCCTATAGGATGATGTACCCTACCTCTTTTCTGGTGATATCATGAACCCTTTTAGCCAATATAAACCTAAGATGAATAATAAGGGAGGGATGGTGGCTATCAATACCTTGAAGTCTAGGGGGAGGAACAGAAGGAGTCATACATGCCATTTCCTATTGAGTATTAAGTAGAGGCATCTCAGATTCAATATTCATATAATATGTGTTACTAAGGAGAGCTAAGAGTTCATCATTATTAATGTCATCCTGAGTTTTATTACAAATAAATTTAACCATTTCATTGCATGATATAATAATACATCCATAATTTATGAAATCAATATGCAATTATGGAAACCATAGATTAAATTATAAAATATAAATAACTATCATCCATTATAGCTATGCTAGATTTTACTTATGCGAACAAGGAGAAATCATAAATGAAACTTAAAATTCAAACCCTAAGAGGAAAGAACTCTGAAACCTTAAGAAATTATGAAAACCTAAGGTATAAGAGACCTAGGGTTTTCCATGCTCAATTCAATTACCAGGTTCACAAAAATGTTTACTTGTTTTTTGATAATGTGATTCAAATGAATTAAAACTATGAATATTCAGGTTACGTAAAATAGGGAAATAACCATATAATCTGAATGTAAAAAGGTAGATTAATATTGCACTTACTTTATTTGCAATTGAAAAACTAATAAAAGGGAGATGTAATTAACTTATTCTAATGTTATGACGTTCACTATTTGTCACTACCCCTAAAAATGTGTTGTATCTACCTTGTAACCTCTTGAATCAATAAATAGGAGCTCAAACCCTGCATGACCATTGTTGATGAAAATCAAACCCCTATAGTGATCGAGACTATCTTAGCTATTATAAAAATATCCCTATTAAATGTTCAATTATGTGATACCTCATAACATTACACCTATGCTTTAATTTTCCTCCTATGTATGTGATTACCTTTGATCATATCTTTTAATCTCTATTTTATCTCTTTACTTTGAAACCCTAGTTACACTTTCAACATAATATGACCCTTTAAAAAGGGGTTAGTATGTTGTTTTGGATATCCCCAACCACTCCACATTATTTGAATGCTCATTTCCTATGTTCTAATACTCCAAAGGGGGCCCAAGCTGCAAATTGTTCTCCGATCTAGGTGTGTTTATGCGCCATCATGATCAATCTAGAATTAAATGCAATGTTTAAATTTTGACACTTGACACCATGTAACTTTGACTTGTGTTTGTATTTGAAATTAGAATTGATAATGTCTCAAGATATTGATAAGGAATATCTTAAGTTTGTTATGTCTTACAAGATGGGTATAACCTTAGAATTGATTTTTATTTATAACTAACTCTTTAATATTTCCAACTATGATCAACCCATTAAACATGTCTAGGCCAATCTAATGGAGAGTTCCAAATTTTAAAAAAGAGAATTTGATTGTTCTTGGACACTAATGGTAGAGGAAAACAATTGTGGCAAAACTGTAACTATCCAATTATTTTCAGTATTATCCTAGGAGTGAAAAATATTAATTTGATTTTAGGATTTAACCCATAATTCATAGAGTATCCTAAGGCTCAAAGTGTACATAGTACAATTCAGGGGTCAGTCTCAAAAACATTATTTTATTCAACTGTAACTTTATATAATAACTAACTTATTCTTAAAATACTCCTTTCAAATTTCTACATAATTAAAAAATCGCTAATAATAATATGTTCACATTATACATTCATATTATGATTTTCTCAACATTCCCTCTCCTAATGTGAACTCACAGACGTTGATTTCAACTGATAATGTGTCCATTACAAAAAAATATTATTTTATTGAAAACTACCTTTCATGGCTTATTTCAAACACATGCCTTTTAATGCTTATTTAAAGTTCACAATTTAAAAAGAACTTGACACAAAAAACTAAAGATGACTCTAGACTCTGATACCTTTGAAATAAGACTATGACTCTCTTAAAAATACAACCCAAAAAATTTAAAACTAAATAAAAAATCCCACTCTTAAATAATTAAAATATCACTTTAAAAAACCTAAATAAAATGTAATGAAATTACAAAAAATTAAACTCAATCTAAACAACACAATTTTCTTTTTAAATATTGACTGACTTAATAAAATTGAAATACTTTTAAAATTTTAAATATTAAAAAAAGACTAAAATAAAACATACCTAAAAATAAAAATAAAACTAAACACCAAAAAAACATAATGACACCTAACAACATAATATATATATATATATATATATATATATATATATATGAACATTAAAAATTAAACCAAAAGATAGTCTAAGCAACAAGCTATGTTCATCAAAATTGATTTTGAAAAATCCTATGATCACATCGAATGGCCATTCATTCTTTCCATGCTTCGGGCCCTGGGCTTTGAGCCCATATTCATCCAAACCATTCAGATGCTTTTCTCAGATGCCTCAGTTGTCCTCTCCATTAATGGAGTCACCTCTAAGAAATGTGGCTTGTTCGGCTCTATTCATCAAAGGTGCCCTTTGGTTCCTACCCTTTATGTGCTTGTTGTTGAGGGTTTTGGATATCTTCTTGGAAATTCCCAAGCTATGGGCCTTTTTAATGGAATTTATCTCCCTCTTGATGTCATGAACCCACATGAAGATATGCAACTGCTCAATGATTACTTAGGATATGACTCCTTTCTTACTCTCATTGAGGATGAAACCAATGTGGACAATGCCTTGCAGTGTCTCGATGCCTTCTACCTGGCCTCTAGCTCCAGCATCTAATGGTAGAAAACTCATTTCTATAGACAATCTTACCTCCCTCCATCGATGTGGGTTGCTAAGTTTAGTTGGAAATGGATCTAACATGATAAAATATTTAAATTTCTTGGCATCCCCATTGCTTTTGATACCTCACCACCTTTGTTATGGCAATATGTTATTGACAAAGTTGCTAAGAAGTTAGAATTTTGGGTGACCAAGTCTCTTTCATTAGTAGGGAAATTTCAAATCTGCTTGAAAATTCTTGCGTCCACCCATGTGTACTACTCATCATGTTGGGTGACTTCCAAAAAATCTTCCCAAAAGTTGGAAAAGTTGCTCAGAGATTTCCTTTGGGCTAATTCCCTATAGGGGAAAGGATTCCACAGGGTGGCCTAGGAATATTACTACCTCATACATGATGTTGGATGGATGGGGCTCATTGATATAGCCCAACAAGGAACTACCTTATGTGCCAAATGGATTATGCAGACCATTAAGGTCTAAGAAGATTGGAAGGTGTTGTTTAGACACTATATATTCTCAAGCTTGCCCAAGGGCAAGAAGGCCTAGAAAGGGCTTAAGTTCTCTAATTTACTCTTCATTAAGTCTCCTATCCAAATCATAGGGTCCTTTGTGGCCAAAATCATATGGAAAGCCTAGGAAAAGATCAAACTATGGCTTCTCTGGAATGGCTTTGATTTCTAGACTAGGCTCTCTGCTAACTCCCATTCTCTTTGGTGATCACTCATTTTCTCTTGCAATGAGATTCCCTTATTATAGGTCCCTTGGGTCAATTTTATCAAGCTCTACCATAGAGGAATTCATACTATCCAGGATATCTTTTGTAGGTGCTCTCACTCTTATCTATCTTGGGAGGAAGAGAAAGCTGAATTCAGGCTAGCTAATGCAAACCAAGAGTCCTATCAAGAGATCCTCAATGTCATCCCAACTTCCATGCTCCAAAAAATCTTGGTTCATTCTACTTGACTGTGGTGGAAATATTATAAATAGTATGTTGAGACCTGTTTCTATAATTACACCCCTTAATTTAGCTATGTATGGATCACTCCCCATTTGCCCATAGTTGATAAGCTTAACACTCATTGGGAGCTACAATAGTCTATTAAAACATGGATCTTTCACTTCAACACTATTTATGGGGTTTATGTGGAGCCCAAGATTTCTCATTTTTCTTGGTGTATACTTTACCAAGGCTTGTTTATTGGTAGAAGATTCATCCAACTTGGAGTCCACCTACCCACTTGCCCCTTATGTGTCCACCTCAAGATGCTTCCTTATCTATTCTAGTTCTATTACAAATCACAAAGGGTCTAGACTTAGATCTATGATATTTTCAAGCCTTTCTATCCCAAATAATTTAGTTGGCAGCATATCCTCCTTGGAGATAAACCCACGATGCCCTTCCAATACACGTAAGTCTGACATACTTTCAGAGTGGATATTCTCTTATGGATTTAGAAAGAAAGAAATAATTATTTGTTTAAATATGATTCTAATTATTTTAATGTTTTTTATTTACACAAATATTCTATTATCACTAATGTTCTCTTGCAGATTCAAGTCCAAGCCAATAAAGTGGCTATGGAGCCTAGGTATATACAAGATCTCCTCTCCCATTTGTGAGATGCTCTATGTACTATGGCTCATATTCCACCTTCTCCTCCTAGTGATCCCAAATTAGATAATAGATTCCTTCAACTACCTCATGGTGGGCATCCTCATAGCCATTCTAGGTTCTAATCTCGCAGTGATACCTTGTACCAGCATGTTTCCCCTCTTGGGTAACAACGAGGGTGGTAGCCTCCACCTCCTTCCCCTACTGAGTAGGATGGATAGGGTGCTACTCCTCCTCTTCCATTCCCAAATAATTGGGGGGTTCCACTTAGAGGCTGAACAAATGTTTTGGATAAGTTCCTTAGGCTTTCTTTACCCATCTCACCCACTTAGACACAAGTAATAGATGATGACGTGAACACTTCCCAAGCTACTAGTTGGGAACCTAATCCAAATGGAAATGACTTGCCAAGATTGGGTTGAGGTCCTAATGATATGGATCCTCTACCTTCTATCCTTTCTCTTAATGCTTAAGAGTTCTCTTTTTTAATGACTTACTAGCTTGTTTCTAGGCACTGCCTAGTTTATGATACATGTGATTTATTATGACATGACATGCTTTCATACCACCTATATTTTTTTTAAATTATTTGTATATTTATATTTATTTAATATATGGATATATTTCATCAAAAAAAATTAAACCTAAATTCAAGTCCCTAATACAAATTATAAAATATAAAAATGATAATAACAATCCCCAAAAAATTACCTTCAGTAATAGAGAAGGGTTGCCACCGATGAAGGAGACAACTTACCATTGAATTTGGATCCAACTAGAATGAAATCTGAGAATGGATAGATGTGTCTTTGATTCATCTAAATGGGGCATCGAGTTGAGTAGATGTAGTTTTCTCAAGAAGAAACTTTCCAAAGGATGGATCAAGATCTGACATTACCATCAGATGTGGATGATGCAAGCAAGGAGGAAGCCCATCGAGATTGTAGATACGAGTATTTTCATTGCCATTGAGAATGAATGAAAAATACTTTAATTCAATGCATGTTCTGATACAATACTGATGGGTGTTTAGATGCATGCATGTAGGCCAATGTCAAGGTCAGGGTTTGAGCTAAGAAATAACTAGTTGTGTGTGTTCACTATGAACTTGGAGACATTCAAATCAGTTGTTGTTTTCTAAGCTATGAATCTAGAGTCATTTAATGCAAATAATGATTTCATCAATTAATTTGTGTAGGGTGATCTTGATGCTTAATATCATATATATCTAATTATTGTTGAATGCCATAAATGGATCAGGAATCAACCCAAGCTATAGATGAACACTATTTAGAGGAGGTTGATGATGGAGGATCCATATGAGGTGATCTATCATGTGGAGAAATTTTTTGATGGTGTAGATATGTTATGTTGTCAACCAAAATATACAGATGCAAATGTTGATTCTTCCTGTCTTTTTTTAATGTAAATATCTTCTTTAAATTTATGTAGATATTGTATGGATATCTACTCCAAATTTCATTTTGTATGGCCTTTTAAAAATTTGTAAACTAAATATATAAAAATATATTTTTTGATTTTTCATATATATATATATATATATATATATATATATATATATATATATATATATATATATATATATATATATATATATATATATATATATATATATATATATAATTTTTCAAATGCACATAGAGAACAGGATGGAGTATTCAGACTATGAATAGGATGAATAGAGTGGAAATGAGAGAGGAAAAATAAAGGTGGATGGTGGAGCCATAAAATGTGCATGTGGTCAACACTATAATTGATTTATAGTCAAGTAAGGATGAATGGACTATAATGGCTTTTGCCCATGGTCTATAATACCTATCCATTAATCCAATTTAATGCATAAAATAAGTAAATGTTGTACTTAGATGTCCATGGATGCCTCCTTTGATACCACTATTAGGATATAACCCATAATGCATGCAAGCTCTGAAGGCTCAAAGTGCACATATCATAATTCAGGGATCTGTCTCAACAACATTATTTTATTCAACTACAACTTTACATTATATAACAATGGTTCGAATAACCATGTACTCTATAATAAAAAAAAATTTCTAAAAACTAACTATTAACAAATAATTTATCCCTAAAAATACTCCTTACAAATCACTACTAATAATATGTTCACGTTATACATTCACATTATGATTTTCTCAACATTTGAGATATGAGGATGGTTTGTTTAGGATTATAGAAAGGTCTTACACAGACTAGGGTGATCTTGAATATGTGTTTTTGGTATATTGGGTTAGCCAAGATAACATGTGGGTTGGATATGGGAAAATGTGCATGAGATTCAAATGGGTACGCAATATCTAATTATGTCAAATTATACCAAATTTTATGTTTCCAAAGTGTGTAATACCAAATTTAGGTGTCTACACAAAATTGTAAAAAAATTGTGTAATGTTTTCTATCTTATGACTAAATAACTCTAGCATCAAGGCCATTAAAGAGTTATCATAATTTAAGAACCAAAATCAATAAGTAACTAGTATAATAGACCATCAAAAAATCATCATGCACATACCAAAAACACACCCAAAATAAACCCTCAAGTGGTATTCACACCAAAAATCCTTCACTATTATTCAATTATAAACACTCTCAACTAGAAATGATTATTATAAATATGTGGGGTGAAAACTCACTCATGTAGTAATGTTAACTAAGGGACCAAAAATCAATTGAGTTATCACTAAGGTAGAACAACTTACACACTACTTAACATTAGTTAAACTAAAAATCAGTTAGGGATTCATCCAATCATGTGTCATGCAAACATGACCATATTACACTCAACCCACCAAAACTCATCACTTGGTAAATCCAGCTAAGGCAAGGTGTATAAGCATATTATAAATAGTGCAAGCAACATGTATGCATATATCCTTCTTCATGAAGATTTATAATTTCATACTTGGATACTCACAACCTTCCATCTCATTTATTTTGATTCTGTAATTGGATTCTAGGCCTCCACATGGAAATTTCACCACAAATATATTTATCTTCTTCACTTCTCTCTTTATCCTCCTCTCCTTAGCTCTAGGCATATTACTACCTCCTCTCTTCATATTTTTTAGCATCAAATTCATGCCATGAGAAAATAATTTTTCACTATTTATGTTCTCACTCTTCTTCAACATATTACTCATCAATATATACTCTTCCTCAACCCCCTCAAAAGCCTCATCATCTGCATTCACTTTCTTTTTCTTCACCTACACCTTCATGCCATCTAAACTACATAATTTTATTACTGTGGTGATGTTATCACCCTTTATCTTAGCACTCTCCTCATATTTATTCTCTTGAGTCAACATGAATCCATATTTTCCCTTTGTCAAACTTGCCCTTGTTAGTTTTTTTTAGCTCGTATATATCAATCTTCTTGACACAATGACTTGATGTTATCTTTTCCTCATTGATTTCTTAAAGATATTTTTTATTTGACTTCACATTCTCTAGGTGTTTTTTATCCCTTTTTCACTCTTCCTATTCCTTAAAATATATCTTGTTTTCCCACATAGAAACTTCACATTCTCATCATCTTTTATGGAAATCTTATTCTCTCTACTCTTAAGCCTCAAATATTGAAGCTTTCTCATCCACCTTGAATACATTTTATGGTGCACTATCTTCCCCAAGGACTTAGAAATCATATGTTCCCAAATTTTTACCTTTTTCTTTCCATTCTCTTGTCTCCTTTGCTAAATATCTTCCCAACACAAGTGTATTTCCACATAATCTTAAAACTTCAATCTTTATCTTATTAGGTTCTTTAATCTTTCTTTGTACAAAATAAGTATTCAGCTCTATTATTTATTTATTTTATCTTTTTAGGGCTCTCTTATTCAAAAAGGGGGGGTAGTAATATTAGCCTCTCTTTATTCTTTCACCACAGCCTCTAATGTTCTCTTTCACTTTTTAAGCTCTTCTATTTTTAGATGAATGAGCTTATTTTTCTCAGTAGCCCTCTTCTCTTTTTCCTATTTACCTCCTCTACAAAGCATCTAATATGGCCACCATGTCTTATACCATCTTTTCCGCGTCTTCAATTTGTGAAGCTTATTGACTCCTTCTCTCTCTTGACTCTTATCCATACCATCTCTTTCAAATAAATTGTTTTCTACCCACTTACACAAGATGTAAAACAATATATGCACTCTCTACCCACTATTCACTTGGTGGAGGATGTACCTTCATCTTCATACCCACGTACACAATATGAATAACACTTTATTCACATTCTACCCTCTATTCACTAAGTGGGGGATGTACTTTCATTACTCTACCCACCTATGCAATATGGATAACTACTATATATACCATCTAAACACATTATACCTAACACTCTGTTGCTATAATATGTTGCTCTTTCACTATTAATATTTGGATTTATTGCTCTCTTATCACCTTTTACCAGTGAAGAAAAATTTCCTCTTCTCTCTCTTTCTTAAGTTTTTTTACATGATTATAACCTACTACCATACTCGATAATGAATAATACCAATCTACCACTTCTCTCTCACATTAAAAGACTCACTACTTGTAACATCCTAATAACTTATTACATAAATAGAGGACTCTTCAACTTGATCTCAACACTCAAAAAGACTCTCATAAACTCACCTATGTATGATTTAACTTGCCTTTGATACCAAATGGTGTAAGTATTCGATGATAAAATAATCAACTATCAACCCATTGGTGACCATGGAGCACAAAAAAATCCAATACATAAGCAAATCATGGAAAAATATGACATTTTTCATTTGTCTCATAAAATGCATTACATCATCCTCATAAAACTCTATATGTTACAATATTGGTTTGTAATAGCTTTATTTGAATTCAAAACACACTCTAATCTAAAACATAGTCACTTAATTTATTCTTTAACACACTCTAGCATTATCTCGACTTATGGACTATTCTACATATTCTCTTTCAAGTTTAACTTACTTCCTTGCAAGCCCTCTCTTTTATAGTTTATTATCTATCCAAATGAATTTTAAAAAATATTTGTCAATAATTCAAACCACATATTCATCTTTGTGGTTCTTGTCTATTTGTTGTTCCCTAAGTTTTTCAAAGTTAAATTCATCTAAGTCAAGAACAACATTGAAAATTTGATGTCAAATTTCTAAGTTAAAACTAAGAAGTGGGATTTTAGTAAAAGAATACATGTTTGAAAAAATTTAAGTGTTGAAAAGTTAAAAAAGAATGAAAAGGCATGTTTTCACACCATGCATGTCTATGAGACCATCTTTTCTTGACCTTTGGGATACACAAAATGTGGAAATGTAAGGTCCACACCTACACCTTCACACATCCTACGTCCTCACAGTTGGGCCCACATGTCCCTATAGATGCAACAAACACAAAGCCATGTATGTGATGTAACTTTACATTTTTTATGACCAAGAGGCCAGGCAGAAACGGTTGTGTGGTTGTGTGGTACACATTGGTGAGGCTTGGCTTTCATATCTGTTAGGAACCCTTGGAAGCACCATTGATTACCATATACAAGCAACTTAAGATGCGAAATTAACCAGAAGTAACAAGTAACTAGAAACCAGAAACAACACAGAATATGAGAGACAATACACAACTTGTATTAATACTCATCCAGAAAAGAATACAATAAAGAAGATGCCACTTCTTCTCCACACCTTTTAGAAGCTTCCCACACCTCAAGTGTACAGTAATTATTTCCTCAAAGCTCTCTCTCTTACAGTCCCAACACACAACTCAAACACAGAGTTGGTGTTCACCTCCAACCAGTCAGTATCCATTACTGCTAGTACACCAGTGCTTCACGCACTCCACAAGTGCTCCACACACTCCAAGTACTCAACGTACTCTAAGTAGATCTCCCCTAAACTTACAACAACCTGCAACTCAAATGATCTTACTTATGGAAGGAACTACCTTGCCTTCCTCTCTTGCTCTCTGATGTGTTGTTGTCACCTTTGATTCTGCTACCACCTACAGATCTCCTTTGACCTCGCACACACACCTGTTACCATGTAGATCTCTCTACACCCTAAAGAACCCTTGTCCTTGCCTCACCAAGTCCTTATGATTCTCCAAACCAGTACCCCAGTGGATCTTCTCCCTGATCTAGCACACCTGCAGACCAACCTAATCATACACACTCGGCACCCCTGTGGAACTAGGAGGAACACCCTTGCTCACTTCACACACAAAAGGAGCTAACTTTGCTCAACTCAAACTAGCACAAATTACAATATAGCCCATGAGTCTATTATATAGATCCCATGCATACAATAATTAGACATCTAATTACAATAATTAGATCCACAGCTTCAAGTCTAAAATAGGCTCTTAACATGCAAACACTCAGTTTTTTAACAAACTATTCATGCAACTGACAGTTCCAGAACCACACAAGTGACTGACATTGATCCCTATCTGCCTGGCGGTGACCGACATCAGCCAACTCTTACCGACATCGATTGCATTCCTTTCCACCACTGGCTGACGTCAGTTGGCCTAACCAACGCCGCTGAATGTGACACTCAGCAACCTCCTTCCCTGTTTGCATCAATGAAGATTTTAGCTCCACAACCTAACAATCTCCCACTTGGAGATAAATAGCTACATTGTACTTGTACATGTACCTCATCTAATCTGTATCCTAGCTTGTATCCCTCTTTAAGCTCAACCTTGAAGATCACCCACCGCACAACCTATGGTGCACCTCTTGTCATCCAAGTAACCTATCGCATCTACATCTATAAACACACGTAGAAAATAACTTGACCCTACATAGCATGTCAACCTGTTGTTGGTCCCTCTCAAATACCTGAGAATCCACTGAACTGCCCTCCAGTGCTTCTTTTCTGGATCGGCTCCAAACTTTTTGATAGCACCCACTGCTTAGGCAAACTCAGGTCTATACCAGACCTCATGTGACTTTGGACACTAAACTATCCATCCCTTGGTGTGCTCCAGTTTTGCATCCTACATATTGAACCTCGCCAACACTTGATTCACATTAGCTCCCACTGGAGACAAAATCAACATGTGATCTCCATGTCTCTCATGCCAAAGAATTTCGCTGCTCCAAATTCCTCATGATATGCCACTAAACTAACCTTACCCTTAGCTCAGTAAAACCCTGTATGTACGAACCTGCTAGCTAGCATACCATCCACATACAGTAACAAGATAATGTCATGACCATCATCCACCTGGTAAGACAAGCACAATGGTTACAATGACACTGACTAAAGCCCTGCTTTGTCATCCACCTATCAAAACCTATACCATTGTCCTGCAGCTTACTCAAGACCATATACCCTAGCCTTCCATCTCATGTGTCCATCTCTATATTCTTTAACTAAGGTATCCATTTGTCTCGGTGCTTTTCATACTGGCTGGCAACCCTATCAAATCTCCTATTTGGTTCTGCATCCTGTTCATGCCATGCTCCCACTGTTTCCAAGATCCTTCCTGCTCTACAGTCAGCAACTAGTATAAAGAAGAGGAACAAAAAAATTGAGGCTTACTTACACTTTCAGTCCTCCCCATGGGCATTTGAGACTCCTTGACAGCTTGTTGTCTGCCCAAAATCTATCTCAGTGACCAACCTCGATCACCACACAGTCTACATCCGATCGACATCGATTCCATGCGACTGTCCAGGTCGTCGATGCTGATTATCTTGCCAACGTCAATCTCCACCTGCCCGACACCACTGACTCCTATGGTCTACACATGACTGACATCAGCACCTATCTATTTGATGTTAGTTATCCTTGACTGACGCCGGTACCTGTGTTCGCCTGTGAGTGATGACTTTTTACCCGCGAGCTCTCCATGGATCAAAACCCTGTCCAAACCACCCTGCTCAGAAGTATCCAGCCCCATCCACTGGTCTCTATCCATCATCTCCTCCAAGAACACCAAGGCTTTCTATTTCTTAAGTTTGTCAAACACATCAGTCTTCCTTTTCCTGCAATAAACACAATCCTTTCTTGTAGCATCCCACTGCTCATACAAATCTTAGTCTATGCTCTCTGAAGCTGATCTCTTACCATCTGACTCAAGAACATCCATTCCCTTCTCACTTATGTGACCAAGCCTACAAAGCCACACCTGTGTAACAAAAGTGGAATTAGTAATACAAGCAAGTAGATAAAGAGTACCTGCTTTCTTACCACATGCTAATTCAAGTGCATCCGCTGTGAGAGTTTTTGTGTATCTCTCATTACCCAACTTTTCTAAAGCAATTAGCCACATCTTCAAGACTAGGACCTGCATGACCTCATTCAACACCCATGTGTTGGTTGCCTGCAATTTCAGCCACACTTCCCCTTTGCCAACAATCTGACAAGGCTCACCAACACCTCTACTTGGGGCTGCATGGAAAGAGGCAACAGAATCTATTAACCAAGACTCAACTTTATCCAAGAAACATCCCAGAGCATCTTGTGCAACAACACCTGCAACATCTACATCTTCAGTTCCTTCATGATGATCTGCTACCAACCAAAAATATTTCTTTACCTTCTCTTTCTTTCCATAACACCATAAGTGACCATTTGTGCTATTCAATTTCTCCATTGTTAGCTTACTTTCTTCTACCATTGCTATACTCCCACTCAATCAAAAACCCCTGAGAGTGACCTGTAACCAAACACAAAACCTGCTCCCTGCAACCTTAGCTCTGATACCAACTATTAGGAACCCTTGGAAGCACCATTGATTACCATATTCAAGCAACTTAAGATGCGGAATTAACCAGAAGTAACAAGTAACTAGAAACCATAAACAACATAGAATATGAGAGACAATACACAACTTGTATTAATACTCATCCAGAAAAGAATATAATAAAAAAGATGCCACTTCTTCTCCACACCTTTCAGAAGCTTCCCACACCTCAAGTGTACAGTAATTCTTTCCTCAAATCTCTCTCTCTTACGGTCCCAACACACAACTCAAACACAGAGTTGGTGTTCACCTCCAACTAGTTAGTATCCACTACTGCCAGTACACCAGTGCTCCACGCACTCCACAAGTGCTCCACGCACTCCAAGTACTCAACATACTCCAAGTAGATCTCCCCTGAACTTGCAACAACCTGCAACTCAAATGATCTTACTTATGGAAGGAACTACCTTGCCTTCCTCTCTTGCTCTCTGATGTGTTGATGTCACCTTTGATTATGATGCCACCTGTAGATCTCCTTTGACCTCGCACACACACCTATTACCATGTAGATCTCTCTACACCCTGAAGAACCCTTGTCCTTGCCTCACCAAGCCCTTATGATTCTCCAAACCAGTACCCCGGTGGATCTTCTCCCTGATCTAGTACACCTGTAGACCAACCTGATCATACACACTTGGCACCTCTGTGGAACTAGGAGGAATACCCTTGCTCACTTCACACACAGAAGGAGCTAACTTTGCTCAACTCAAACTAGCACAAACTACAATACAGCCCATGAGTCTATTATATAAATCCCATGCATATAATAATTAGACATCTAATTACAATAATTAGATCTGTAGCTTCAAGTCTAAAATCGGCTCTTAACATGCAAACACTCGGTTCATTAACAAATTGTTCATGCAACCGATAGTTCCGAAACCACACAGGTGATCGACGTCAGTCCCTGTCTGCCTGGAGGTAACTGACGTCGACTAACTCCTGCCGATGTCGGTTGCATTCCTGTCCACCACTGGCCGACGTCAGTCGGCCTAACTGACGTCGGTGACTGTGACACTCAGCAACCTCCTTCCCTGTTTGCATCAGTGAAGCTTTTAGCTCCACAACCTAACAATATCAAACTAAAACCCTCACTAGAATGCTTTTAAGAGTTGTGCAGAGGCTCATTTACCTCAAAACATATGATCCAACGCTACTCAAATATTCTTCCCTCTACTATATTATCCCTTGAAGATATATTTTCAAATAAAGATAGCCTAAATATTCAATTTTATAATTACTTCTCATTGGTACAACTTTTAACATGTTTTATACATAATTTTTTTGTAAGAGGCAAGTCTGTAGTCTAGTTGGTCCAATAGAATTATGGGTTTTCACCATATTTATTTCAGAGGTATTTTGAATAGATAGAAGGTATTTCATTACCATCACAATCTAATTTGAGCTCTTTATCACCAATTACTACTCAAAATAAAACATCCTAGGATATTTAGCACTATTTTCCAATTTTGTCTATTTTTTATTTTGGGAAAATTGTATTTTTCTTTTTGTTAAAAAATTAATAAAAAGAGAATAGGATAAAAACTTGAATTCAATGGGTCACATTGTAATGTGAAGAGTCAACGCATTCCCTCCTAGCTTTATAAATAGGATAAATGGAAATTTTATAAGGTTTGTTTGATGTTTCTATTAATTTTGCTTGAAAGGAAGGAGAAATAAACTTTGTGTTTATTCTTAAAACTGAGAACACATAGGAAATTTTGTAACTTTGTGTCTAGATTTTTCTTTTGGGATGTGTATTTTTATTATGTTAATGCATATCTCTCAACTCAATAAATACTTTTATTAATCTCAAAAAATCAAGTTACTTTTTAAAAACACCTTATTATCACATGTTAGATGAATTATGTGTTTGATCATTTATGTGTGACCCTTCATCTTCCTTCTTACCATTTTTATTTTCAATTGAAAGCAGTATGACCCAATACCCCATTCAACCTATAGATATTTTAAATAGGTTTATTTTATTTTTTCTATTTTTAATAAAGAGAACCCCCCTTTGAGTAGAGGAGTGACTTTTGTTTCCTTCACTATTGTGAAATATCCTATTTATCATAAGTGTCAAATATTTCACCAATAGTTTATTGTGCCCACCATGGGGCATGTTCTGTGCTTTTTGTACAACCCACGGCTACTACTTTAATCCTACCTGACTATCCCCATAAATAAAAACTAGATCACTAACCAAACCTTTATTAGACATAAGCTATGCATATGGATATCTCTTTTGATCTTTGATAATTCACCTACGATAATAGAGTGAGTAACTCCCATTTTCAAATAGTTGAAACCAATTTAAACAAAGATTAAGAATGTGTTGATTTTTTCTAGATAATTATTGTAGTCATTACTAAACAGATCATAAACAAAATAGTATGTACAGCTCCTCAAATACCCTGTGCCCCTAGGCAATAAATTATTAGCATCTTGGCTTAGAAAAGGTACACAAGGTCTAGTAAAATAAAGGTATTTATGGTTCATTATTTGACTTGTAAGAATAGTCTAGTTTTAGACTCTCTCCTAAGCAAATAAGGAGGTTATAGCTTATAAGTAGGAAATTTGCATTGCCTAACATATTAGTTCTAATGGAAATAAACTTTCAAAACATGGTTGCATTTATATCATGGGGTCCTCATATTAGTCCATTAGCCCTAGTTTCTCAAATTATTGAACTTTCTAAGGGTTTCAGAAAGAATTTTCCTTAGATTACCAGTGACAGTAAACAACACACTGATGAACACATAAAGGCTTTCTTATCTACCTTTGGTATTTTGGGTGTAAATCATGAATATGTATCAATTAGGGTATTTATGGAAACATTGGGCCAAAGGATCAATGGAATGGTTTTAGAATTTATCGATTACTTCTAATTTAGACTGGTGGACCATGAGGAAAAATTTTGAAGAAAGATTTGAACCTACTAAATACAAGCATTCCCTTCTAGCTCAATTGTCTCAAATAAATAAATAACCTCATGGGCCCATGAGAGAGTGCATAGATCAATTCAAAAAATTGCTACACAAAATTATAGCAGTTGTCATGCCTTTGGTAGAAAATCATGAATGCTTCTTTTTTAATGCACAAGTACCTAAAGCAGGTTTAATCCTTCAAAGAAACCATCCACAAGATTTGGTGATAGCATAAACTTAAGTTATGGAAATTTAGGATAATATGATCGTGGATATAAAGCTTTAAAATGATTCATTCAAGAGTAAAGACGAAACTTTAGTAGATCCTCTAGTTCATAGGCTAGGAAACAACATATTGGCCTTAAAGAAGCATATTGCTTAGATATAGACTACTACATATAAGGATGTACCTATAATATCATTTATTACATATCATGGCAACATTCATCCTAGACTCCCTCCTCCAAATCCTTAACTCATTATTGAATTATCCCATATTTTATTCAGTATTCATTCATCTTTCACACCACTAATCATCATGACAGTTATAACTACCAAGAAATAGATATAATGTTGCAATTATGCACCATCAAAGAACCACCTAAAGGTGTTTTGGGAACCACTGATCATGAGATTCAAGGATTTGGTGGTGACTCCACTGTAGGATATTTTAAATATAAACCTAATGGTGATGAATGTGATGAAAGAGTGGAGGATATGAATAATCATTCATATTTTGTATTCACTAGAGCTTATAATAAGAATTTTAAAGCTAAGGATAAGAACAAAGAGTCTAACCAAAATAATTAAAGGAAGATCCTAAAGCTATAGTTGCTCCTAAGTTAATTCTTACTCGTGGTACTCCTTTACTAATTTTTTTAAAAGATAAGAAAATTGAAAAGACATAGAATCTCATGTTTCCTACTAATGTTTCCATCAATGAAGAATCAAATGCTACTATTTCTTCTTCTTTTGATATAATTGACCACATGAATAAGACTTAGGTTCAATTCTTAAGTAGTTGGACAAATTGAACAAGTTCATCAAAGGAGAAGGTCCTAGTGCACCTCCTCATGGATCTCATATCAGGTTGGTTGATTTTTCTTTGTAGAGTAATGTAGTTGTTTCTACTCAAGGTAATGAAAGGCTTAATTATTTTTAAGCTTCACTCTTCACTGGGGGTTTTTGGTTAAATAATTACATAATTGATTCAAAAACTTTGGATAATGTGATGCTGGCTAAATTAGTACATGCCTTGGGTCTATCCTACACTAAAAATTTTGGTTATTATTTAAATATAGAAATAAAACAAGTCCCCTTGATCGAACAACTAAAAGATGCAAAAGTTCCCTAGTTTCATTCCCTTAAAATAGATTCAATATTACTATTAAAATGGTAGAGATTCCTTTAAGCTATGGTATGTTATGAAGTAGGACCTTCTATAAAGATATTGGAGGTGAGATCAAGTTGGATTAGAAATATGTTATTATATATTTAAAAGGAGTAAATGAAAAATTGATACCAAAATCAAAGGCTAAACACTTGGTACAAAAATTTAATGATCTTCAGGTAGACATTATGTACAAGAAAACATGCCCTAGCACATATATGATGATGAACGATAAATATCTTGAACTTCTTGAACTCATATAAGGCAATACAAATGATGTATGGAATTTAGAGTTTGATGAGAGTTTCTCAATTGCAGGTTCAGGCGTTGATGTGGTGTTGCTTTCTCCCTAAAATGAGTCATTTCCTTTTTTATATTAACTTTAATTTAAATGCACCAATAATATAGTGGAATATGAAGCCTTGATCCTAGGACTATAGATAGAAGCAAAATTAGGGATTCAAAATATCAAATCTCAAGGAGATGTTGAGATGATTATGAAATAGATACGAGGTTAATACCAAGTGAAGAATGATAAGATAAAGCATTACATAAATTGAGTCTGAGACTACATCAAAACTTTCAAATATTTCACCATTAATGATGTCTTGATAGAAAAAAAGTCTAAATCTAATGGCTTATTTATATTTGGATCTTTTTTAATTCCTCATTCAATTTTTTATAAAAACTGATAAACCATTCAAAATGTATATCGATCAAGTGTTATAGACACATCTGAACATTGACGAGTGTTTAACAATGATGAGTAAATCATTTCTTTCTTGGAGAAAAGGGATAATTTTATAAATATGTATTTTGAATGGATCCTAATAGCATATAGGGAGTCTTCTATGCCATAAGGGAAAGATGCAAACATATTAGAACCATCTGATGTTGAAGCTAATCAATTAGATGGTAAAGTCATTCAACTAAATGGAAATAATATCCCTAAAGGATTGGTCTCTTTAGATGAAATGTTCAACAAGAATGATAGGTAAATAAAAATGAAAATCCAAAAAGATCCCCAATGGTCACGTAAGTATGAGAGAGTGAACATTGGTATAGAGAAGGAACCATGATATGTCAATATTATAAAATTTTGTTCCAAGGAATAATGTAAGAGGTGTACAGCTTTATTCAAATTTTATAGAGACATATTTGATTGGTGTTATGTTGATCTAAATTATTTAAGGCCTAAGAGTATGCAACATAATTTTTTGTTGAATCATGGTGTCAATCTTTTAAGACAAAATTTATGGAAATATAATCCTAATATTTCAAGGATAATATATGAAGAAATAAATAAATTTTTGGATTCAAGAATCATCTTTCTTATTTATCATTCTACTTGGGTGGCTAACATCATGCCTATGAGAAATAAGAAAGGAGAAGTCATGATTTGATTATATTTTCATAATCTGAATTTGGCCTCTCTCAAGGACAACTATCCCCTTCCCATAATGAGTCATATCCTATAATTTATCACAATATATGAGATGATGTCCATGTTAGACAAATTTTCCAAAAATAATCAGGTTGAATTTATTATAAAATATCAGTACAAGAAAGAACTTGCCACCTTTTGGGGAACATTTGCATACAAAATGATGCCCTTTGGTCTCCTCAATACAAGAGCTACATTCCAAAGAGTAAGGGATTTAGCCTTCATTGACATAAATAATAAGATCATATTGATCTATCTTAATGACCTCGTAATGTTCTTAAATAAAAGGTAAGAGCACTATGAACATCTAAAAATGGTCTTTGAAATATGTCGAGCTCATGGCATATCTATGAATCTTAAAAATTATATCTTTGTAGTAACTGAAGGTAAACTCCTAGGACATGTGGTTTTTAAATAAAGTACTTATATTGATCCAAAAGGCTAAAATTAATTAAATGGTTATATTTACCCACCAGCAAGCCTGGCATGCATTCATTCTTCGATAAGATCAACTTTCTTAGAAGATATGTCCTTGACTTTGCCAAACTCACTAGGCACATTGTTCAAATTATGTGAGTAAATAACTCTTTTATATGGATTGTTGATAGAAAGAAGGATTTTAATGAAATTAAGGAGGCTATTGCCAAGGTACCTATTTTTTCATGTCCTTGTTTTTAGAAATATTTCATTATGTATTATTATTCTTATGAATATATGTTGTTTTTTATCTTGGTGTAGAAAAATGAAGTTACTTTCATGAGTTGTAGTCATAAAAACATGAAATCAAGTATTCACTTATTTAAAAGCATGAATACAAATGTGGTTAAAGTGGTGACACATTTTAGATTCTATATCTTGAACTATCAAATAATTATAATGGTCCCAGATCTAGTGGTCAAATCAATTTTGACTTCGTAAGAGCTCTAGTCAAAGGGGTGGATGGATCCCTAAGGTACAAAAATATGATATGGATATTATACCCACCAAGATGGTGAGGAGACAAGTCCTTTGTTATTTTTTTGTTAAAGGTGTTGATTCATAGAGAGAAGAGAATGAATAACTACAATTGGTAGTCTTTGTTGACTCTCTTAAAGAGTATTATTCTAACATCACATACCTTATCTCATATGAAGAATGCCCAGCTCATCTGATTCCCTTATATAATAAGATGCTCAAGTTGAAGGTAGCTAAATATATAATTCAGGGCAACACTATATTCAAAAAATCCATAGATTGTACTTTCTTAATACGTGTGAATAAGGAACAACAAAATAAAATATTGGAAGCTTTTCAAAATAAGGCTTCTGGTGGACACTTTTTTTTGTCACAACCTTTAAAATTATGCAAGCTCATTAATATTGTCCAACATTTTTCAAAGATGCACAAGAATGGGTGTCAAAATGTGAGGCTTTACAATACTTTTTTGGAAGCTTAAACTTGTAACATTACCCCTCTACCATATAGTCATTGAAGAACCTTTTCAGAAATGGATATTGGACTTCATTAGAACTTTGAACCCATATTCAAGTGTAAGACATACTCATGTCCTGATAGAAATTGATTACTTCACTAAGTGGGTAGAGGTTATTCCCCTAAGATCTACCACTTTTTAATTGTCAGCTTTATGACTAGCTCGAACTATAGAGTATGATCAATTTAAATATGCATTGGAAAAGAGGATCATGTACATGTCTAGATTAGAATAAATGATGGTGATTGATAGAAACATAGTGCATCAAGAAAAATTTAAATAGGTCTTTGATCAAAAAGCAAGGCAGTGATATTTTCAAGTAGGATGTTTATCCTACTTTGGGATCAAAGAAGAGAACCTTGAGTCACTCACATGAATTTTGAATCCTTCTAGATGGGACCATTCAAAATTCATCATTTATGTGGTGAGAATGCATATTACTTGACATATAGATATGGAACCCATATTTCACTACCATACAGTGGATAATATTTAAAGCACTATAAATAGTGAAGATGGGTTATCACCTATCATTCCCCATAGGTGATTTAGGTATTATTATGTGTTTTCCCTTTTCGTTGTGTGTTTTCATTTTTGTTGTGTGTTTCCCTTCCATGTTTCTGGTCTTTTCCTATTTCCTTTCTCATTTCTGTCATTTTCGATCAAAATCCTAAGCCCAATGAATAATACACTTGGCCTATGAAAATAAAGATTCTAAGAGTTCATATTATGTCCTTCCACAAGTCCATGTCCCCAACCTAAGATAATTTTTATTCCCTAATTTTTTCAAAATAAAATTTGTCTAATTCAGGAACAACATTGAAAATTTGATGTCAAATTTCTAAGTAAAAACCAAAAAGTGATTTTTAAGTGAAAAATCCATGTATTTGAAAGGTTTTAAGTGTTGAAAAATTAAAAAAGAATGCAAAGGTGAATTTTTTCACCACACATGTCTAGGAGGCCAAGTTTTCCTAATTTATGGGATGTATGGGACATGAAAATGCAAATCTATGCTCATGTCTTTATGAGTCTCACATCCTTATGGTTAGTCCTACCTGAGACATAGAAAATGCAAAGTTGTATCTATGATGCTATTTCGTGTTCATTTTACCCTCAATGTTGGGTATGACTAGCGTTGTGACGCATGGTGCGTGCACGTGGGGTGAGTCCTGACTGCTACAACATGTCAAATCCCTTGCTAGAATGCTTTTAAAATATATGCAAAGGCTCATTTTACTCAAAACATATAAACTAATTTTACTTATATCTCTTTCCCTCTACCATTTTCTCCCTTGAAGATATATTTTCACACATGGATAGCCTAAATATTTAATTTTTTGAGAAATTCTCATTGATACAACTTGTAGTAGGTTTTATATGTTTTTTACAGTTTTCAGTAAGAGGGAAGTCTGTAGTCCTGTAGGTCTAGCAGAAGTATGGATCTTCACCATATTTGTGATATGGGTATTTTGAATATATAGAAGATATTTCATAACTACCATAATTTGATTTGAGCTCTTCAACACCATTTTCTACTCCAAATAAAACATCATAGGATGCTCAACACTATTTTCCATTTTTGTCTATTTCCTATTTTGGGAAAATTGTATTTTTATTTTTGTAAAAAATTAAAAATTAGTAAAAAGAGAATAGGACAAACACTTGAATTCAAAAGTTCAAATTATAATGTGAAGGGTCAGCCCATTCCTTCCTATCTCTATAAATAAGAGAAATGGAATTTGTAAAAGGGTTGTTTGATGTTCATTGTAATTTTACTTGAAAAGAAGGAGAAAAAAAATTGTGTTTATTTTTCACACTGAGAACTTAGGGGAAATTCTGGAACTTTATGTTCAGCATTTTCTTTGTGGGTGTGTATTTTTATTATGTTAATGCATATATCTTAATTTAAGTAATCCTTGTATTAATCCCAAACAAGTAAGTTACTTTTTAGAAACACTTTCTTGTCATGCATTGGATTAAATTTATTTTTCTCATTCATGTGTGACCCTCGTCTTCCTTCCTTTCATTTTTATTTTTGGTTTAAATTAGTAAAATTCAATACCCCATTCAACCTATAAATATGTCTATTTTAGTTTTTCTTATTTTTAATAAATGGAACCTCCCTTATGAATAGAGGAGATATTTTTATCTACTTCACTGTTGTAAAATATCCTATTTTTCATAAGTGCCAAATATAATAACAGTTAGGTGAAATGAAATGATTCACCTTACAATTATTAAAATATATCAAAAGTTGAGATTACATGCCCTTAATTACAACTATAAATTGATGAACTGAGCTACACATCTAGGCTAACATCTTAACATGTGTCCAATCATTATCATGTAACATGTGGTATATATATAAATTTATAGTTAAAAATTAACTTTTTGAAGTGTTTCTAAAATTACTCTTTTGACATGTCAATTGGTGAATAAAACATGGCATTATTATATTTTAAATGTGTCAATTCTCTCACACTTAGGCAATCCAGAAAGATTTTGTTACATTGATATCATAAAATTGATTAGTATATCAAAAATTCAATGTTTTAAAATATAAAGCATTATATTATCCCTATATATTTTTTTATGTTAACCCATAAATTTACCCACATGGTGTCCTTATATTGATACCTTGAGATGGTTTTCATTTGCAACTGCAACACCACAAAAATTTTTTGCATGGAAATATTCTACACTAATATTTTGAAATGGTCTATTTTGGCATTTACATTACTATAATTTGTGGCATATATGTGTCATTAAATAAATACCTTGAGAATACTAATTTTTTTTGTAAAGAGGTGTCACCACAATGATGCCTCAAAATGGTCCTCTTTAGTAACTTCAATCTCATTAGAAACACTTTCAAGAATATGTCGCCAAGGTGATATATTATGTAATGGATTTGAATCCAACTTTGGATTTCCCTCAAAAAATAATTGAAGAAGTTAAAAAATAACTGCATTTAATTTCAAATTTGAATGAAAATGGTATGGTCTCAATAAGATGTCATTATCATGATATTGTATCATTTGATTCAACAAAAAGAATCATGGGATATATCTCTCCCAATGTGAAATATGATGGTATTTGTAGGTTTCTTGTGAAATGTTATATGATTTAAAAAAAATGGGCACCCAATTTGAAGTTCCTATGAAGAAGTTATGGTCTTTGAAAGGTAGTGTTGCCATGAAAAATCATTATTTGATTCAACTAGATATTTCCTAAGTGATATCTTACCAAATCTGAAATATAATGATATTGTTGGATTCCTCTTGAAAAAAAATCATAAAAATAAAACTTGATTTGGGCCTATATGAATAAGTTGTGGTCTCTAAAATTTATCTTTGTCATTATATAAATTTGTTTGCTTTATCAAGATATCTTCTCAATGATACTAACCCAATTTTAAATTCGATTCCTCTTCAAAAAAAATTATGATTTTAAAAAAAATGACACTCAATTTTGATTCCAAACAACAAAGTTATGGCCCTTGAAAATATCATGTATTTGACCAAAATATTATTTCATGGGCATCTCAAGATGATTTCAAACATGTTCCTTCTCTTTAAATCTAATATAATGGCCATGAAAATATGTTCCCCCCCATAATAACTAATAATTATCTCAAACATGCAGGTTCATGTTACTTCCTTGGGATGCTCTTGCATCATTAAATTTATACAATTCTTGTATGGTCTAAGCTGCACTTGATATTTTGGATTATGTGCACATGTAAGCACATCATTATCCATATCTTATTTATAATTTTGTTATAAACAAGAATACATTGTTAGCAGTTATCCTAGAATCAAGGTTTGTTTAATTTGAGCTCAATTCGCTAAAATATATAGATGCTTTCATAACCCTAACCCCACAAGTTACCTATTTATATAAGAAGATAGAGGGTGTGGGTGAAAGTAATTTATTTGGATTTTTGATACTTTTGTGTATTGGTATTGAATCCATATAGTGATAAGGTCCACTTGGTGTTCCTACACATTTGAACTTTATTAAAAAATATAGTTATTTTACCATACAATATATATATATATATATATATATATATATATAAACATTTCTTTAATGTTATACAATTATGCATTTAATTGTGGGTGTATGTCTTGAGGTTTTCTATATTGGGAAAACCATGTGTATTACACCATAGTTTATATGGTGTTTATAGTTTTCATAATAGGCTAATTATTATGGAGTGTACATTGATTAATTCCTATATTCACATAAATAGTTGAGAGATGTGATGAAGTAGATAAGTCTTGCAACCTTGAAAATCAGTTCAAAAAATGTCTATATATCACTTATATATAAATAAATAAAATGTATTCATATCTTTCCAAATTATTTAATTTGGTATTAGAGCACGATGCAATCCTATGCAAAATGGGAGGTAATTGCAATCCTATACAAAATGGAAGGGATTACCTCATGCATAGAAGAGTATTTATAGTTGTTAGTCATAAATTTTAAAAGAGGCCTTTAGTATAATTTTTAGAGGGGCATATTAATGCAAATTTTGTGATAAAATAATTAGATGTAGAAGTTGTAATATTAAAATATATATACAATCATACAAGGATCATCTATGTAATAAGAATAAAAATAAAAGTGATTTTTTAAGAGGTTTTATTTGTTAGAGATGTTTTAATATAGCATGAAACATCATGAAAAACTCACATAGCAACTTAGAAAATGTGATGTAGAATTTTTTACATAAGCATGGAATGTGTGTGTGTGTGTGTGTGTGTGTGTGTGTGTGTGTGTGTGTGTGTGTGTGTGTGTGTGTGTGTGTGTGTGTGTGTGTGTGTGTGTGTCTAAAAACACACACACACACACATGTTTTCTAAGGGAGTTTGAGTGCAGAAAAGAGAAGCATACCAAAGAAATTGATGGAAGTGTTTTTGAATCCCATGAGACTTGTACATTAAAGTGTGGCATCCATGTGAAGATACAACCTAAATGAGTGTTTGATCTATTGTTTAGATGATTTAAGACATTTTTTTGTATGGGTTATTTGCATGTGTGATAGGTATTACAAATCTAGTGTACGCAGTGTGAAGGAGAAGAACATCACATAGCATAAAGGAAGGGTATGTAATAATAAGGCATATTGATAGATATAGAGTGCAATTCAAAAGATCTTGTTGTTAGACAAAGGTGCCAGTAAAACTGGTGCAACCATGGCATCCAATAAAATTCAACAAATAGGATTAAAAATATATATATAAAGTCTTGTTATCTATAAAAAAAATTAGCTCAAACAGTTTTTTAGTTCATTTAAAATATATATTAAACAAAAAATTTAAAATATAGTTTTTTAGTAAATATTTCCTATAGTAACCTATATTGGATTCAATTATGTATATGTTAATTGGGAAGATTTTTTTTCATTAAAAAAATCTTGAGTGTCCAGATAGTTTATAAAACATATTTGTGAAGTTTTAAAATAACTTAAGTTTTAATTATTTTTTTCAGAAAATATTATTTTTAAGTGTCAACTTATGACTTGTTATTTTAAACAAATGCATTTTCGGGATAACCTAACATCCATATAGACTTTTTTAACTAAGGAGGATTTATTCATGGAAAAATAAAGTCTTGTTGAAAACAATTGATTGCTAGGATTTTCACACTTGGCAAGTCAAAGTTAACTTGTCTTGATTGAGACAAACCTCTAGGAAATTGCCATTAGAAAAATACCAAAAGAAAAAAATGATGACAAGGTGACTAAATGGAAAATCAAAGATCATTAGGTAGATTCATCTTCGGTTTATGTTTATCTAATGCATATCTACATCACATAGATTTGTCTACATCCTCCAATATAATCAGAGGCGTACATAATATTATTTTTAAGCCACAAATTGTTAATACAAAAATGAATTTGAAGTAGAGATTGTTTGGGCTGAAGATGGAAGAAGGCAACAATATGGTGAAACATATAAGTAATTTTTTATCTTCTAAAAAATAGCTAGCAAGATTAAATTTTAAATTAGATGATGATGAAGCTAAATCTATTTTGTTAAATAGCATGCCAACTAGCTATTCAAATATTGTGTTTACTTTGAGAAAGAATAAGTCAAGTTTAAAAAGTTTATTTTCTTACTTGATTGATGAAGAGAAAAGAGATAAATTAAGTTATTAAATCAAATAATAAATTGTTTTATTCAATAAAATAAACCTAATCTTCCTTCAAGGCCAAGTTAGAGTAATTTGGCCTCTAAAACACCAAAAAATGGGTTTTTTCTAATATTGTACCAATGAATCCATATTTTGAGGAACTACATACAAAGAGAAAGGGACCTAATAGGTATAAAGCTAAAATATAAGTATTTGATTACTATTGTGAAAGTGGTGGAGAGATATGTGGGTATATTGCAAGTGATGAATATCTTCCCCATGACAACAATGAGGAGGATTTTTTTACTGATCTGAGCAATGAACATGGTCTTGTGAATTGAGTTCAAAAGATATGATCATTCAGTGAGTATCATTTTCCACTAAAAAATAAGTTGGTGTGTAGTAATTCCACTCCCACTACAGGTATATTTATGATAAATGATTGGTTGTGTCCCTATTTGTGCATAATTATTTATTTTTGTTGTGAAAAATTGTGTGAGTCCTTGTTCATAAAGATGTGTATGTCTAAGCTTATATGTATGTCCTAGTTTATTATTATTATCTTGATGTATTTTTGAGTGTGTAATCATCCATAAAATGTTTGTGATCCTTTTAGACTATGGGTATGTCCCAGTTCTCATCCAATATGTTTTACTCTCCCAGTTTATAAACTACGTCTATAATAAGGGGGATTTTTGGGAAAATTATATGTATCACTCTTAAATATATTTAAAAAAAACTATATGTATCACATCATAGGTTATATGGTGGTTGTAGTTTTCATAAAAATATAGGTCTATTATGGAGTGTATGTTGAGTAGTTCCTATACTCACTTAAATAATTAAGAGATGTGAGGAAGATGATAAGTCTTGAAACTTTGAAAATAGGTTCAATAAATGTATGTATGTATGTGTGTATGTATGTATGTATGTATGTATATGTATATCTCATATATATAAATAAAATTTATTTGACTCTTACCAAATTCTCTAATTTCTTATTTAGTTATTTTGGGCCCATTTCAAGATTCTAAAACCCCTAGGCATTTATTAGTCATTAAATTACATGTTTCTAGAATGATTTTTTATGTGTCAATTATTGGTTTAAATTAGGCATTATGGGCACTTCTATTGACTTCATTGGTTGCCACACCTTCTTCCAACAATATTAAATTAGTGTATTCATCCTCACTATGTTTTATCACATGTCAAGATTATTGTACATGTTGTTCCCGAAGTCTATCACTCATTTTTGGGACAACACATGAACTATTTTTGGTCTTACAAGCCAAAAAATTATCTCTTCCATTCTCAAAAATTGTTATGAGCCTTCAAATTCTCTATTTTTCAAACTTTTTCAACTAAGGGACCCTGCAGATGATTTCTACGAACTCCACAGGCAGAATTCTATAGACTCCACAGGCTCAAATCTACAGACTCTACAGGCTCAAATCTACAGACTCTACAAGCTCAAATATACAGAATCTCTAGGCTCAAAGCTACGAACTCTACAGGCTTGAAACTACAGACTCTGCAGGAAGGAAACTATGGACTCCGTAAGCTAGATTTCTATGGACTCTTTTAAGGTTAGAGAAAACTATGCAAGACTGGATCCTACATACTCTACAGGCTTGAATCTATGGAATCTACAGGCTCGAATCTATGAACTCTACAAGCTAAAATCTATGGACTCTGTAGGCTCAAATCTATAGACTTTGTAGGCTCAAATCTATGGACTCTGCAAGCTCAAATCTATGGACTCTACAGGCTCAAATCTATGGACTCTGTAGGCTCAAATCTACAGACTCTACAGAATCAAATCTATGGACTCTATAGGCTTGAAACTATAGACTCTGCAAGCTTGAATCTATGGACTCTGTAGGCTGAAATCTATGGACTTTGTAGGAAGAAATATATGGACTCTGCAAGTTAGTTTCTATGGTCTCTGCAGGAAAGAAACAGGTTCTCAACATTTAGCAATTTTTTAAATCGAGAAGTTCAAAGGAGTCTTCTGGAAGCCCAAAGAGTACCCTTGCAAAAGGCACTTAGCTGCCAAAATTGACCCTTACAACTTTTTCGAAAGGCAAGCTTAAAGGTCAGACAGCCCTTTCGGAGGGCAAGCGGGGAGCAGGAGGACTGTTTCAAAGGCCAAGCAAACAAAGGAATTCCTTCAAAAAAGGTTTTCCATGGTAAAGTTGTTAAGGACCATTTCCTTCAGACAAAAATTTTGAAGGAATTCCTTCAGAATTTTTTCTGAAGGAATTGGCCCAATTGAAGAACAAAGCCCGAGGGAAGAAACGGCTAAGGCAAAGGCGAAGGAAGATTTCCTTCAGACAAAATGTCCAAAGAAATTCCTTCAGACATTTTGTCTGAAGGAATTGGAGCCCGAAGACTGCTTGAAACCAAAGACCACCTGAAGGCCATCCAAAGGACCCCGAAGGGCAGGTACCCTTGCGGGGGCTCTCGCCAACCAAAGAGTGGACCGTTCCTCAAGACCTTGAAGGGCAGGTCCCCTCTGGGAAAGGACAAAACAAGAAAGCTAAAGGAATTGCCAAGGAGGATGATAGGCCCATAGATGTCAACATTAAGTGCCATGAACTAGCTGTTAGCTTTCAAATGATGACATCCCTGTAGCTGTCAAAATTAGGGCAACTAACTAGCCATTAATCTTTGTAGGCTTAAGCACGAACCCGAATGCATTCAAAGGCCTTAAGGCCAAGGCCAAAAGGAAGAACTACCAAGAAGAGAAGCTGAAAGAGCTAGTAAAGCTGAGAACGTAGCCCCAAGAGCTCAGATTCCTAGAAAAGACAAAACTAGAAAGGGGAAAAGATAGCCTGAGGGCTCAAATCACAATAAAAAGAAGGAAAGGCCAAAATATCTATGTATAAGTTATTCCAATAGGTGGAATAGTCTATTAAATAGATATTTTAGCTCATAAACATTGAAGGCACACCTTATTTGTCTCCCTTGGAGTAAAGGCAAGGTGGACAGCTACGCAAACAAGAGAAAATAGACCAGATGACCCAGACCCAGAAAGAGACATTTGAGATGACTTACCACCCCATAGTTAAGGTACCCACCCTATTTTTAGCATGGTCCTTTTGATAAAATTGAGGATACATTCAAATCATTAAATGCAACATGGGTCACTCCAAGAAAAAAGTGCTAGTCTTTTATGGGCTGCTATATATTGTAAATCCCTTCTTTTTGGAAGAGAGATCTTTTTGGTAAAAAGAAGCAAAAACTCTGCCAACATTGAGAGGCTATCACTGAGACTTTGAGCTCAAGTTGTTAATCATTTTTCTTTGTTTTGAATGAGAAATCAAGTTACTTTCAGACTTTGTGCTATCATAGCTTGTATCATTTAGGAGATTGTTCTTATGTCTGCCTTCTGAATGTGTTCTTGTCCATGGAATGAAATAAGCAGAGCTACTGGAGATAATCAAGAAGATGTCCTGAAGCCAAATGTGAGAAGACTTTTTGATGTCTACAATTGCCTTTAATGTGTTTCTTTATTTTCTATTTCTATGTAAAATACCTTGGGATGACTTTGTGCCCTCATTGTCTTTCGTATTTCACTCTTTGGGTAGCTGAAGTGAAGACTTTGTGCTACACTTCATTTTGTTGGTTACTGTGTCTTGTTACCAGTCACTTATCCCTACTTGAAAGAACTTTTATTGTTTCTTGTAAGACCACTTCTGAAAGAAGAGAAGTACCTTCAGTGTCTTCACCAATATTTCTCCATTGTCTGTGAGCATCATCTCTAAAAAAAGAGAGATGGATGGTATAATCCTACCCCTGAGTGTTATTTTCTACTTATATATATAGCTTATAGCTCCTCATATTTATAGGGACCTCCCCTTGATGAGAGGAGAGATTTGTCCTCTTTTGATGTGGTAAACCTACACACTTGGCTGACCAATCTCCCTTGTTGTGGTTGATCAGACCTATTTTGCTCATCAGTTAGCTAGTGGACCAAATATTCACCCAACAATTTTTTGGTGACTCCACTGGGGATTCTAACGTGTTGTTTGAAGCCTCAAGTTTTAGATTGAAGCATTTCCTATCCTTATTTATTATCTACTCTGGTGAATCTCATCTGGGTCTTACCCATTATCCATTTATAGCCTTATCCATTTATCCCGTTGTGGAAGAATGAGTTGCTTCAGTGCTTTCTCATTGTTAATTTTTCCCCCCAACTTCATGTAATAGTTCTTTGGCGACTCTGTTGGGGATTCAAACAAGTAGTTCCTATCCTTATCCATTGTATACTCTGGTGACTCCCATCTGGGTCTTACCCATTATCATTATAGTCTTATCCATTTTTTTTATATAATCTATTTTGTAAACTAGAGCCACTGGGGAAGAACAAGCAGTTTAAAGCCTCAAGCTTCAAGCTAAAGTAGGGCCAGTTCTTTTCCATTTTTATTCTTCAATCTGGCAACTCCATGCTATACCAAAAGCCAGAGAGCCCAAGGTGTTGTTGACCCGGTCTTTGAGGTTGTGCAGCAAGGAAATTTTGATTTGTTTCCTCCACAACCTCAAGTTTAATGATTCAGGAGTGTTCCTCCCATCTATACCAAGTCACCAATACAAGTTAGAGCTTCTTTTTTTGCTATCACCAGAGCTTTACCTATACATACTCCACCTAGATTTGTTATCCCTATTTTCCATAATCTAATCATGGCAGCTCAAGGCCCTTGGGGTAACTCTTTTGGTTAACTCAATCTTACTCCACCTCTACATGAGCTTCCACGCAGTTCAAGGAAGAATTTCCCCAAATTATTTGGTGATGGGAAAGTTCATCCTAATGAACACATTGTTGCCTTCAGTATAGCCTATGGCATGATAGGTGTAGAGTATGAAGACATAGTAGTCAGGCTATTCGTGGAGACAATACAAGGCACTATTGCAGACTAGTTCTACCATCTGTAGGCTCGGTCAGTGACTGATTGGGACACACTCAAAGCCAAATTCAAAGCCAGGTTCAAGACTGAAGAAGATGCACATGCCTTGCTGGCCTAGCTCACACAGATGAAGAAAGAGCCTCATGAACTTATGAGGGATTTCATTGCAAATTTTGATAAGTTGAGGAATCAAATTCCTACCATTGCTCAGCCAACACCTGAAAATCTCAAATGCTTCTTCATCAACTCACAGCTACCTAAAGTGAATTTTCTACTGAGACAGACTGGTCACATAGACCTTGATGCTACTCAAGATTTGGCTACTGAGGTAGAAGATGAACTTATCTTGGTGGGAAAGATAAGGAGAGACCCTAAAAAAGGTAAATCCTCTTCATCTTCAAAATACTCACCTTCAATGACCACTGATCCAATGGTGCAGAAGTTGGCAAATGAGTTGCTTGCTCTTAGAAATCAAATGGTGCAAGGAATGTCATCTAATCTTTCATACAGAGATGCACCAAGGAGGATGTTTCAGAATTAGTCATATCAAGGCAATACGGCCACGAATCAAGGACAAGCAAATTGTCTTCCTCCCCCACGGGGGAACCTGGCCATTGAAGCACCTCCAACTAACTCAGCAATTGGATATCTAGAAATAGAACATGATTCCTCTTTCCAACCTGAGTTTGATCAAGAAAATGATGTTGATCTCTTCACGGAAGACCAAGAAGAATCAGTTGGCGATTCTAACATTAGTTTCCTAAATTATCAGGATGAACCCAGAAGTGAAGGTAAAGCAGCTGAAGGATCATACGCTATTTTCACATGGTCCAAGAACTAGTCAGCCTAACAAGCTGATAAAGAAAAGATAGAGGAGCAATCTCAGCCTACAATTTCAATTGCTAAGTGGGGAACCACCCTGCCTTTCCAACCAAAGGACCAAGTGATTGCCAAAAAAGTAAGTGCTCCAAAATTGCCTTCACCTTCAACTTCAAATTCGTAGATCAGTCCTCCTCCTCCTAAAAACTAGAAGGATGAACTCCCTTCCCCTCTTCATAGTTCATTTTAGACATATGACATAATTGACCATGTCAAGAAAACTAAGATCTAAATGTATGAATATGAATTTCTGCAATCCAACCCTGATCAGTTGGATAAATTGGTTCAATGTGTAAAGAACCAAACCATCCCAGTAAGACAAGAAGCTAAGAAGGTAACTCATGATCCCCCAAGGAACATGTCTATTCCAAACAACTTTGTCATTATTCCTCCTACTGCCCCTAGGAAAATAGAGTCTTTATATGTTTCCCTATTGATAAATGGTCACAAGCTGAGCAATTGCATCATTGATTCTGGAGCTTCAGACAATGTCATGCCTACCAAAGTGGTAGAATCCCTTGGTCTCACACTGACCAAGACATTTGGGAGATGTTTCTCCATGGAGAACAATCAAGTACCACTACTGGGACAAATCAAGGATGCTCAATTTGTATTTGTAGCATTCCTAGATAAAAGAATCAAAATGACTATTCTAGTGGCCGACATCCCAGCATCATACAGCATCCTTCTTGGCCAAAATTTTTGCAAGGATGTTGGTGGCGAGTTGAGCATAGACTTATCCAAGGTGAGAATCCCTGTTAAAGGCATCATGAAGAGGCTACTTCCTAAGAAGGAAGTGAAATATGTGGTTACTCAGACATCAGTGCCTGAAGCTCAAATCTTATTTGAGTCTTCAGGCATGGGTAATTATTTCTTAACCACAAAGGAAGTCCATGATGCACCTAATGAAACTCCTAAATGTGATAGCCTAAAAATACCTTTAGTTGGGATAGTAGAAAGGATGGTAGAATGTAGTACAAGTGTTGAGGAATCTTCCCCTACAAATGAAGAAAAATCCAAGGAAAAATTAATGTCTAAGAAGGTATGGATTATGGAATTTGATGGCAGTTGCTCTTCTACCAATTTAGGCACCAAAATTGTGCTAATATCTCCTCAAAGAGATATTTTTCTTTCATCATACAAGTTGTAATTCATCAACACCAATAACACAGCTGAGTATGAATCTCTCTTACTTGGATTGAAGGTTGTTCGTGACAAAGGTCTCAAGCTTCTTTATGCTAAAGGAGATGCTGAACTAGTGGTTTGTCAGGTGAGAAATTTGTATCGAACCAAGAACGAGAGACTGTGCCACTACCACAATCTAGTTTGGGATCAACTTGAATGCTTTAATGCTTTCAGCATCTCTGCCATACCCAGGGAATTTAATGATAGAGCTGATGCACTGGCTATTTCAGCAACTCTCTTGGTTTCTCACCTAGACTTTAAAGGAGATAGGTACACTATTGAGCCAGTTTTTTGACCAAGTGTACTTGATAATGCCAGCCATTGGTAGGTTTTTAACCATGACAGCCAAATCATTGCCTTCTTGGAGCAAAAAGATAGCTTTGAACAACTGTACTTTGAAGGCAGTGATCCTCAAAAGCTTGAACCAGCCCCTGAATCAAGTGTAGATGCAGGTGAAGAGTTCCTGTAACTCAAAGGGAATAAAATCCCAAAAGGCTTGGTTTCCCTTGAGAATCTGTTTGACAAGCATGATAGATTCATCAAACAGCAGCAAATAGATTCAAGCTCCTCTCAAGAGTTTGATCAGATAAATTTGGGTACCAAGGAAGATCCCAAGATGGTGAACATCAAAAAGTGATGCACTCTTGAGGAGAGATCCAAGTTCAATGCTCTACTCTACCAGTACACGGATGTCCTAGCATACTCCTATGATGATCTGAAGTCACTCAGCCCTGAAGAAATTTGCCATGACATTCCTCTCAAAAGTGATTCGGTACCTTACAAGCAAAAATCTAAATAGTACAATCTAAAGATATCATGTACTATTTTGTTTGAAATACAGAAAATGTTGAATGCTAGGATAATTTTCCCAATCCATCATTCCACATGGATTGCCAACATAGTCCTTGTGAGGAAGAAGAATGGCAAAATTTGCCTTTGTGTGGATTTCAGGAACTTGAATCAGTCATCCTTAAAGGATAACTATCCTTTGCCCATCATGGATCAAGTGCTTCAGACAGTGACCGGTTCAGAGATGTTATCAATGCTGGATGGCTTCTCAAGATACAATCAAGTTGAAGTTGGTGAGGCAAACCAACATAAGACTACCTTCACCACACCTTGGGGCACCTTTGCCTACCACAGAATGCCATTTGGCTTGATAAATGCTGGTGCCACCTTCCAAATAAAAATGGACCTTACTTTCAAAGATCAAATGGGTAAGTTCATTGTAGTGTACTTGGATGATTTAACAGTCTTTTCTAAGCGTCGCCCTGACCATATGCACCACTAGCAACAAGTGTTGGAACGTTGCCGCCAGAATGGTATTTCTCTTCACCCCAAGAAGTGTATTTTTGGGGTGACAGAAGGGAAGCTTCTCAGACACATTATATCTAGGGAAGGCATAAATATTGACTCAGAAAGATTCAAATCCATCTAGGAGCTTACTCTGCCCACAAATAAGACTGCAGTTCACTCTTTCTTCAAAAAAGTGAATTTTTTACGAAGGTTCATCCCTGAGTTCACTGAAAAGACTTGTCATATTGTGGATATGATGAAAGGAAAGGCCACTTTTAGCTAGACTAAAAAAGGCAAATTAGCATTCCAGGACATCAAGACAGCCATTTCCCCCACACCCCAATTTTGGTTTGTCTAGATTATACTAAGGATTTCATCATGTATAGTTATGCTTCTGAACACACACTTTTAGAAATTCTAGTTCAACAAAATGAAGAAGGTGTGGAATCTCCCATATCCTTCATGAGATGTCCTCTCAAAGATCATGAGCTAAAGTATTCAAACATGGAGAAGCATGCTTATGCAGTGGTCAAGGCGGTAAAGCATTTCCATTTTTACATCCTCAATTCCCACACTACTACCCTGGTTCCTGATACCATGGTTAAATCCATACTAACTCAGTAGGAGTTCGAAACAAAAATGGGGAATTAGATTGCAAAAATCCAAGAATTTGATCTAGTCATCAAACTAACGAAGCTAGTGCATGGAAAAGGCTTATGCCAATTGATGGCCGATAATAGACTAGAAGAAGCAGGGCATGAAGAAGCAGAAGTGGAAGACATACCAATAGTCCTCTTTGTCTCCACCATGAATGAGTGGTATTTAGATATTGCTCATTTCCTTACTTATGGTGAGTGTCCCACTCACCTATCTCATAAAGAAAGGGGGACTATTAGATTGAAAGCTGCCAATTTTGTCCTATGGAGCAACGGCCTGTACAAGAGGAGCCTTGATAGAGTATTCCTTCGTTGCATGGATAAAGAGCAGCAGAATCAACTTTTGAAGTCTTTCCACAATCTGGCCAGTGGAGGACATTTTTTTACTCCTGTGACTGCCCACAAGATTCTTAGAGCCAGGTATTACTAGCCTACTTTGTTCCAAGATGCATATAAATGGGTATGTAGATGTGAACTATACCAATAGTTCATGGGAAGACCCAAGCTAGTTGCTCTACCTCTCAAGCCAGTGGTGATAGAAGAGCCATTTCAGCAATGGGGAATCGATTTCATTGGTGTTGTAAACCCGTCTTCAAGTGTTGGACATGATTATGTCCTCACAGCCATAGACTACTTCACCAAATGGGTGGAAGTAATTCCAACCAAACATGCTACTTCAGAAGTAGTATGCGATTTACTCAAGGAGAACATCATTTCCAGGTTTGGAGTCCCAACCAATATTGTGATGGATAATGTTGCATGTTTCTCTTCTCATGAGATCACTCAGTTTTATTTCTACTATGGGATTACCCTCTCCCACTCCTCTGATTATTTCCCACAAGGGAATGGCCAACTCAAATCAAGCAACAAGAACCTGGTGACCATCATCAGGAAGCTGGTGGATGACAACCAATGAATATGGCATAAAGCATTGGTTGATGCTTTATGGGCAGAAAAAATTACACCCAAGAGGATGATAGGTATATCACCTTTCCAAGTTCTATATGGACTCAATGTAGAGATACCGATCACCTTGGAATTTCTAGCACTAAAATTGGCAAAGGCAGTCGAAGATCAAACATATGACAGCTCCATTGACAAAAGGATCATGTGTTTGACTGAGCTAGATGAATAGGGAACTATGGTGGTGGACCGAATTACTGCACATCAAAGTCTGGTGAAGAAGCTCTTTGACCAGAAAGCAAAAACCTAAGATTTCCAAATTGGAGACCAAGTTCTTTTATGGGACAAAAGAAGAGAATCAAAGGGAATGCATGGGAAGTTTGATTCCCTATGGAGAGGCCCATTCACTATCCATGAGCTCAAAGGTGAAAATAGTTTCCTATTGAAGTACCAAGATGGCACACTCTTTTCTCTACCTCACAACGAGTAGCATTTGAAGCACTTCAACTCTTGAATTATCAAATAAGATCATCTGTGCATATGTATATTTGTATAGTCTTTAGTTCTATTTTGTGCTTTTCCTTTTCATTTTCATTTTTGGCACCTTGCTTTCTTGTTGGTTGGCACGACTCCATAGCCCAATGGCACACTTCAAGGCACTAGAGATTATGGTCTCTACTCCCCTCAGTTGTTCCAAATTTTCAACTGAAGGATGTTCCCCAACTAGAGCCAGCTATTGTTCTCAAAGTCTGTCACTCATTTTTGGGACAACACATGAACTATTTTTGGTCTTACAAGCCAAAAAATTCTCTCTTCTATTCTCAAAAATTGTTATGAGCCTTCAAATTCTCTATTTTTCAAACTTTTTCAGCTAAGGGACCCTACAGATGATTTTTAAGGACTCCACAAGCAGAATTCTATGGACTTAGTAGGCTCAAATCTACAGACTCTAGAGGCTCAAATCTACAGACTCTACAAGCTCAAATTTACAGACTCTACAAGCTCAAATCTATGGACTCTGCAGACTTGAAACAACAGACTCTACAGAAAATAAACTACAGACTCCGCAAGCTAGATTTCTATAGACTCTTTCAAGGTTAGGGAAAACTTAGAGAAAACTCTACAAGACTGGATCCTACAGACTCTGCAAGCTCAAATCTATGGACACTACAGGCTCGAATCTATGAACTTTGCAAGCTCGAATCTACGGACTCTGTAAGCTCAAATCTATGGACTTTGTAGGCTCAAATCTATGGACTCTATAGGCTCAAATCTACGGACTCTGCAAGCTTGAAACTACAAACTCTGCAAGCTTGAATCTATGGACTCTACAGGCTAAAATCTATGGAATTTACAAGAAGAAATCTACAGACTCTACAGGTTGGTTTCTATGGACTCTGCAGGACAGGTTCTCAACACTTAGCCAATTTTCAAATCAGGAAGTTCAAAGGAGTCTTCTAAAAGCTCTAAGAGTACCCTTGCAGAAGGCACTTAGCTGCCAAAATTGACCCTTGCAACTTTTTTGAAAGGCAACCTTGAAGGTCAGGCAGCCCTTTCAGAGGGCAGGCAGGGAGCAAGTAAACCATTTCAAAGGTCGAGCAAACAAAGGAATTCCTTCAAAAAAGGTTTTTCGTGGTAAAGTTGTTAAGGACCATTTCCTTCAGACAGAAAGTCCAAAGGAATTGGCATGACCGAAGAAGGAAGCTCGAGGGAAGAAACAGCTAAGGTAAAGGTGAAGGAAGATTTCCTTCAGACAAAATGTCTGAATAAATTCCTTCAAACATTTTGTCTGAAGAAATTGGAGCCCAAAGACCACCCAAAACCAAAGACCGCCTGAAGGCCATCCAAAGGACCCTAAAGGGCAGGTACCCTTGAGGGGGGCTCTCGCCAACCAAAGAGCAGATCGTTCCTCAAGACCCCGAAGGGCAGGTCCCCTCCAAGAAAGGACAAAACAAGAAAGTTGAAGGAATTTCCAAGGAGGATGACGAGCTCACAGACGTCAACATTAAGCACCATGAACTAGCCATTGGCTTTCAAGCGACAATGTCCCCATAGCCATCAAAATTAGGGCAACCAACTAGCTGTTAATCTTTGCAAGCTTAAGCATGGACCCGAATGCATTCAAAGGCCTTAAGGCCAAGGCCAAAAGGAAGAACTGCTGAGAGGAGAAGCTGAAAGAGCCAGCAAAGCTAGGAACGTAGCCCCGAGAGCTCATATTCCTAGAAAAGACAAAACCAGAAAGGGGAAAAGATAGCCCGAGGGCTCAAATCACAGCAAAAAGAAGGAAAGGCCAAAATATTTGTGTAGAAGTTATTCTAGTAGGTGGAACAATTTGGTAAATAGATATTTTAGCTCACAAACATTGAAGGCACACCTTGTTTGTCTCCCTTAGATTAAAGGCAAGGTGGACAGCTACGCAGACAAGAGGAAACAGACCACATGACCTAGACCCAGAAAGAGACATTTGAGATGACTTAGCATGCCACAGTTAAGGCAGCCACCCTATTTTCAGCATGGTCCTTTTGACAAAACTAAGGACGCATTCAAAGCATTGAATGTAACATGGGTCACTCCAAGGAAAAAAGTGCTAGTCTTTTTTAGGCTACTATGTATTGTAAATCCCTTCTTTTTGGTCAAAAAAAGCAAAACCTCTACCAAAATTGAGAGGCTATCACTGAGACTTTGAGCTCAAGTTGTTAATCATTTTTCTTTGTTTTGAATGAGAAAGCAAGTTACTTTCAGACTTTGTGTTTTCATCGCTTGTATCATTTAGGATATTGTTCTTATGTTTGCCTTATGAATGTGTTCTTGTCCATGGAATGAAATAAGCAGAGCTAGTGGAGATAATCAGGAAGATGTCATGAAGCCAACTGTGGGAATACTTTGTGTTGTCTGCAACTGCCTTTAGTGTGTTTCTTTATTTTCTATTTCTATGTAAAAGACCTTGGTATGACTTTGTGCCCTTATTTTCTTTCATATTTCACTCTTTGGGCAGCTGAAGTGGAGACTTTGTGCTACACTTCATTCTGCTAGTTACTGTGTCTTGTTACCAGTCACTTATCCCTACCTGAAAGAACTCTTATTGTTTCCTATAAGACCACTTCTGAAAGAAGAGAAGTACCTTCAGTGTCTTCACCAAGATTTCTCCTTTGTTTGTGAGCATCATTTCCAAAAAAAGAGAGATGGATGGTATAATCCTACCCCTAAGTGTTATTTTCTGCTTATATCTATAGTTTATAGCCTCCTCATATTTATAGGGAACTTCCCCTTGATGAGAGGAGAGATTTGTCCTCTTTTGATGTGGTAAACCTGCACACTTGGCCGACCAATCTCCTTTGATGTGGTTGATCAGACCTATTTTGCTCATTAGTTAGCTGGTTGACAAAATATTCACCCAACAGTACAAAGCATCTATGTATGGTCCTATTTGGGTTCTTTTGCACCTTTTTCTCCTTATCCTTTTGATCTTCATTTGCATGCATATAGGGTCCTAATTTGAAACCAAATTATTTATAAATACACAAGCATCTTAGTTCATTTAGGCATTTGAAAGTCATCTATAAATCATTTAGCAATCATTGAACACTTGAAAAGAATTCATTATTGTTCATAGGAATCTACTAGCATTCTAGAGAAATCAAGTAATCACTAGAGCATTTATTGAAGTAGTGAAGTTCATTTTAGTGACACATTTTAATGCATTAGTTTTTCTAGATAATAAATTACTTAAATTATTGGAGCATTATTTTCACTATCAAGTTTTGATGACTATCACCTAATCTCACAATAATCAAGATATTTATCTAAACCTTTCATGCCTCTCTTTCTATTGTGATGGAATTAACTAAATATGTATGATTTACTATTTTACATATTTTTTAGGCCTAGTTAAATGTATATGGGTATGTGTTGTGTTTTAGTGTAAATCCATTTATCTATATTACATTTTGGATCGCCCATACTCTCTTAAACCTCTCTAGCGTTAGTTCTTGCTTCATATAGTGATAGATCTTAATTTTCTTAGGAATAATTGTTGTGCTAATTTCATCTTGTTAGATCTTGTTTCACTTATCATCAAAAATGATTTTATCTAATTTTTATTCAGTTTTTTTCATTACATACTCTTAGATCCCATAACTCTAGCTTCCTTCTAAACCCTAAGTTAATTTTTCTAAATATTTTTTGAAATCCTGGCATGATGTAATGGCTCACCCTTGAGATGTTCATTTTCAATATCTTTCAAGTTATCCTATGAATTTCATGACTATTCACAATGATGTATATGATAATGATTATCATGATAGTGTGTATGATGATTATTCTAGTAAGGATGGTTTAGATGCAAATGTGGAGAAAAGTTTATTTCACACAAACCACACTAGGGAAACATGTATTTGGACTTATATGTACAAAACAAAATATTTCTCCTCAACTAATTGATTCCTTTATAGAACAAAAGAAAACTATGACATAAACTATAAGGGATAGTATATTTTCAGATGCATGTTGTCATGTCAAGACCAATGTCTCTTATTTAAATGCCAGCTATGGTAATAATGTAAATTTTAAAGCCTCTCAAGATGATTTTAAAATGAAAATGATTTTTATAGTGAGGTGGAATTATAATAACAACATATAGATTAGAACATTGATAGTATTATGAAATATGTCACATATAATCCCTTGGAGATATTTATAGTTATGAATCCATTGAAATAAGTTGCTTGTCAAAATTTGCCTTCTCAAGTATTCATTTTAGAAAAAAATTCTAAGCCTACTCATGCTTCTATTGCCTCTAATAATTATTCTATTTTCCCTAATATTCCTACTCAAAATTTTATGGCTTTTACTCCTCAAATTTTCTTTACTTCTTTCTCAACATGTTTCTATTATTTCTCAAGTCTCTTCAATTGTCCAACATGATTATGTGCCTTCTTATGTGTTTCAAAATTCTAAAGTGTGAAATTTCATCATATGTTTCAACAATCCGTTTCTCATTATGTTATTCTAATTACTTTGCATGTTGTTAACCCTTATCTTGTGTAAAATTATTCTATAACAATATATTCTACTTCTTCATATTCTATTTTTATACCACCTTGTTACAACTAATATGACACATACATTATGTGAATTTCAAATCAAATCAAAATTAATTATCAACTGACTCAAAATCTAACTGGTAGGGTAACTTTCAATTATATTATCTTAAACTATATGGTTCATGAAATGCTCACATATCCCTTTCCAATAGGATTTATGGATCTAAATTTTATAGTGTCTAATGGAAAGGAGGGTTCTTAACATCATATTAGTTTCTTTATGCTTGGTGCCTTTTATGGCTCTTACTTAGACTTTACTCATAATGATAAAAAATTATTTCCAATAAGCTTAATGGGTTATACATTTAATTATTTCTATGATTGACGTTGTGGATATATATATTCTTTTACAACTATATTTGATAATTTCCTAGCTTGTTTTCGAATCAATTTTGATTATAAGGTTACATTTGTGGATTTACCTCAAATTAGATAAAAATCCAAATAGTGCATTAGAGATTATGTGTTTAAGTTTAAGACTATGGCCAAGATAGGTTATGAGGCCCCAAATAATGAGATTCAAAACATATTGTTTGATAGTTTACTTTCAATTATTAATTAAAAAAATATGTTCAAGTCTTATATTTATTTTGATGAGCTTTATCTTGATGTTAGAGAATGTGAAATTATGTTCTTAGATACAAACACTTCTACATGTCAAAACAAGTCAAGTTGTAAGAATAGAAGCAATAATAATATAGTTTCAACCAAGTATGAACATTTAAATGAATTCAATGTCATAGAGGACCACCTCAAAGGTTCATCTTCACTAAAAAAGAGGGCATAGAGAATTTAATAGGCTTAATGAGCACCCACAACAAATCTTGGAGAAATTAATTGAATGCAATATGATTACCCTACCTCCAATAAGGGACTTGGATCGTTCAAGACCCTTGCTTTGATCTTATGCCTAGTGCATTTTTTGGCTATCATAAATTCCAAGTATATTTTAGAAATATTTACACGCCTTTGAAGCATCAAATCTAAGATCTCATTAACAATAATCATTTTTAATTGAGTGTAACAAGTAAACTTTCAGTTATATCAATAGATCCATCGAATCACAAAGATCAATCAAATGATAACAAAAAAATCTATATAGTAGACAAACCAAAGTATAACAATGTATCAATGGACTAATAAAAACATCCACTTGATGGTTTTATTGGAGTAAGTGATCCACTCTAGAAAAATAAGAAATATATTCAAATTTTATTTGATGACAATGATATCTCACTTGATAGTTCATATGATGGACCTTTATTCATAAGAGCATTCATAGATGGTAAGGATAATGATGGCATAATGGTTTATAGCAGATCGAGCTTGAACATATGCATTGATAAATTTATATTTAATCCTGGACTCCATACAAATGATTTAGCATACACATTAATAGTTATTGCAGGATGTGATGGTATTAGTAGAGAGCCTCTTGATTGTATTATCCTTCCTATTAGAGTTAGTCCAAAGACAATTCAAAACTTGTTCCATGTGGTTCTCAATAACGAATCATATATTTTTTTACATCAAATAAAATTAATTCCTTCTAATATACATCAATGTTTAAAATTTTGACATCAAGGTCAATTGGTTATAATTAAATGAGACATTAACTTTCCAGGAACATAATTTTAAAAAGTTATATGCAAAGAAACACAAAAAAAATCCTAAGATGTATACCTAAGGGAAGGGTGAATAAGGTACAACTGCATAAATATATCCCAACAATGGTGCATTTGTCACATATTATGTCTTCAAGACAACCACATTCTAATAAAATAACTCAATGTATATGAAACATTGGCTATAATAATAATTACTCAAAGAAAATTTTGATAAAGGAATATAATGATGATGATGATTTGTTATCTTTGGATTCATGGGTGCATTAACACCTTAAATGTATTGTTGATGATCTTAGTGCTTCATCTTATATATCTTATGACAACTATCGCATATTCTTTGGTATTATTTGTTAGTTTTTCTCACCAAAACCCATGACATAGAAAGTAAACAATCTCATTTATATGATTCATTTTGATCTTAGAACCTTATATGTGGTTTTTTATAGATTTCATTGCTTTTCTAGTGATTGTTATATGTATCCATTATGCATGATATATGCATGTGATGTCTTATTTTTGTATTATTTTTATGTTGATATCTTTATGTTTTATCAAAATATTATAAAAAGAATGTATATTATAACTATGCTAGAATACTGGCTTCATGTCCTTATTTTATGCCTATAAATAGAGGCCTCACTTCACTGCTTTTCATATATGTTACTAATGTGATAAATAAGGTATATGTAGGTCTTGTTTTTCATAAGGTTACAAGTTCATGATTATAGTTTTATAGTAGGATAGGGGCACATCCCATGTTCACTTGGAAAAACTCTGAGGAAAAATTATGCATGATATATACATGTGATGTCTTATTTTTGTATTATTTTTATGTTGATATATTTATGGTTTATCAAATGATTGCAAAAATAATGTATATTATAAAAATGTTAGAATACATGATTTATGTCCTTGTCTTATGCCTATAGATAGAGACCTCACTTCACTACTTTTCATATATGTTACTGATGTGACAGACAAGGTATATACAGGGCTTGTTTTCCATTGGGTTACAAGTTCATGATTGTGGCTTTATAGTAGGTTAGGGGCACATCCTATGTTCACTTAGGCGAAACTCTCAATAAAAGATGGAGCATTTATTGGTTCCACTTTGAGTTTTATTTTATTGATTATTTGTATGTTATTAGGCTCAATTTCGTGCTTTATATCTATGATACACATGCAATGTGGTTCAGTATACTTTATCTACTGAATGTGCTCTTGTATGCTTGGAATTCATGTGCTTAATGTGTATTTACATGATTGACGTGTTTTCATGTGTTTGGTGTGTCTTAAGTTGCATCGTGTGTTTTCATGTGCTTGGTGTGTCTTAAGTTGCATCATGTGCTTAACATCCTTGTTATTATTTGATATGTTTTCTTTGCCTCTGATATAAATTCTAGTTGACTTTATATTTAACATTCCTTCAGAGTGCTTATTATCCTCTGTATGTTCATGTACTTTCAAATGTTTGCTTCATGCTTGGTCAACAATTTACTTGTTGGCATTGTGATTGATGTGTCTTTAATATGTATTAAATATGTGTTAAATATTTTACACGCAAGTTAAATGTTTGATATATCTTCACTAATTTATGTGGCATGATTCTAATCTCTTAATGTTCTTGAAGAACTCACATATGCGCTGAAAGTTTAAATTAGTGGCATGATTTTAATCTCTTAATGTTCTTGAAGAACTCACATATGCGCTGAAAGTTTTCTTCAAAAACTTTACATGAACGAGTAAATAAATAAGAATAAAGACTAAATGAATGCTAGGGAACCACCAATTCACCTACTAATTCTCATCTCAAGGGTGTGGACCAGTCGACATCCCCAGTCCTCAAAGATGTCGACTGGATGCCTATATATATAGATCTATGGCTTGCCATCCAGTCTTCAACCTTGATGACTTGCCATATCTATATATCAAGCTTGCCATCTCACCATATGGCTTACATGTAACAAAACACGACAGTGGAACGAGCGAGGGGACCACCAGTTCACCAAAGACTTCATATATGATAAAACACAACAGGGCCCAACCAGGTTCGAACTGGTGACCTCTTGATCTGCAGTCAAATGCTCTACCACTGAGCTATAGGCCCGTTATATGTCGATTGCCGGTTCTATTATAAAATTTTATAACAAATTTTGTAAAATTCATGCGCGTCTCTGCTCTACCGTGAGCTACGCAAAAGAATATCTTGTGATTTTTGTTGAGGAGATTCTTTCTATGTATAATAATTTTTATCCATCATCTTATTTTAACTGTTCTGAGATTTTTGTTTGAATTAATAGGTGAGGTTAATTTAATTTTTAATTGTAAACCCAAATCCTTTATTTGAATAAACTTAGTAGATTGGAGCATGCATAGAGATTCAAAGAGGTACATTACATATCTAGGCACCAAAATAGAAGAGAATACCATCCTGTCAATTCTGCAATTCAGACCATCACTTGAATTCCATTACACTTTTGTTGCACTGTGTCAATGCCCTGTAAATGGAAAACAATCTATGCTGAAAAGATGAGGATTTACCTTCTCAAATGGGTATTTTTCTTCATCACTTCTCATGGAGTGACAATGTTTCTGTGTTGGAGTGCCTCTCTCATATACTACAAGTAGTGTTGAGTAAATCATTCATGATATGCATATTCAAGTGGACATTTCAAAATGTTCAAAATGATAAAACCTTTTCGATCTCCAAAATTTTTGCATGTTGATATCCGCTCATGCTGTATTGAGTCCAATAGTTCTTGTCTGTGTCTTCGGACAACATCGTCTTCTTTCTTTTCTCTTCGTGTTGATTTGAAGGGTGGTATTCACAATTGTATCCTCTTTTATTTTTACACCTTGAATTTTCTTTGGCATGGAGAGTGGCCTGAACATGTTTCCTTTTTTTTTTTTAAATGTATTTGTGCTCCTTAGTGATTGCTTCTTCCAACACAGCCACAAAATGGTTACTCATGCTACAAAATGAACATGAATAAGTATACCAACACTCTTGTCCTACATGGACCCTCTTTATACAATTGAAGAAAACAATAGACTACATTTCTCTTGCATACCTTCTTAGGCTGCCCTTTTACTTGCACTTGTTTGATGGAGCAATGGTAGTCCACCTTCTCTGTTGGGTTGTTCTCCTCTCTTTGGGGATGCTTTGCATTCTTATTTGATGATTTTTCTATTTAGATTCAACTTGCAGTCACTCTTGTAGTCATGAAGTGATGATGAGCTATCTCCTCTCTCATGGAGTTGTTGTCCGTCTCTTGAAGACTCTTCTTTGTCCCTTTGAGGTACTGCAATTCCACCTTCCTCTTCACTAGAAACCTGTCTATTTTTTTTAGAGGCTTGAATTCTTTATTAAACTTCACCAAGAGAATGATGTCATTACCTTGCATGGGTTATTTTTATTGAACTAGTGGTTTGGGCTATTTGTCTTTGTACAGTGGCCTTGCTTCAGTTGTTTTGGAACATTCTCCAACTTCTTGTTTGCCACCAACATATCCCAAACCTTATTGAAGCCTTTCCTCAACCTTTATGGTATTTTCCATTCTTTTGCCATTCTTACCAAGACCCTTTCCATCATAACCCATGTTGAATAACAACTTAGAGCCAAATAGTACGATTCTCAAAACCACCAAAAGGCTCATATGGTGGAGTGCTTATTGCACATAGCTTAGCTATGGTTTTCCCATCCTTGGTAGAGGTTGGTCTTCTTTACATGGGATACTCTTCTCTCGTCTTCATTCCTTTATTATCTTATTTGATCCTTGCCAACATCTCTTTTTTCATGTACAACTTTTGTTGCAACTTTTTCTTGATACCCATAAGGAAATCTTTGTGGCTTGTCAATCTAATTTACAATTCTTGATTCTCATCCTCCAAGTGTTGCGACATAATTTTTAGCTCTCTATTCTCCATTTGAACTTGTTGGTTTATTTCTTCAAGTTCTTGGTGCTTTTATCTCTTCGAAGATTTTCCCATGGCTTTAACTATGCAACCTAAAACAAATCCTTGTCAATTACCAAATATGGGGGAAAGTACACAAAAATATTAAAATGTGTTAGTAAACCCTTTTTAATAAAATCATTTAAAATAAGTACCATATATATTCTCATGCACAATTCACCAACATGGATTTATATTTCCTCATATATTATTCCCAAATTCTATGCTACTGAAACAACACTCAAAGGTTAAAAATATTATATGGTTGCTATCTACATCATACATTGCATTATTCCATTGTACACACGCTTCATTAATTGTAGATCATGTTACACACCTAAACTATGCTACTACCAAACATGTAACTCTTCACCATTCCAAAAAAATAGTAGTGCACAACGAGTATGATGCGCTCTAAACTTCTCTTGAGAATTGAATTCAATTCCTATTGACTATTAAGAGCAAGGGCTATGCCTGTATTTATATGTTCACCTAATTCTTATGTTTCCTTAAATGCTTGACACAGCAAAGCAGTTGCATGAAATGGAAGTACACAAACAAATGAAACAAACATAGAGAAATGAGAGAGACATAAAAAATTAACTTGTAGAAACTCAATGTGAGAAAAATATAAAACATTGAATCTACACTTCCTCATCTCCATTATCTTCTTTGTAGATTTACAAACTAACTACCTTCTTTAGCCCTTCAAAGATACCAACTATATATCAACAATACCTTAAGACTTGCAAAGTTAAGCAACCTATTATGTATTATTTACTTCTTCAACATAACTAACTATTGTCTTCAGCCATCTTAGCTACATACAATCTTATTCTACCTTAAACTCCCTCTTGGAAATGCTTCGAAGCTTATAAATGCCTTATTTTTAAACATTACAAACTCCTAAAGGTGTATATATACAATTGCAAAATTTTAAGCGCAAACAAGTAGCCCCAAGGTGAGAGAACTCAAAGAGACATTGCCTAAAACCATTCTAATTATTTTATGTTATACATGTGGTCACCTTGGGGAATGACCATGTCTTATAGTCATCCTACGTAGTGACCATGTCTATAATTTTGTCACTGACAAAATTATTCTTTGGTTTTGCATTATTTCTCAGGAATATGCTTTAGTTATACCTGACTCCAAGATGTCTTAATTACCTCAAATCCATCTACAACTTCTATAGCTTGATGTAGAAAATTGCATAGTTTACAATCTTAGTTCCATTCATCATGTTAGGAGTGTTTGAGAGTGTTTTCAAGTTACATAATCAATTTGAAGAGTGAATAGGAATAGTAGTTTATTTATTTGAAGTATTCTTCTTGTAATTCATTATGTTAGGAGTGTTTGAGAATGTTTTTAAGTTATATACTTAATCAATTTGATAAGTGAATAGGAATAGTAGCTTATTTAGTTGAAGTATTCTTCTCTTGATTCATCATGTTAGGAGTGTTTGGGAGTGTTTTCAAATTATATACTTAATCAATTTGACAAGTGAATAAGAATGGTATCTTATTTAGTTAAAGTTTAGTAACTTTCAAATTTTAACTAAGATCAACCACACTTATATTGAAATAAGTCATCTCCCATACATTGAATGTCAAATTTATTGGAGGTAACATTGTATGACTTGAACCTATGACCTAAAGATGACAATATAGTTTTCATTGCCAATCTACCATTGAACCATAACCCTCAGACCAACTATGTTGAACATTTTTTACATGTTTCTTAAATATTATTTAAGTTTTTATAATTTATTGTATATTTAAACCAATTACACTATGAACTATTCAAAATAATCTTCATTCAAAACAATTTCAAGAAAGGATTTGAAAAATTTTGACCCATTATCTAAGGTCTTCCTTTTCTCAACCACAACAATTATCAACTATGAACAATCTCATAACACTTAGCACATTAGCCATAAACTATTTGTTTTTTTATGTTTTCTTATTTCCTATATATTTTTGGCACAAACTTGAAACCTTTGTGTATTTTTTAATTATTTTTTACCAATCAAAAGAATATATTGATATCCCAATCCTGTTATTTTTGTAAGAACTCTCTTTTAAACCCTTTAAACATATAATAATAATTTACATGGATAATGTATTCAATGCCCTCATAGCCAAAATAAAATACATTTAACAATGGGAATTCTATTCTCTAATTAATAAACCACAGAGGAAGCTATATGATGCCCCCATAGCCAAAAGAAATCAAAGACAAACAATCATCATTAACACAATAAAACTTACCCCGAGCCTACACGCAGCAACCAACCCATCACAGCATACCTGGAAAACAAAGGAGAAATGGATAAAGAGAGTAGAGAAGGTAAAGAGATATGTAACCCCACATCAACACTATTAATGTGTTTAGTTGAACTCTATGTCGGTGAGTTAATGAGCATGATAGACTGAAGAAAATTAAGTATTTAATTGAAAATTAGTAAGGGAAAATAAATTATTCAAGGAACAAGTAAATAATTTGTAAAATATTAAGGAAAATAGACAACAATAGTTCTTTTTGATAAAACAAGCTTTAGACCAACTAAAAGTGGTAGGGGGAAATTGGCCAAGAGTGGCCAAAGGAAAAGACATACCACAAATCAAAAAGATTTGATCGCAATAGCAATCATAGAAGTAAATAAAAATAACCTAAGAGATCAAATTGAGGAGGCCAAGTCTTGCAAACATAATTATTAAATGATTATGACAAAGATGAGAGTCCAACAAATTGGCAAGAGACCTACAATGAACAAGACATATCCATCTAGCAAACAAGGTCAGAAAGGTGGTATGAGGAATGAAGGGGCATATAAGAGTTATTATGAAAAACATAAAAGACAAGAACATCATACTAAGGAACAAAAGGTTCCTTAAGGGCACATAATTTCACCTAGGTTGTTTAACCCTAAATTGGATAAGGATCCTATTATCAAATATGATTGCACTTGTCTTGATCCTATAGTTTGTTGTGCAAGTGCCTAATGATATAATGGAAAAACCTCCAAAGTCGTGGGATCTTGACAATTTGAGGTTAATCTCTGGAGAAAGTCATCTACCTTTCACTAAATTTGATGTAACTGATAAGATATCAGTGTTGTGGAAATTTTACTCTTTAGTGTTTTTGATCCTAACTAGGGTTTTGATGGGGAAAAGGGTTGAAGAATTGAAATTTACATAAAACTAAAAGTATAGTGATTACACTAAATATTTTAGAGTGGATTTTAATGATTGCTTGATAAACACAATAGAGCAGAAAATATGTTGAATTTGTTTCAGCACAGACTCATACAAATAGAAATCAAATGTATTTTAGCTATTTTTCACAAAAGGGAAAATAATCTTTATTTCAAACAATATTTTCAAGAGGGTAAAATACCATAGATGAATTTATTAAAGCTGAAACAAAGAGACAAAGATTCCACAAATAATCAAATAACTTGCACACACACACACAGATCTCTCAAGACAAGAAGAGCAAATCTTCAACTTTATTTCTCTCCAAAGGTTACAGCTTGTAGTAAATACATTCAAAATGAAAGAAATACAAATAACAGCCAAAATTTAATTTGCGCCATGGGGTCTACCCATTTTTATATAAATTATCTCTAAGATGAGATGTAGTTGATAAAACTTGAACGCATAGTTGGAAGAGATCATGCAAATCAGAAACCCTAATCCAAAAGAGGCAAGTTCTTCTATTTTTGGTGTCTTGGAGTGCTGGAATGACTAGAAATGTGTCATGCATGAATTGGGCATGACCTTTAGCATAGCATGACATGGTTGGAAATGTTAAATCTCCATGTAAGGATTCTTCATCTGGAAGTGGCTGAAACTACTTCCTCATGCAAAAAGAGGAGCCTAAAATAGAATTGGTCTTTCCAAAATAAAATATAACTTTGAAAATAATTTAAGTTACTTTTGCATGAAAATAAAACACTAACATAAGTGAAACTTTTACAACTTTTAAGTCTTTATCACTTTGCCAAAATGAACCATGTAATTTGCACTTCATGATTTTACACTTTTTAAAAATTTATATTTATCAAAATGGAAAGTGCAATTTGCACTTGTGCTTTTACAACTTTCACATTATCAAAAAATATAAAGTGTAAAATATGTTTTTCTCTTTCTCAAAAAGAGTCATAAAAAATATAGTTGTACTTTTGCAATGAAATCACAAATTACAAATCTTTGAAATAAAATTACAATGACATTATAACATTTCAAAACATTCAACAGAGTGAAAATACTAATCAATGTTAATAATTTCTTCAACTTCTTATCATTTTTGGTATGCAGCTTCTCAACATATACATCAAAGGCCTTGAATATTTCTTGTATTCATTCTATATCGGGCCCGTAAGAGTAGATAATGGAGGCTACACAATCTACCTGAACATCAAAAAATTCTCTTCTAAAAGTTTTGATTCCTTGCATCTTCGTTCTCATCTTATCAATTATTTTTTCATACCTGATGAAATGGTGGATAGAACTTAGGATGAAGAATGTGTCCTTTGCAGATTATTTATCATGTATTGCTTTGAAATTATTCTAGACTTGCTCTATCTGAAGGAGATTATTGGCATCATCTATTGGTTGGCATGACATTGAATCCATCATGCCTTCAATCTCATACAATACATCAACTGCCTTATCATGAGCCTCTTTGGCCTGCTCAGCAGACTCTATTAGTAATCTTATCCAAAATTGAGCATCCTCATGCAGTTCCTTGTGCTCAGTGTCACTCTTCAATATATTTATGACAATGAGGGTATTCATATCAATTAATTTTATAACTGTCAATTTGGGATAATACAAGTTTAAGGTATGAATTTCTCCTTCATACTGATTGATCTATTCTTTCAAAATATCCTTTCTCTCCACAATGATGCCATAATGTTCCATCATTGCTGCAAGAACCCTATTACAATTAGTGATCAATTCCTCAGACCATTCCTTTGTATCCCTTCCCATATGAGCAATCTCTCATACATAATCAATTATAGCTTGAGTTGGACTGATTGGTTACACTGCTTGTGGTTATTTTGATGTTTCATTGGGCTTTATGAACTAGTTTAGTACTTCTATTAATTGATCTACTTTTCTCTTCAGCTCATCATTGGTGGCTTTGTCATGATCAATTCTATAAAACAAATAGTTGATACCAATTTTCATGTCATGCTTAAGACCTTCTCTAATCTATCATCCAAGGTGTATTTGAGAAATCTAATAATCACCTGCCACAATATCATCTTTTGATTTATCTGGTGGGGGGACTATGATTTCAACATACTTCTCTCCCTTGTCATCATTAAATTTCCTTGAGAGGATCTTGGGAGTGGTTTTTGATTTCTTTTTAACCTCTAGCTTATTGATGTGGGTATTGTGGGTGAAATGGTAGGTGGATTGGAGACAAGTGGAGGGGTTGACACTAGAGGTGGAAGTGTTGAAACCTTTAAAACAATGGGAACTTGAGATATGCGAGGACTAGAGACAGGTGGTGGAGGTGTTGACACTTCTTGAGTAATATGAGTAGGAGAAGGGGGAGAAGTAGAAATAGGGTTCGAGGCTATGGGATTTGAAGGTACAAAACCTTATGCTACTACTGTTATGTCTTTAGGTGAAATATCAATTGATTCATCTATAGCTTTTCCTTGTTTGCTTGATTCTCGTTTCTTTGCTTTAGTCTTTGTTTTCTTCTTCTTCTTCTTCTTCTCAGGCTCCGTTGATGATTCATCAAGGCCCTCCTCTGATAGAGAGATACCTTATGCTTTGAGCTTCAAGAGCTTATTTTTAACCCCTATTGTCTCCCTTCTGACCTGCATTCCTTTACTCCTCAACAAATTAATTATTTTATTAATTATAGGGGATGTTATATCAAACAAAAATAAAGACTTAGGAACTAACCACCTCACTAGTGGTAAGGGTCTAGCAATGATCTATGTAAGGTAGATTGGGTCCACTCTAGAGTATTCATCCACCAAGTCATCAGGGACTGGTTCTAGATCATAATATTTTATCTGTTGCAGGGACATACTTGAATAGTCCCTCATCCTAACCATCTCTTCATCATCACAATCTTCCTAAAATTCCTCATAATAAGGCACATGTTCATATGTTTCCAAGTCTAGTGCATGGGTGATTTTACCATATGGATCAAAATAAGGTCAGGACTCTAAAAAGTCCTTAGTGTCATTTGGCACATTTTAGCCTCCACACCTCTAGCTTTCATGAGGGATTTGTATGTGTAATGGCCAATGGAAATTAGGAAATGTATCTCTACCTTATGCCTATTTGAGAGGAGTTTATGTGTCTCCATAAGTTACCTGAGTAACTCCAATAATGCTCATTTATCACTCACATACCGTGGAAGTGTGTAGGGACTACCACTAAATCCAACTACCCATGAAGAATGAACCCCATTTACTAATTTAATCCTTCACTTCTCTTGAGAGTCTTTCCTTCCCAAGTTCATGATTGAACATGATGATGACATTGTAGATGAAGGCATCATTGACTCTCTTGAACTATTGTCTACTAGCCTGTAGTGTGAGATCAGGGTAGTAGTTGTAGACTCTAGTTATTTCCTTAGGAATTGTGTTAAGGCTTGGGAACAATCTTCCTTTTGCTAGGATATAAATAATATAAGATGTCATGTAGAACTTATTCATTGTTTGCACCTATATTAATTACTTATAGATGGAGTCATTTATCATTTGGGCCCAATGTATGTATTGTTTATTTTCTTAGATGGTCCAGATATATTGGTACATCCATTTTTAATAAGACTTAGCATCAGGATTGCCAATGACCCTATGCAGTAGTATTATAATATCCCCTACCTCATATATGAAATCAAGCCTAAACATGGTCTTAGGCAATCTGTTGGAGGAATACTTGGGGATTTTGAGCTATCGCTTGTCGATTATCTTCTAACATCTATCCTTTTTCTCTTCATATAATTGTGCAAATGTTTGTGGAGTTATATCCAAATAACTCTCAAATTCTAGGATGGCAAACACTGTGATGATGAAGTCAGGTCAAGATCTAGAATCTTTTCCCCTTTTTCATTATATTCTTGCCTCATGTTGGGATCATAGTGTTGGGCCATTGTTAGGTTCAACTCAAGGATTTGAATAGATAGAGGAAAGGCTACACTTTGAAGAAGACCAAAGTCATAGATACTTTGGATCTAGTCATTCCTAAATTCTACACCTATTCTAGCCCAAATATCTCCTAGGTCAATATGACCTAAGTCTATATCTTTGATTTCTATGATATTGGACTCCAAACTAGGAGTCACTCCATGACTCCTAGATTTTAACTTCATCTATTTAGGAGGCATGGAGATTAAAAATGTACTGATGAGAAACCAACTATGAAATTTGGTAGAATTTGTAGGTGTCTAGAACACTTATACTCTTTGATAGAACTTGGAGGTGCTAGAAGCACGTCCACTTCCTATAGTGCTTAAGGGCTATTATATTTCTAATGGAAGTGGAAGGTGTTTGAGGCAATTCCACTTTTTGTGGAGTGCTAGAAGTCTGTGAGGGTTGACAGTGTTTGAGGCATGTCAAATATCTGATGGAAGTGGAAGGTCCTCAGAGCATGTCCACTCTCCATGAAGGATTAAGAGCTTGCAGGATTCTTAGGTGTTCTTGGCAAGTCCAACCTCCATAAGGAATTTGAAGGATCTATATGGAATATTCACTTGGTTTATAAATGACCTAGATTTTGATTGTAAAATTTTGAGGGGAAAACAAAGAGTTTTTTTTTTGATATATGTAGGCTTTGGAAATGGAAAAAACCCTAGAAAAACCCTAAAACTTCCCTTGCTTAACCTTAGACCTAAGATTACAATCATCTAAAAAAGTGACTAATTCCCTATTGCTTAAACATGGGAAACCCTAAAATGACACTTGCAATAAATAATGATGAAGACTATACAAAATCATAGAAAACTTCTTAAAAATACTTTGAAAAATGGTAACTATGGAAAATATAAGGGGAATACCATGCAAACGAAGCAAGTGACATGGATGTGGATTTGTAGTCATGGTTTGATACTAGGTTTGACATAGATCGAGGCTCAAAGTCATGGTATAGGTGGCTAGAGCTCCAAAATCACAATTAGTAAATAAATAATGATAACAAAAACACCTAATCCTCTTACTTTAAATAGTGAAAACCCTACATTAAATATAGTTATGGTGGTTAGTGGCAGAGGTAAGAGCTACTTATAGTAGGTCCTATTTCTTCGGGGAATGAATGGATGATTTGGTAGGAGGTGAAACTCTAGGAACAATTTTCACATTTGCAAATGTGCAAAGTGTACTTTAGGTTTTGCATTCTGTAAAAGAATTTGGTAGAAGGTGGGATTCCAGTATGCACTTTGCACATTTTCAAAGGTGCAAAGTGATTCGAGAGTTCCATATTTTTTGGAAGGGAGGTTTATCTCTTTGGTAGGATTCAGAGCTTATCATGTATTTTGCACATTATGAAAACATGCAAAGTGCATGGTGAGTTCTAGATTCTATGGTTTTTGGAAGTTGGTGCTTCACGAGATCTGAAGCCTACCATGAATTTTTCACAATATAAAAATGTGCAAAGTCCATGGTGGGTTTTGGATTCCACCAGTTTGGGTGTTGGGTGTTTCACAGGATCTAAAATCTGTGAAGCAATTTTCATAAGTGCAAATTGCATCCAAAGTTCTAGATTCTGTAAAGCATAAAGGGAAAGATGGATCTTTTAGAGGTCTAAGGGTTTTATCTTAAAAAACAAAGGGGGTCTCCCTTGGGGTATTATATGTAATGATATTTTTGGGATAAAAATATCAACATTTTTGGCAACCTCTATGGGATAATTGTCTGCTAATCATTTTCAATCCAGTAGCCTTCCAAGACATTAGGCATGGAGTAAATTTTGATCTCAAAAACTCTAACCTAGGGAAAAATAAATTAGGATTTTCCTAGACATAAAAAATAGGAAAAATAGACAAATAAAATAGGGAAAAACAACACAACCCAAGGGGGAAAACTCATAATGAGTTTGACCTGTGCAGAAGCACTTATTGAAAAATATAACTAACCATATTATTTACAAAATTTAAACTTTTTAGAATGAGTTCCTACCTCAAAAGCAAGCTTTGAGGTATATCCCATTAAATGGGATTGGCAATTTTTCTCCATCAAGCTTAGAGAGCTAAATTGTGTTGGCTTCTTTGCACAAAGTGATGATATATGGACCAATCCATATTGCATCAAATTTGGTGTGCCTATCTGGTTTTGTTGTATCTGCATCCTACTTAAGAACCATGTCTCCTTCATTAAATCTCCTTGCAGATACTTTTTTATCGAAAGTCTTCTTGTTTTGTGCTTGATTTGCTTCTAAGACTTTCATTGATTGATGTCTATTTTTTTCAAGATCCATGAGTTCAACTAGTCTCACCATCATTTCATCATTATCAATCAAGTCCAATTGGTGATTGACATCTAAATATGGTAGCTCAATGGATAGTGGTACTCATGCCTCTCTTCCATATACCAACATGAAAGGATAATTACCAGTGGCTCTTTTCATAGTAATCCTATCAGCCCAAAGTGTTGATTTGAATTTCATATGCCATGTCCTCTAATTATCCTCCATTGTTCACTTGATGATTCTGATAAGGTTTTTGTTGGTTGAATCAGCTAGGCCATTACCTTGGGGGTAATAATTTGAAGAAGTGATCAGGTACACATTATGCTTAATATCCCATTCATTGACTTGAGTACCTACAAATGCCTTAGCATTATCTGATATGATGGTGTGAGGAACACCAAACCTTAAAACTATGTTGTCCATAAATTCTATATTAGATGTCTCAGTGGCATCTTTTAGATCAACTGCTTCAGTCCATCATGTGAAATAATCCATTGTTTTAAGAACCCATTTGTGACCCATAATTGATGGTGGATTGATCATGATGATGAAATCCAATCCCTGTTGAGAAAATGGTTGATCTGCTTGAACTGGTCTGAGAGGAAGGGTTGCTAGCTTTTGCTTACTTGTGAAATAAGCACACTTTTCATAATTTATTACCCATTGGTGGGTATATTTTAATAATTTAATCCAATATTATCCTCCTCTCATTATTTTAATGGTCTTAGTCCTTACAGAAAAATGTCCTCCTGATGGTCCGTCATAAAATTGCTCGAGTAATTTGGGAACTTGTTCATGCTCAATACATATTAACAAGACTCCATTCATGTCCTTTCAAAATAGAATTCCATTAATAAAAACATAGGGAATTGATTGGATTCAAAAATACATTTTCTTTAATTATTGAAATTCATATGGGTATTCTCCAGTCTATAGGAAATGAGTCATGTCTTGAATCTAGCTATTAAAAGAAGGTGGATTGTCTAGCTAAGATGTAGTTTGAGCATACATTGTGTTGGATACTGGTTTAGTAGTCTTGATGTCAGTATCCAATTGTTCACACAATATTTTTCCTCTTGCAATCTTTGTGATCATTTTATCCACATTGTACTCCATGACTTTGGTAATCCATCTTTTTCATTTATCTCCCTACTCAACAGGAATTCTTTAATGTTCTAGTGACTCACCATCAAATATATTTTGTTGTTGGAGAGTATATGTTTGAACTTCTTGAGAGCTTTGATTATCACATATACCTACTTCTCCATAAAACTATAATTCTCTTCATAATTTTTTAATGATTGGCTGAAGAAAGATATCAGTTGTCCTAAATCTTCTTGATAATGTTGAGTCAGAATGGTTGAGATGCTTCCTTCCCCTCCAAATGCATAGAGAATAAAGTCTTTCTCATATTTTGGATTGACTAGGGTAGGATCTTGGGAAATAGCCTATTTTATGGCCTTGAAGTTATCTTTTCCCTCCTGAGTCTAGTTAAAATGAGTTCCCTTTTTTAGCATTGCAGTAAGGGGTTTTGCCATAAAGGTGAAATTTGGTACAAAACTTCTCACAAAGTTGATCTTCCCAATAAATCTATGTATCCTTTTCTTGTGTCTTAGTAGTCCCAATGTAGATATGGATCTAACTCATTTTAGGTCTATTTTAAGACCCTCTTTTGGCATTATGTGTTCCAATAGCTTTCCCTCATGTACTACAAACACGCACTTCTTCAAGTTAAAGGAAACCCCAAATTCCCTACATTGTTCAAAAAATTTCCTCAAGTGGTCCAGGTGTGCATCAGCATGCTTTGAATAGACTATAATATCATCTAGATATACTAGAATTATTTTATTTATTAGACCTTTGAATGCCATGTCCATGGATCTTTGAAAAGTTTCCCTTATATTTGTCAGACCAAATAGCATCTTTTTGTATGCGTACATGATGCATTTGGTGGCAAAATCTATTTTAAATTGGTCTGATTCCTACACTAATATTTGGTTACAACCTAAATAACCATCTAGGAGGGATAACCTTTCATATCCTAATACTATCTACAAAATTTATTCCATAAGGGGAAGAGGATAGTGATCTTTCAACAATGATGTGTTCAGGTCTCTAAAATCTACGCACAGTCAGATTTCACCACTTTTATTTCTAATAGGGACTAAATTTGCTACCCAAAATGAGTGTTTGATAGGAAATATTATATTATCCTCTATCAATTTAGAGAGCTCACTTTTCATCAAGGGTTCAATCTTTAGATTGATAGGTCTCTATTTTTGTTTGATAGGCTTTGTGTTTGGATCCAATTTTATGGTGTGTTGAGCAAAACTTGGATCAAATCATCTTAAATTATGATATCTCCAAGAAAATTTATCATCAAAATCTTCACAAAATTTAAAAAAATCATACTTCTCTAAAATATTTCATACCTTACCTATCTTGAGAGACTTGCCTTTTGAGATGATGATGGGTTCACAATCTTCTTCATTGACTGTAATGTTCTTCTTTACACCTTTCAGTTGGTCATCCAAATTGAAGATGTTTTCTAGTGTGATGAAACCCATAGGTATCTTATTCATTTTCAATTGAATAATCTGATCACCATATTAGTCTTGTAGCCTTGGTTGATTCCCATCTAAAAACTTGACCTCTTCTCTTAGAAAATTTACAATTTGCTTGTCATTGTCGAAGACTTACCAATTAGTTGCATTATCAGGGATAGAAGGCCTTACAATCAGTCTCACATGTTGGTTGTTTTTCTTCTTTATTTCTATTGGTAGGTTAAATTAGTTCCCACTAAGGCCATATGGTTAGCATCTTTATTATATGCCCTTGATATCATTTGAATATTCAAGGTGGTGAAATATTCTAATAGGTCCTAGACCCTATGTTTGTAAGACCTTAGAAAATTGTTTTTAGTCACACTTTTTGATCTTATTTTGTGAACAATAAGCTCACTATCACCAAATATCTGCAAAATCTTGATTCCTCTTTATTTGGCCAAATTGAAGGCCTCAAATCAAGGCTTTGTATTTAGCTATATTGTTGGTACAACTGAATTTAAGTCTAAATGAGTAGAATTACCTCTCCATCTACAGGGAAATCAATATAATTCATGCATCTGCACCATTTCTACTTCTTTATCCATCAAAAAATAATTGCCACATCCCTTGAAGATCTTTGAATGGTTTGACTAAATTCAACATAATTGTATCTTTCTCATGAATGTAATATGTCCCTAGACTTGTTTCTTGTACATAATCATAAGGGTGGAATTGAAAGGTTGATCTTCTTTCATCCAAATGAGTGTCTAGAATCTCTTTTATGGGTGTTACATCCTCTTGATCCATTTCTTCCTCTTCTTGATCTTGCAATGTATAATTCATTTCTATGGGATGAATATGATTGTATGATTCTATATGATCTTTTGCAATGCTCAGATATTATTATTACTCTAGTTTCATATATCATTCTAAGTATCATGTGAGACCAATCTACATATATATATCCTCCCATCTTTGCAGTGAAATCTCCTGAAAGAAAAATGGCAAAGTAGGGGGGAAGATCTATGACTGAAATGTCTTGAGTAATTTATAAGCTTGGGCAAGCATGAATAGTGAGTTTTAATCCCTTTATAGTTCCTAATATTTGAATAGTAGTCCCATCCAATTGCACCACTCTTTTATTAATGTGTGTATTTTATTCCCAAAGCATCAGCTATTTTCTTGGGCATTACTAAACTACTAGCCCTAAAATCTATGATACAATTATGAACCAGATGTTTCCCTATTATAAGTGAAAGATAAAAGGGGATAGGCTTACCATTTTTTCTCATTTTATTATCATCTTGATGTTGACATAGATTTATTATAGGTGTAGGCCCCTTGTCTGGAACCTTTTTTGATATCTGTAAATTATTTAGAGCCTCTTGTAGTGAGTCCCTTTGTGCTAGTATATATAGTGTTTCCCACATAGTGACGTTCAAATTAGTCTTCTTCATTTGTCAACTATGCTAAAATGGATATTACTAACCTTTGTTGGTGCTTTTTCATGGGTTGCATCCTCTTTTAAAAGACTTGGAGAGGTCACCTTTACTTTGAATTTATTTGTAAGTATAAAGGATGGCCTTTGTACTATGTTGTTCTTTGTTGGTTCCACTGCAGCTTTAGAAGTTGAAGCTTGCTCTACCCTGTGGGGCTAATCAACTTATATTTATCTTTTCTTGTAATGTGTATTAGTTGTTATAGGACATATAAGTCATCCTCCTACCAATTTAGAAGAGTTACTTCACTTTGAGTATGTTCTTGTGTGTCTACTTGTTGGGAAGTAGATTCTTCTTGTTGTCCTTGCATTCTTGTTATGCCTTACACCATCAAGGTTTGACTAATTACACCATTGGGGTAAGTGTTATGATTATGGCACTGGTTGTAAGGATAACACCACTCGTACTCTTGAGCCAAACTATTTTGAACAAGGACAATGGTTTTAGAAACTCTTGGTGCTAGTAAAGCATGAATGTTTAGAGGTCTTGGCTATGAATTTTATCATTATTTTTGGTTGTTGCCTTGATATGGATGCCTATCTCCCTGGTATGGTTGCCTATTCCCTTGGTATGCAGGGTCAGATAGATGAAAAGGTTTGTATTTTTGGGCTTATTACCTTTTCATTTCCACTAACTCATTACCAAAACTTTTAAGTAATGACTTTACCTCATATAGATCATTTGTAGGTGTAGGATTCAAAGTAGGTCTCTTGCTCGTAGTAAGAATTAGAGCAAGTAAATGTGGGGGAATAGGGGCTATTTCTAGGAATAGAGGAATTGGTGGCCTTGGTGCAATCTTTCCAACTTTAACTAAATAATTTTTTGCCCTTATTACAATATTTTAAGTTGTAAGAAGTGTGGTGCCACCCATTGACTGAATCATCATAGATATATCATTATTCAGTGCTTTTAGTAAATACAAGATGTGTTATTTTTTGTGGGTTTAACCAAGACTAATATTCTATTCCAAGTATTCTAGAAATGGTAATTAAAGTCAGTCATTTGCTCGTGAGGAGCTTGTTGAATAGTGGTTAATTGTTCAACCAAGGAAAGCTGGTCACTTTTGTCTTCAAAATGGGTACACAGTGCAGTACCTAACTCATCCCAAACTCAAATTGAAGTAGAAGCAAGGCCTCTATACCACTGTAAAACTTTGTATTTAAAATAGGAGACTAAAATTTTGATTATAACATTATCTTGGACCACGTTATGGATAGAACAGAGGTTAGAAATATCTTTTATGTGCTCTAAATAAGTGGTAGAGGTTTCACCAGTAAAATGTGGTAGTCATTTTAAGGTCGAGGTTAGTTATCATCATGTTGGGCCAACAAGAGTGGGTTGCATGTATTGAAGGCTACAAAATTCAGATTTATATCCATTATGGGAGGTATAAAATTGATAAGAGTTACCACTATGGATGGGAAAAGAACTATAGGATATATTTTAGGCTAAGGGGTGACTACTTTTGATCTCTTTTTAGATGGAAATGACAATTCTAGAAAATCAGCCCTATTACCTTTTATAGACGATCTTATTTGTTTGCTTGGCATATGTCACCTTGAAATTTTGAATTCATAAGCCAATGGAGTCACTAGGTGCTTTGATGTTTGCATAAAACTCGTACAATGCTTATTGAGAATAGCACCAATCTCTGTGTAACTTTTGTGTCCCATCGGGTGTGCTAAAAATTATTATCACATAGGATTGTACATGTCTTGATCTTGTAGCTTGTTGTGCAAGTGTCTAATGATACAATGGAAAACCCTCTAAAGTTATGGGACTTTGGTAATTTGAGATTAATCTCCATAGAATGTCAGCTTCCTTTCACTAAATCTGATGCAACTGATAAGATATTAGTGTTGTGAAAATTTTACTCTTTAGTGTTTTTGATCCTAACTACGGTTTTGATGGGGAAAAGTGTTGAAGAATTGAAATTAAAAAAAAATAAAGTATGGTGATTGCACCACATATTTTATAGTGTATTTTAATGCATGTTTGATAAACATAATAGAGAAAAAAATATGTTGAATTTGTTTCATCACAGACTCATACAAATAGAAATTAGAGGTAGTATTTTAGCTATTTTTCACAAAGGGGAAAATGATCTTTATTTCAAACAACATTTTCAAGAGGTTAAAAAACCACAGATGAATTTATTAAAACTAAAACAAAGAGACAAATATTCCATAAATCAAACGGCTTGCACACACATAGAGATCTTTCAAACAAGAAAGGCAAATCTTCAACTTTATTTCTCTCCAAAGGTTATAGCTTGTAGTAAATACATTCAGAATGCATAAAATATAACTAGCAGTAAATAAATAATTTGGGCCATGGGGTCTTCCCATTTTTATACAAAATATCTTCAAGATGAGATGTAGTTGACAAAAATATAACATCCAATTGGAGGAGATCATGCAAATCTAAAATCCTTATGCAAAAGAGGAAATTTCTTCTATTTTTGGTGTCCTAGAGTGGTGGAATGGCTTGAAATGTGTCATACACAAGCTGTACATGACCTTTAGCATAGCATGGCATGGTTATAAGTGTTGAATCTCTATGTAATGCTTCTTCATCTGGAAGTTGCTGAAATTGCTTCCTCATACAAAAAGAGGCACCCAAAATAGAACTAGTCTTTCCAAAATAAAAAATAGCTTTGAAAATAATTCAAGTTACTTTTGCATGCAAAAAAAACCCAAACATAAGTGAGACTTTTACAACTTTTAAGTCATTATCACTTTTGCCAAAATGAACAGTGTAATTTGCACTTCATGATTTTGCACTATTTAACAATTCATATTTATCAAAATGGAAATTGTAATTTGCACTTGTGCTTTTTATAACCTTCACATTATCAAAAAATATAGTGTAAAATATGTTTTTCTCTTTATCAAAAAGATTCATAAAAAATATAACTATACTTTTGCAATGAAATTGTAAATTGCAAAGCTTTAAAATGAAATTACAATGACAATATAACATTTGGAAACATTCAATAGAGAAGAAAGATTAAACAATGTTCAAAAATTATTTAGCTTTCTTATCATTCTTGGCCTATAGCTTTATAACATATGCATCAAAGGGATTGAATATTTCTTGTATGCATTCTAGATCTAGCCCGTAAGAGTAGATATTGGAGGCTGCACAATTTGCCTGAACATCAAAAAGTTCTCTTCTGAAAGTTTTGATTCCTTGCATCTATGTTCTCATCTTATCAATTTTTTTTCATACTTGATGAAATGGTGGATATAACTCATGATGAAGACTATGTCCTTTGTAGATTCTTTTTCAATTATTGCTTTGAAATTATTTTAGACCTGCTCTATCTGAAGGAGATTATTGGCATCATCTACTGTTTGGCATGACATTGAATTCATCATGCCTTCAATCTGAAACAATACATCAACTATCTTATCATGAGCCTCTTTAACTTGCTTAGCAGACTCTGTTAGTACTCTTATCCAAAATTAAGCAGCTCTGTGTAGTTCCTCATGCTCAGCATCACTCTTAAATATATTCTCGACAATGATGGTAATCATATCAATTGATTTTATGGTTATCAATTTAAGATAATGTAAGTTTAAGGTCCAAATTTCTCCTTCATATTGATTAATCTATTATTTCAAAATATCCTTCCTCTCCATGATGATGCCATAATGTTCCATCATTGTTGCAAGATTCAATAACCTTATTACCATTAGTGATCAGTTCCTCAGACCATTCCTTCATAGCCCTTCCCATGTGAGAAATATCTCATACAAAATCAATTATAGCTTGATCTGGATTGACTTGTTGTACTACCTATGGTTGTTGTGATGTTTCACCAGGATTTATGAATTGGTTTAGTGTTTTTATTAACTGATCTACTTTTCTCTTCGGCTCATCATTAGTTACATTGTCATGATTAATTATCTAGAAAAGAGAATTGATACCAGTTTGCACATCATGCTTAAGACCTTCTCTAGTCTATCATCCAAGGTGTATTTGATAAATCTAATAATCACCCACCACAAGATCTTCTTTTGATTTGTCTGGTGGGGGGACTGTAATTTCAGCATACCTCTCTCCCTTGTCATCAATAAATGTCTTTCAGAGGGTCTTGGGAGTGGGTTATGATTTCTTCTTAACCTTTGACATGCTAAAATCTAGAGTACTAGGATCAATCATTTATTTTCTCTTTTTACCTACTGATTGGGATAACCAACTAGGGGTAGCCACTTGTTATTTTGACATAGTTACCAGAGAATCAATAGTTGATGTTGTTGCACTAGCAAACATTGTAACCAATAGGAACTCTTGGGAAGATGAAGTAATCGATTGCTCAGGAGGTACCTGTAAGGATCCTTCATCAGTGGTTTGAAAATCAATGTTTACACCAAATACATGGGTTGATCCAATCTTGACTGATGGTATAATTAAAATAATGGATGTGGGAGGAGTGGAGGGTGGAATGGACATAGGGTTTGTGAATTTAGGAACTAGTGGAAGGGTGAAATCCAAAGCATTGAATGTGTCAATCAGATGTATGAGACCACTTAGGGTTGGTGATGTGAAAATGGTGGGTTGAGATGAAGAGGAAATAGTACTTATCCCAGGAGTTGGGGTGGCCTGCAGAACTATAGTCAAGATGACTGATTCTATGGTAATTTATTGTTGGGTAGTGTTGGGAATTAATGAAGATGTAATGGAAGTAGTTATAAATGGAAGGGAGAACAAGAGTGGATCAAATGGGGAAGGTAAAATTGGAGGAATGGAAAGTGGAGTGGAAACTTGAGATTCCACTATAGGGGGACCCTGAGTGTCCACTTGACTAACTGGTATTGATTGAAATTGGCTTATTGATGTGGGTATTATGGGTGAAATGGTAGGTGGATTAGAGACAAGTGGAGGGGTTGACATTAGAGGTGGAGGTGTTGAAACCTTTGAAATAATGGGAACCTAAGATATGGGAGGAGTGGAGACAGTTGGTGGAGGTGTTGACACTTCTTGAGTAATATGAGTAGGAGAAAGGGGAGAAGTAGAAATAGGGTTCAAGGCTATGGGATATAAAGGTACAAAACCCTATGCTAATGCTTATATGTATTTAATTGAAAGATCAATTAGTTCATCTGTAACTTCTCCTTGTCTTCTTGATTCTCCTTTCTTTGTTTTAGTCTTTATTTTCTTATTCATCATCATCTTCTCAGGTTCCTCTGATGATTCATTGGGGCCCTCCTCTAATGTAGTTATACCTTATGCTTTGATCTTCAAGATCTTATTTTTAACCCCTATTGTATCCCTTGTGACTTACACTCCTTTACTTCTCATCCAATTAATTATTTTATTGATTACAGAGGTTGTTTTATCAAAGAAAAAGAAAGACTCAAGAACTAACCACCTCACTAGTGGTAAGGGTCTAACAATGATCTGTGTAAGGTAGATTGATTCCACTCTAGATTCTTCATCCACCAAGTCATCAAGGATTGGTGCAAAATCATAATCTTTTATCTATTGTAGGGACGTCCTTAAATAGTCCCTCATCCTGACCATCTCTTCATCTTCACAATCCTCCCAAAATTCCTCATAATAAGGCACATGTTCATATGTTTCCAAATCTAGTGCATGGGTGATTTTACCATATGGATCAAAAAAGGTCTGGACTCTAAAGTCCTCAATGTCATTTGGCACATTTCAGCCTCCACACCTCTGGGTTTCATGAAGGATTGGCATGTGTAATAGCCAATGGAAATTAAGAAATGTATCCCTACCGTGTGCCTATCTAAGAGGATTTTGTTCATCTCCACAATTTACGACTAACTCCAACAATGCCTATTTATCACTCACATGTTGGGGAAGTGTGTAGGGACAGCCACTGAATCTAACTACCTTGATGTAGGAGTAGGTAGGGAACTATATGAAGAATGAACCGCATTTACTAATTTCATCCTTCATTGATCTTGAGAATATTTCCTTCCTAAGTTCTTGATTGAACATGATAATGATGTTGTATATGAAGACATCATTGACTCTCTTGAACTCTTTTCTACTAGCCTATAGTGTGATATCAGGGTAGTAGTTTTAGACTTTGGTTATTTCTGTAAGAACTATGTTAAGGCCTGGGAACAGTCTTCCTTTGTCCAAGATATAAATAATATAAAATGTCATGTAGAACTTGTTTGTTGTTTTTACCTCCATCTATTGCTTGTGGAGGGAGTCACTTATCAATTGGGCCCAATGTATGTATTTTTTATTTTCTCATATGTTCTAGATATACTAGTACATCCATACTTGATATCACTTGGCATCAGGATTGCTAATGACCCTGTGCATTAGTATTATAATATCCTCTACCTCATGTATGAAATCAAGCCTATACATGGTCTTCGGTAATTTGGTGGAGGAATGCTTGGTAGTTTTTAACCCATTACTTATTGATTATCTTCTGATAATTATCATTTTTTATTCATAGAACTATTTAGATGTATGTGGAGTTATATCCAAATAAATCTCAAATTCTAGGATGGCAAACACTGTGTTGATGAAGTCAGGGTCAAGATCTAAAATATTTTCCCCTTTCTCACTGTATACTTACCTCCTATCAGGATCATAGTGTTGGTCCATTATTAGGACCAACTTAGGGATTTTAACAGATAGAGGGAAGGTTTCAACTTGTGGATGACCAGAGTTATAGATACTCTGGATCCAATCATTCTTGAATTCTACACCTATTCTAGCACAAAAATCTCCTAGGTCAATATGACCTAAATCAGTATCTTTGATTTTTTATGATATTAGACTCCAAACTAGGATTCACTTCAAGACTCTTAGATTTTAACTTCATCTCTTTTGGAGGCATGGAGACTGTACATGTACTTGTGAGAAATAAACTATGAAAGTTGGTAGAATCTACATGTATTTGGAACAATTATACTCTCTGGTAGAACTTGGAGGTGTCTCTAGTAGGTGAAATTTCTAACAGAACTTGGAGGTGTTAGAAGCATGTCCACTTCTCATGGCACTTGAGGGTTGTTAGATTTATATCAGAAGTGGAAGGTGTTTGAGGCAAGTCCACTTTTTGCAAAGTGCTAGAAATCTATGGGGGTCAATGATGTTTGAGGCATGTTAGATCTCTTATAGAATTCAAAAGTGCTCAGAGTACATCCACTCTCCAAAAAGGATTAAAAGCTTGAGAAATTATTAGGTGTTATTGGTAAGTCCAACCTCTGCAGGGAAGTTGGAGGATCTATATAGAATATTCACTTGGTTTGAAAATGGCCTAGATTTGATTGTAAAATCTTAAGGGGAAAATTAAGGGTTTTTTGCTTGATATATGTAAGATTTGGAAATGAAAAAACCCTAGAAAAACCCTAAAAATGCCCTTGCTTAACCCTAGACCTAGGAATGCAATCATCTAGAAAAGTAACTAATTCCCTGTCGCCTAAACATGGTAAACCCTAAAATGAGACTTTCAAGAAATAATGATGAAGACTATGCAAAATTAGGGAAAACTTCTTGAAAATACTTTGAAAATGGTAACTATGGAAAAAAAAGGTGAATACCGTGTAAATGAAGCAGGTGACATGGATTTGGATTTGCAATTGTGGCTTGCTACTAGGTTTGACATGGCTTGAGGTTCAAAGTCATGGTGCAAGTGGCTGGAGTTCCAAGATCATAATTATTAAATAAATAGTGATAATGAAAACCCTTAATCCTCTAGCTTTAAATAGTGAAAACCCTACATTAAATGTAGTTATGGTGCTTGGTGGTGGAGGTAGGAGCTACTTGCCGTAAGTTCTATGTCCATGAGGAATGAATAGATGATTTGGTATGAAGCAGAACTCTAGGAATAATTTACACATTTGCAAATGTGCAAAGTGCATTTTAGATTCTATAATCTACAAAAAATAGTTGGCAAAATAAGTTGGTAGAAGGTGGGATTCAATGTGCACTTTGCACATTTACAAAGGTGTAAAGTGATCTAAGAGTTCTGTAATTTTTGGAAGGGAGGTTTATCTCTTTGGTGGGATTTGGATCCCACCATGCATTTTGCACATTGTGAAATCATGTAAAGTTCATGGTGAGTTCTAGATTTTACAATTTTTGTAAGTTGGTGCTTCGCAAGATCCAAAACCCACCATGCATTTTGAACATTATGAAAACGTGCAAAGTGCATGGTGGGTTCTAGATTCTATCAGTTTGGGTGTTGGGTGCTTTGCAGGATCCGAAACCCATGAAACAAATTGCATAAGTGCAAATTGCATCTAAAGTTCTAGATTCTATAAAGCATAAAGGAAAAGATGGGTCTTTTTGAGGTCTCAAGGTTTTTTTCCTAAAAAATGAATGGGGTCTCCCTTATGGTATCAAATGAAATTATATTTTTGGGACAAAAATATCAATAGATCTTTACTTGGATAGATAGGGTTAAGAATATAAAAATGACAATGCACAAGGGTGATGATCAGATTTATAGTAGGCGAATTAAATGTTAAACTCAAATATAACATATACAGAATTCATTAAACTAAGATAGGTTTAAAATAGTAAGTATAACTATGATAGATATATAAATGAAAAAGAGATATTGTACTTTATTTGTTTTGATGCTAACATAGTTCTAGATCTAGAATAGGCAGGAAGCATGCTAGAAAAAAATTATGGAACAGTCATTAGATTCTTGATTTGATGTCTTTGGATCCACAAATATGGGCATCAGCCTGAGACAGTTGCATCAATGTTATTGTCTAAACTGGACACATGTGTCATGTACAAAATACTTATTGAAAAAGGATGTGACCACCTAGATGCTTTTGGGTTAGTCTTCACTTTCACTCTGGTGCATTCAAATATGGGTCATAGATTGTTGCTCTTTATGAAATTAGAAAACCTTAGTTCTTCATCTTCATAGTGACTTTGGGAAAAATGGGTTAGTGGGATCACAATGCTGAGTTAACCCCAAAGATGTCTCTGTCAATGAGTGTTGCCTACATAACCAATACTTCAAAGAGAGACATAGACTGATGTAATTATCCCCTACATGTGGACTTGTGTGTGAATCATGCAATATATGGAAAATAAGTACAATAGTGACCTATCTTGTAACATTACAAATTTGTCTCTTAGACTGCTTGTTTAGTACTTCAGGCCTATGTATGTGTTATCCCTATGACTGATATGAAAATAAAATAAAATAGAGAAGCTTTGCTTTATTTAGTGCTTGATTAAATGCTTTGATAAGTTACCTTAGGTCTTTTCTAAGTGGTGAATGAATGAGGAGTGATTGTGGATATATACCACTCCTATCAAGAAATATCTCACATTAAAGCACTTAGGTCAACCATTCAGATACTTTTCATTTTCAAATTAGATGACTTTAGGGCACTAGACACTTGCATCAGGGTAGGACACTAGCATCAATGTAGGGGTCTGGGACTGATGCTTGTGACCTGGGAGCTAGAAAATAAGTATAGTGTCAGAAATTGTAAGAACATAAGATAAGCATTTTTTAAGTATTATGGGCAAGATAAAAGGTTTGGGTCATCAACATAAGACTGGTCATACCGAGAGATGGGCCAAGGGGCATAAGATAGAGTAGATGCAAGACTTATAAAAGTATGAAAGGTCCAGAACTGAGAGAAACAATTAAAGTCTAATTTTGTCAAGTGTACAAGACTAAGGTGTTATATAATCCATAAATATCATTTGCATTTTCTCCCCTTTAATCTATAATTAAATTACTAGTTTAAAGGAGAATAAATGCGTGTCTAGGTGTGTATAACATACCTTGTCTTTATGTGAGTCCAACTTGAGTGCTTTGATGGTCATTGACATGCAACTAAGAACATATTACAGTATGTAATCAATGTATATAATATAAAATTTAAAGCATTTGAAATGATTGAAATTGAAAGAACAAAATTTAATAATACACCTATGTATCTATACAACTACCTTGCCTATTAACAATTTGATTTGAAAGATGTATCATTATGAATCACTGCAACTAACATTATGACAAATTTATAAATCTAAAAAGAGCATATATATAATAAGATAGAGAGAGGTATTGGAAGGCATATGCCTCCAACCTTAGAGAAATGGTGAGTTTCCACCTGACAATTGAGATTAGTTCAACTGTGAAACCTCATCATACATATAACTTGGTGAGCATGAGTGAACAAAGTTGACTCATAATATAAAATTTGTGAGGCTAGATGATATGATCAAGTCCACGCTAAAAACTTGGCTAGATTGAGTGATTTAATCACCTCAACCACACTAAAAATTAAACCAACTATTATAGTAGATTGGCTCAATATACTCTATAAAAGTCTAACCTGGTGGGTGATGGTAGTCCCTGAGAGTGTTTTTCAAATTTAAAACTAACTTGTATTTTAAAATATTAGGCACACATTGCATAGCATATATACCTTATATATGTCTCATGTTGAAACCATGTATAACAATGGTATCAATGTATAGATTTTTATCACAACTATGAATCTAAATCATGTAATTGTGTGCTTTGACCAATTCAAAAATTGTGTAAGTGTGGAGAACATGCTTCTAAAGCATGCCTCCACTATATATTGAGAAATATGAAAAACTAAAATAAGTGTGGAAAATATGCTTCTGAAGCATGCCCCCACTAAATCTGGGTGTGTTGAATACTAAATAAGTGTGGAGAACATGCTTCCAAAGCATGCCCCTAATGAATCTAAAAATTGTGTCAAATATGAAGAAGTGTGGAAAACATGCTTCCAAAGTATGCCCCCAATGAATCTGGAAACTATGTCAAATGTAAAGAAATGTAGATAACATGCTTCCAAAGCATGCCCTCAATGAATCTAGAAAGTGTGTTAAATGTAAAGAATATGCCCCCACTAATATGCCCCTCTTTGAGTTGAGGGGAGAATAGAAATCAGTAGTTTCCTCACCTCAAAAGGAGGAGATAATTGAATAATTTTTGAATGCAACCATATAGCATATAGAAGAACATGTCTATGTAAATGTAGCATTGAAATGCATAGAACAATGTGATCACATGAAGGCCTAAGATGCATGATAAATATCATGGAAACATCTAGATAGTAACAGTACAATCTCAATAAGCAAACAAGCACACGCAAAAGAGCCCTCAAAAGCAAGTCAAGAGATAATGGTCTAAAGAAGCTACAAACAAGGGGCATGTGTAATTATTACACAATCAAGGGATATGACATAGTCAAATGTCCACTAAATCAAGAATGACATATTCAATTGTCCATACAACAAATAATGACATATTCAAATTTCAAAGAAGCACACATAGGCATAGGGGCCATAAACAAATGAACACATTCAAATGCTCGAACAAGCAAGAAAATAGCAAGGCAAATCACTTAAGGAAGTGCATAAATAAAATCATAAGAAAGTCGCATAAACATATCATAGTTCTCATGGATCAAACGTGTTATCAAAAAATGTCTAGTGCATAGCATATCAAGTACCTTGTGAAATATATAATCATGGATAGAGGCATGTGTAAGTACATATAAACTCAAACAAGATAATGAAAAAGTATCCTTGAAGCATATAACATGTGAGTATCATGATCAAATAAGTGGATGTCCTCAATGTCCATATGAATGTCCTCAATGTCTATATGGCATAAGTAAAATGAAGGCCCAACATCCAAAATATGAATAGATCATGTATATATGTATGCCTGTATCACATTCAAGTAGAAGCATGACATATATGTATGTATAATTAATTTATATACCATCCAATAACATGGAACTAACACATAGATGCCAAGGAGTCAATAGAACACATTTAACCTAAAAATATTTTTGGAATTTTGATTTTTTTTAATATATTTTTAGAATATTTGAAGATGTATAATCAAGGATGTCTTCATCATCAAAAGGTGTAAGACCACCTAGAAAATTTCTCAAGCTTTGTTTATATTAATGTAATGCCACCTATTCAATGTTTTTTTCTAATGGTTTACCTAAAACCAATGGTGCAATCAAATAATCATACTCATCATGTTGTATGCAAATCTGTGTACCCATATCAAGAAAAGTAACGCACATGTTTGTAGTATCTAACTTAGCATTCTACTTGACTAGCTAATTTTGTCCAAACTTTAGTTTCAAATGTGATTCATGGTATAATATCCATATGGTGGAAGTTTCCACACGTGGGCCACAAGCTATAGATAATCGAATGTATCCTCAAGATTTTGGCAATAATGGAGAGTATATTAGTTCATTTGTAGTATGTCTCAATTATACGCTAAATGTAGTGCCACAAGTGATATCCCACTTGTTATTATGAAATTGGAGATGGTGGAAATATACCCCATTAATATTAGCAATAAAAATTAAATATTTATGCTTTGGTCATTTTGAGAGATAATTCTCTTCTGAAAGATATGTAGAATTTTGCCTTTTTTCATGTCAAACACAATGTGTATGTATCCTTCATTCTTATATTTTTGAATTATTTTCTTTAATACCTCAAATTTATTGGTATTATGGTCAATCATTCAATGATATTTACAATTTGGTACCTTGTCTTCTATAAGTAGAAGTCTATTGCATGATTTGTGTCTAGTAGAAGGTAAATAAATCATTCTATGTTTGAATAACATAGATAACATGGTATCTAGAGTATTTTGTTGTGTCATGATCTGTAAAATCTATTGTGAAGACTTTTAAGAAGACTCCACATTATTCACACGATCAATTTTCATTTGACCCTTATAAGGTTGACTCAATGTTTTCATCCAAGAGGGATGTATGGGATAACAAGAATTTACATTTTTATCTGCTATTTTTATTTTTCTCTTATTTGGATTTAATTATATATCTTCTAAAAGTGGATTTAGCTTATATGTACTAGGACGTATAGGTTAGAATAGGTTATGTGAAAGATGATCAAGTGGATCAAACTTTAGTTTTTGCATTTTATCATCTGTCATATCATAAGTGATATCATCATCACTATCATAGTAATTTGAAACATGGCCATATTTATACTCAGTATTTACCAATAAAGGAAGCTCAAATGTTGGTGGCTCTTGTGGTTCTATTGGATCCTTTAGTAATGGTTCTTGTTCTTTATGTGTGTCTATGTGTACCTCAGTATTGAGTGCCTTATTTACATTTGGTGACAAAAGATCCATTGTACTTTACTCACCTATTTCATATGTGTGTATGTGCTCAAGAGGAATGCAGTGTTTAGGTGGTACCACTATAGGAATGCCTTCATTTTTTGAATGTATCATTTTACAAAATCTAAAAGGTTCATCATCAGCAGGAATGGATAATAAGGTCCCATCATGTATGAATTTTACATATCGGTGAAGTGCAGATGGGATAGCTTCCATTGAATGTATCGAAGGTCTACCCAAAATTAAATTATAATGTAATGATTATGACATTACTTGAAAAGTAGTTAAAACTATTTTTGATCCCAATGTCCCCACCAATGTGATTTGACCAACTAGAGGGCTATGTGAATTGTCAAATCCTTTTATGTGCATAACCATTATTTGAAGTAGATTAGTGCTAATATTGATGGTGGTTAGTAATTTTATGCTAAAAATATTTAGGCCCTATCCGTTATCAATGGGCACCCCTTTTATACCTTTATTTTTGCATGGTCATTTGTATAAACAAAGTCAAATTTTGGTCAATAATATCTTTGGATGATAAATTTTTTGGATCAAAGGTAATGAGCATGGCATTGTTCTTGAAATTTTTCATGATATCTGTAAAATAAATAGACTCAATATTACTTGGAACTTGTGTCTCACGTAATACCTCATATAGATTATCCTTATAAACATTAGATTAGTTTAGGAGCTCAAGGATTGAAATTTTAGCATGTGTATTGATCAATTTGTCAATAATGTCATATCCCTTAGATTTTATTACAATCTTAGGTTTAGGAGGCACCTCTTGTATATTAACAGGTGGCAAAATTTGTTGAGCAACCTTACCTCTTCGAGTAGTAACAACATAGATTACAAAATCCAATATAAGTCCTGGGCAAATAATGGGTGTGGGATGGTATTTTTCATTCAAATAATATTTAGGAACAACAAAGGGTTGAAAGCATGCACATTGGTGTCTAGATACTAGCTCTATAACATTGGAAAAGGAATTTTCAAGAGAGATCAAGTGTTGTTTCTGCTTTAAACCCCTCTCATTATTTTCATGAATTTTCTTAAAATATTTGACAAAGGAGGTGATAAATCAAACTATAAAAACTATTATGAATTGGAACCCGAAGTGGGTGATAGATGCATCTATATTTCACATATTTTATAGTAATCAGGGATTAAAAAAAGATCATAAAACCCTATTCAACCTAGGGTTTGGAGCTCAGACATCATGTTCACCAAATGTCTAACCATAAATTAGATAAGGATCCTTACTTGGGTAAATAGGGTTAAAAATATAGAAATGACAATGCACAAGGGTGATGATCAAATCTACAGTAGGACAATTAAATATTAAACTCAGATTTAATATATACCAAATTTATTAAATTGAGATAGGCTAAAAAATAGTAAGTACAGTTATGTTAGGTATGGAAATAAAAAATAAATAATGTACTTATTTGGTTTTAATATTGGCATAGTTTTAGATCTAGAATAGGCAGGAAGTAGACTGGAAGAAGATTCTAGAATAGTTTCTAGATTCTAGATTGGGTGCCTCTAGAACTGCAAATAATAGTGTTAGCCTAGGATAGTTGTGTCAACACTACTGACTGAACTAGACACAAGTGTTCTATATTAAATACCTATTGGAAAAGGATTCAACTACCTAATTGATTTTGAGTTTGTCTTCGCCTTCACTATGGTGCGTTCAGATTTGGGTCATGAACTATTGCTCCTCATGTAATTACAAAACCCTAGTTCTTCATCTTCATAATGACCTTGGAAAAAAGGATTAGTGGGCTCATCCCCTCTATTAATGAATGTTGCCTACATAGCCAATACTCTGAAGAGGGCCTCAAACTGATGTAGTTCTCCCCTACATGTTGGCTTGTGTGTGAATCATGTAATGTGTGGAAAGTAAATACAACAATGACCTAGCTTGTAGCTTGGCAAATTGGTCTCTTAGGATGCTCCTTTAGTACTTTAAACATGTGTATGTGTTGTCCCTATGACTGATATGAAAAGAGGAGAAAGTAGGGAAGCCTTGCTTTATTAATTACTTGATTTAATGCTTTGATAAGTTACATTAGTCTTTTCTACGTGTTGAATGAATGAGGAGTGATTATGGATATATACAACTCCTATTGGTAAATATCTCACATTAAAGTACTTAAGGCAACCATTAGGATACATTTCATTGCATATTAGATGACTTTAGAGCACTAGACACCTACATCAGGGTATGACACCAACATTGACGTAAGGATCTAGGACTGATGTTTATGTCTTGGCAATTAGAAAATAGGTATAGGCTCAGAACTTGCAGGGGCATAAGATAAGTAGATTTAAGCATTATGGGCAAGATAGAAGGTCTAGGTCATCATCATAAGATTGGTCATACCAAGATATAAGACAAGGGGCTTAAGATATAGCAGATGTGAAACTTCTAAAATCAAGAAAGGTCCATAACTGAAAGGAACAACCAATTCTAAGTTTTCCAAGTGTACAAGACTAAGGTGCTATATAATCCATAAATATCATCTATAGTTGCTTAGGAGGAAAACATGCATGGCTATATAATGTAAAATATCAAATTAGCCACCAAATGAGACACAATAAATAGGGATTATGGAACCCTTGAGAGCACTTGACTATGGTTTGTAGATGTTATCTTTGGAGGAGAGCTCCCATGTTAAGGCCCATAGCAAGGGGAAAAGACATTGTCATTCTTTCTAAAACTCATGAGCATGATGGTTGCAAAGTCTCAAATTTTGAAGCATATAGCAAAATATCAATTTGGAATGAAATGACTAAAACTAACAAAGGACATACGGGGTTATTGGTGTTAATAAGAGAAAAATGGGGTAGAATTATAAAAGTGGAGAAAAAATACCCAAACAAGCTGTTGGGAGAATAAACCGGAAGCACACAATTTGATTACCAAACCAAGCAACTTAATATGCGGAAATTAACCAGATTCACCAAGTAACTAGAATTCAGAATAACACATGATATGAGAGACAATACACAACTTGTATTAACACTTTATACAGAAAAGAATACAATAAAGAAGATGCCACTTCTTCTCCACCACCTTACAGAGGTTTCCCACGCCTCAAGTGAACAGTAATTCTTCTCCCCAAAGCTCTCCCTCTCACAGGTCCCAACACCCAACTCAAAATACAGAGTTGGTGTTCACCTCCCGTGCTCCACGCACAACACAAGTGCTCCACGCACTCCACAATCACTCCACGTGCTCCACAAGTACTCAAGGTACTTCAAGTAGATCTCCCATGAATCTGCAACAACCTGCAATTCAACAGACCATACTTATGGAAGGAACTCCCTTGCCTTCCTCTTGCTCTATCCGAGTACACACCTGTACTCCAAGTAGATCCTGCCTGATACTGCTCCCTGTTGTGTTGCTGTCTATATGACCTTGCACACCTGAAAATCAAACAACGATTCTGCTCACCTGTGAACCTCGACCTTGCACACACATACACCTGCAGATCAACGATCTTACTTACCATGTAGATCTCCTATATAGGCCATGCAACTGTGACCAAGATCCTACACTCTTGAATAACCCAGCTGGCTCTCCAGTCTAGCACCAACACACCTAGTACTGAGGCACTAGGAGGAACGCACCATTGCTCTACCTCTCACAAAGAAGGAGCTTATAATTATGCTCTCTTACTCCCTAGCACACTTTTCCAATACAACCATGAGTCTATTATATAGATCTCATCCAAACAATGATTAGACATCTAATTACAATAATTAGATCCACAGCTATGAGTCTAAAATTAGCACTCATCATGCAAACACTTGGTTCATTAGCTAACTGCCTGTAATTAGCTCGCAGTCGAACCACACAGGCGACCGACGTCGGTCCCTATCCGCCTGGGGGTCGCCGACGCCGGCCGATCTATGACCGACGTCAGTTGCCTTCCTGTCTTACCCTGCCGACGCCAGTTGGCCAGACCAACGCCACACACTTCTGACACTTCGGCAACTCTCCTGCAACCTCCTCCATGCCTGCATCAGTGAAGCTTTTAGCTCCACAATCCTAACAATCTCCCACTTGGAGATAAACAGCTGCACTGTACCTGTACCTGTACCCCATCTAATCTGTTTCCTGGTTTGTATCCCTCTTCAAGCTCCTACCTGAAGACAACCCACCACACATCCCGTGGTGTACCACCTGTCATCCGAGTACCCTGCCACATCCGAACCTATAACACCTGTAGTGAAGTCCTGACCCTGCATAGCAACACCTGCTGCCGGTCCCTCTCAGAAAACCTGAGAACCTACTTCCCTGAATTGGCTCCTAACTCTCTGACAGCTCCCACTGCATGGGAATACTCAGGTCTATACCAGACCTCATGTGATTTCGGACACTGTACCTGTCCAGCCCTTAGTGTGCTCCGGCTCTGCATCCTGAACCTCACCAACACCTAATTCACATCAGCTCCCACCCGAGACAAAATCAACCTGTGATCTCCATGCCTCCCATGTCAAAAAATTCCGCTGCTCCAAACTCCTCATGCCATGCCACTGAACTAATCTTACCCTTAGCTCAGCAAAACCCTGTATGTACACCCCTGCTAGCTAGCATATTATCCACATACAGCAACAGTATGATGTTGCAATCATCATCCCCCTGGTAAGGCAAACCACAGTAGTTACCTGACACTGACTGAAGCCATGCTCCGTCCTCCACCTGTCAAAACCTGTACCACTGTCATGCAGCTCCACAAGACCATATACCTGGTCTTCCGTCTCACGTATCCGTTCTCTCTATTCTTCTACTAAGGTATCCATTCGTCTCTGTGCTTTCATACCTGCTGGCAACCCTACCAAAACAAACCTGTCTGGTTCTCCTCCAAGCAATCACATCCTCATCCATGCCAAGCTCACACCTGTTTCCTGGATCCTTCCTGCTCTACAATCAGCAACATGTATAAAGAAGAGGAACAACGAATTTGAGGGCCTACTTACGCCTTCAGTCCTCCGTATGGGTGTTTGAGACTCCTTGACAACATGCTGTCCACCCAAAATTCATTACAGTGACCGACCTCGGTCACTCCACAGTCTGCATTCGACTGACGTCGGTTCCATGCGTCTGTACCTGACTACCAACCTGCCAGCGCTGGTGTCCCTGCTGCCGACGTCGGTCCTTCTAACCGACATCGGTCTTACATACTGCCGACGTCGGTCCCATGACCGACATCGGTCTTACCCTGCCCGACATCGCCGGCTTCGATCTGCACATGACCGACATCGGCACCTGTCTGTTCAACGCCGGTTCCTCCTGACCGACATCGGTACCTGTGTTCGCCTGTGAGTGATGACTTTTTACCCGCGAGCTTCTTTGAATCAAAACCCATGTCCAAACTGCCCTGCTCAGAAGTATCCAGCCACATCCACTGGGTTATGTCCGCCATCTCCTCCATAAACACCAAGGCTTTCCAGTTTTTAAGCCTGTCAAATATATCTGTCTTCTGCTTAAGAACATGCATCTCCTTCCTGCTCATGTGACCAAGCCTACGAAGCCACGTCTCCGCAACAAAAGAAGAATCAGTAATATAAACAAGTAGATAAAGGATACCTGTTTTCTTACCACCAGCTAATTCAAGTGCATCCGCTGTGAGAGTTCTTGTGCATCTCTCATCACCCAATCTTTCTGAAGAAATTAGCCATATCTCCAAATTTGGGACCTGCATGACCTTCATCAACACCTGTGTGTTGGCCGCCTGCAATTTCAGCTTCACTTTCCCTTTGCCAATTCTTTGGCAAGGCTCACCAGCTCCTCTACCTGGAACTACATGGAAAGAGGCAACCGAATCTTTTATCCAAGATTCAACTTTATCCAAGAACCCTGCAAACACATCCTGTGCAACAACACCTGCTACATCTGTATCTTCAGTTTCTTCATGCTGATCTGCTACCAACCAACAATAATCTTTTACCTGCTCTTTCTTTCCATAGGACCGTGAGTGACCATCTGTGCTTTTCAACTCCTCCATTCTTAGCTTACTTTGATCTGCTGTTGCTCTACTCCCACTCGATCAGAAACCCCTGAGAGTGCCCTATAACCAAACACAAAACCTGCTTCCTCCAACCTTAGCTCTGATACCACTTGTTGGTATCAAGCTATGAGCCAACAACCTTGCTCTGATACCACTTGTTGGGAGAATAAACCGGAAGCACACAATTTGATTACCAAACCAAGCAACTTAATATGCGGAAATTAACCAGATTCACCAAGTAACTAGAATTCAGAATAACACATGATATGAGAGACAATACACAACTTGTATTAACACTTTATACAGAAAAGAATACAATAAAGAAGATGCCACTTCTTCTCCACCACCTTACAGAGGTTTCCCACGCCTCAAGTGAACAGTAATTCTTCTCCCCAAAGCTCTCCCTCTCACAGGTCCCAACACCCAACTCAAAATACAGAGTTGGTGTTCACCTCCCGTGCTCCACGCACAACACAAGTGCTCCACGCACTCCACAAGCACTCCACGTGATCCACAAGTACTCAAGGTACTTCAAGTAGATCTCCCATGAATCTGCAACAACCTGCAATTCAACAGACCATACTTATGGAAGGAACTCCCTTGCCTTCCTCTTGCTCTATCCGAGTACACACCTGTACTCCAAGTAGATCCTGCCTGATACTGCTCCCTGTTGTGTTGCTGTCTATATGACCTTGCACACCTGCAAATCAAACAACGGTTCTGCTCACCTGTGAACCTCGACCTTGCACACACATACACCTGCAGATCAACGATCTTACTTACCATGTAGATCTCCTATATAGGCCATGCAACTGTGACCAAGATCCTACACTCTTGAAGAACCCAGCTGGCTCTCCAGTCCAGCACCAACACACCTGGTACTGAGGCACTAGGAGGAACGCACCATTGCTCTACCTCTCACACAGAAAGAGCTTATAATTATGCTCTCTTACTCCCTAGCACACTTTTCCAATACAACCATGAGTCTATTATATAGATCTCATCCAAACAATGATTAGACATCTAATTACAATAATTAGATCCGCAGCTATGAGTCTAAAATTAGCACTCATCATGCAAACACTTGGTTCGTTAGCTAACTGCCTGTAATTAGCTCGCAGTCGAACCACACAGGCGACCGACGTCGGTCCCTGTCAGCCTGGGGGTCGCCGACGCCGGCCGATCTATGACCGACGTCGGTTGCCTTCTTGTCTTACCCTGCCGACGCCGGTTGGCCAGACCAACGCCAAACACTTCTGACACTTCGGCAACTCTCCTGCAACCTCCTCCATGCCTGCATCAGTGAAGCTTTTAGCTCCACAATCCTAACACAAGCAATGCATATGGTGGAAGATAATTGAAAATAAATTAACAATTACTCTCACTCCCTACTTCGTTACACCAAAAGGTTTGAAAACATATTAAAAAATGAACTTAGACTTCAAAGACCCATGTGTTGTCAAAAAGAGACATCTCTATTTGTAGCACCTTGGGCGAGATCATGCTAACAGAGGACTTTAATGTGATGACAACAAACAACTAGGCCCTCAATTTGAGAAACAAAGACAATGTGAAAATAAATCTGTTATGATTAGAGTAAGAAGAATAGAATAATTGGTAAAGGGCCTCACAAAATGGAGGTGGGGGTGTTGTACACTGTGGCATTGAATTTTAGGATTGTATGGTTGTTGACCTAGTCAATTGTAATGGTATCAAAACATCATTGAATTAAAGTAACATCACTTGTAAAGCATACAATGTTTAAAGTGTGGTAGATTATATTATTTGTTAAGAATTTTTATATTGAGATTGATGAAGATGGAAGTTGGGAACTTGCCTATACCACTGAAATCCAATCATAATTCAGTGTGTGTGTGTGTGTGTGTGTGTGTGTACACACACACACACACACACACACACACATAAATATTGGCATGCAAATAAATATTCATCAAGGAGAACAAAAACCACCACAATCAAAATAAGACACATCTATAAGGTAACATCCTTTTGACTGGTGAGAATTGATAACACTTTAAATTAAACCTTGAAAAACACCTATAGGAAACAAGAATGGTATATCATGTACATCTAGTTGTGTAATAAAGAACAATGTATTGATATCCATAATTCACAAAACCATAAGTGTGTGCATAAGGCCTATACCTAAGAGGATAAATATAGTTTTCCTACAAAACCATGGTATGATTAAGAGTGCAAGGCAGTGAAGAGAACTTTGAGGGAACTTGGAATGGATAAAGCAAATAATAAGGTTTATGAAAAATTGATACAGACATAAAATGAAAGTTATATGAGTACAATGAGGAAAGAATGTATTTCTCTTAGTAAACATAACCCTAAAGGCTTGTCGAGAGAACTAAAAAAAAATAGAAAACAAATAGAGAATAATATTACAGACACCCAAAGGTTAGAATAAGGAAAATTACTTTATGAATGAGATGAGGCTAAACACACCCCCTTCCATACCATAATCAACACAACAAATGAACTCTTCCCTACATGGAGCATTAAATAAGGTATAAAGACACTAGCAGGGGGTAAGACACAAAACATAGATGCATTGTAAGTAAAATATATAAAATGGGGTTCATAATTTTTCACACAACACATTAAAAGCATATTCAATGGTGTCATTCGGGAAGGCTTCCCAACATATTAGATGACCAGTGTCATTATTTCTCTCTATAAAAATAGATATATCATTAATTCATCAAATTATCATACTATCACGATTAACCCTCTTCTTGGAAAACTAAGTTGGAGCAAGGTAGAGCACAAAATTTGTAGGCATATAGAAAAAAGAGGGGAAAAGAGTGAAAAGACAATGAGGTTTCAGACCAAAATACTCCACAATCGAACATTACATCACTCTTGGGCATGTGATTAAAAAAGCATCGAATAAAGAAGGGGGATAAAAAAAATCTTTCTTTGTTGACTTCAAAAAAACATGACATGATGCCTAAAATAAAACTTTGGAGCAAGATGGAGGAACTTGGAGTTATGATTCGGTATAGAGCAGTGGTACATAGGCTTTATGATCAATTCTGAGCCAAAATCAAAACAAATAAAGGAATGTTTGAATGTTTTAGAAGTGACATTAGTCTCAAACAAGGTTGTCTGTTATCCCTGACATTATTTTGGCTATACATGGATAATCTAGACGAGTGGATAGACAAAGTTGATGGAAGGATGGATCACTTAGCTAGTTATCTAGTAAAGTTATCTCTATATGTGGATGATCTCATCCTAATTGCAAAAACAACACATGGTGTGAGAGAACACTTAGAGGCCCTAAAGCTTTTTTGTCAAGATATTGGGATGCAAGTGAAAATGAGTGAAGCCAAAGTCGTGATATTTTCCTTACGAAAAAATAATAAGTAAAATATCTTCCTTTTTGAAGGGAACCCTCTGGAAGTGGTGGAAGAATATATAAGGAGCTTAGTCTTGATTTTCACAATAAGCTTGGTTGGGGGAATTTCACATAAAAAATAATATAAATGGGATGGAAGGATTTATACATGCTACAAAGTAGATTCAATAATGCAAAATTATAAGATTGGAAAACCACAATGACCTTGTTTGGATTTATTGTCACACTAGTGGTGCTCTACGAATGTGAAGTTTGGGGTAACAATGAAGTTTGGGGTAACAATGTGTCAGATCTGAAATGAAGACATATAAAGAGAATTAAAAAACATATAATAATAAGTAGACTCAAAATCAAACATTGGTTCCATATGATATTTTATTCTTTGAAATAAGTTCTTTCATGTTGGAGGCATCAATAATGATTTGGATGTTAAGCCACGTAAAGAAGACAAAAAGCATGGAAACTCATCATTAGCCCAAAATCGTAGTGGAGGAAAAGTTAAGTAAGAAGAAGAGCATGTGGATGAAACAAAACAACAAGTGGATGAGTAAATAGGACATTCACTTACAATAATGCCAAAAAACCAATGAGGAAATAAAAACTATGTGAGATAAAAATTCAAAGTAACCATGTCGACAAAGGAACTTGGGTGAAAGAAAGAATACAGTGTCAAAGAATTTAATAACACTTACGATCATGAACAAAAAACCTATATATCACAAAAATCAAGTGGACGCTGAAAATGTCAATGGCTTAGCTAAAGACTAGTTTCCATCATCTTAAATGTGAAACTAGAAGCTGGACAACACCTAGATAAGAGTGGGAAAAGAGAACATCCCTATTTTGCACCTTGGAGATGGTGGAGACATAATATCACTACATCGTGGAGTGTCTACCTTATAGTGACATCTAAATCAAATACACTGACAACCTGAAAGTGGACACTCTAACTATCTTGTTTGAAGATGCTAGACTAGATAAAACAGAAAAAACAATGATCAAGTTTCATAGTAAAAGATGCAATATCAAAAAGGGAATGGATATTTTTCAAACTTAATGGGACAACATGTGTCTCAAGTGATTTTTATCACATGGAGCACCCTTATTACTGCTATTATTCCCATAGACTACTTGGTACATGTACGTTTATAAAATATTTCATTCATTCATGCAATCTATAAATTAATGGATAAGCCCAAAAATGGTGTATTGTTTCCCATTGAAATCACACAACATGGCACAAAAAATATCCATGTGCTCCTTGACGCCTTGAAATAGAAAGGCAAGATCATTAATGAGAATCCCGAAATCATTGACAAGGAAATTAAGCTAGGATTCCACAACCTCTAAGCAATCAAAAATAATTATTCTCACTGGCTCTAGCCATCATGCCAATCTATTTGTTGTACTTAATTTTTATTCTACCACAATAAAACTAACTTACCATATTAATGCTTGAAGCCCTATATATTTTCCACCTTTCAACTACAATATTAATGCTTGCATCCAAATGAAGTCCCCTTTCGATTGCACTAGAAAACTAGCTCCTCGTGTGTTGATGAAGTGTTAGAGAGGGATATGCATGGCATTAAGAGAGTGTCACATGTAAGGTAAAAGTGACATCAATGCATCTTCAAGGTGGCATCAAAATACCTACCACCCTCCAATCTCTCCAACCTATGCATAAAGTTTTCATTCCATGAAAAAATTACTCCTCAATGAGGAAGTTAAGACTCTATTAAAATTGGATCTCAATCCCACTTGAAAAATAAAATGTAAGGAATGTTTCAGCTTCGCATGTATCTACACAATAATAATTATGTACAAGTTTGGTGTTATGCAAGGTGTTTTCCACAAGTATTTGGTTGTGCAAGATGTTGTGCATGTTGATTGCGAAAACTGGGATGGTTGTGTAGGCTTACATGTAGATTGTCTTTGAAAATTATGTAAGGTTGGTAGCATGTGAGGATGATGGAAAATTTATGGAGATCACTCTGCGTAGTTTTAGTTTCACTCTAGAAGATTGATAAGTAGTGCTCAATGGTTAAGTTGTAGTAAGGTGCTACAAGGAGCTATGCAATATGTAGAGCAATGAAAGGTTATTTGAAGACATTCTAAACACTTGTATAATTATATCTATCAAACTGAAGAGGTGTTATTAATGTCTTGGTGGCATTCTAACATAGACCTGCTATGGAACGGTGCATGTTATTCACTTAGTAAAGTAGTTGGTGCATGTAGATTCTTCTACATTGCAGACATTGAAAGTGAAGTGTATGTTGTCAGACATATTTCAGCCTATGGATATGGTGAAAGGGATGGAAAATTCTCTCGTGGATTTTGAGTTCTACAAACATTGTGCCTATGAAAAGCAGAATCAGGTAAAGTTTGCCAAAGGTGTTGCACAAGCAAGTGAACAATTGTAAGTGATCCATAGTAATCCATTTGGTCCAGTGGACATCGCATCACTAAAAATTTCTCTCTTATATGTGACTTTCATAGATGACTACACTCTCAAACTTGGATATACTTCATTCTAAAGAAATTTAAAGTTCTCAAGAAATTCAAGGAGTTTAAAGCTCTTGTGGAGGACTAGGCGAAGAAGAGGATCAAGGTGTTGCACACACACAATGGGGTTGAGAACTACTCCAAGAATTTTGAAAAAAAATTGTAGGCATAGCAGTATTCAAAGATAGAAGACATCTCCATACACTCCGTAACATAATGAAGTCTTAAAGTGGATGAACTAGATGTTGATGGACAAATCCTGAAGTATGTTGAGTGATGTGCATTTAGAGAAAAAAATTTGAGTTGAAGCAGTGGCTACTAATTGTTACTTAGTCAACTAATCCACAATGTCAACCTTATTTGAAAAATACTTCACAAGAAACATGGACTAGTGAGAAGCCGTCTTTAAAACATTTACACATTTTTTGTTGTGATGCATAGTCTCATATCCCAAAAGAAAAGAGGTTGAAGCTTGATGCTAAGTTTTTAAAGTCCATATTCATTAGGTACAGGGGTGGCATCAAAGGGTACAAGTTGTCAAATCCCAAGACACAATGTCTATAGACTCAGGAGGAGTTGGAGTACATGATTCAGGGTCCATATCTGAATGTGGTGGGAAACTTGAGGTATGCAATGGTCTACGCAAGACCCAATATTACACAAACAGTGAGAGAAGTTAGCAAATTCATGTCCAACTTAGGTAAAGAAAATTGAGTGGTGGTGAAAAGGGTATTTAGATATTTGTGGAAAACTCAAGGTACATCTAATGGAAGTAATACCTTGAGTTTACAGGGATTTGAGGATTTTGATTGCGTTGGTGATCTCGATTGTTGAAGGTCTAACAATGCTTATGTCTTTAAGTTATTTGGTTGTTTTGTACATTGGATGAGCAAACATTAGGCTAGTGTGACCATTTCTACCACCAAAGTTAAATGCATTGCAAATACTCATGTAAGCAAGGAAGCAATGTGGCTCCAAAGGTTGTGTTCTATGGTTGGGTTCAAGCAAGAAGCGATAAAGATAAATTGTGATAGTCTGAATGCAATTTGTCTAGAAAATAACCCTGAGTATCATTCTCAAACAAAACACATTGATGTGTGATATCATTTTGTGATTGAAATGGTGGAAAAGAAAAATGTGGATACAAAGGAAATTGTTTTGGATTCATTAACCAAGGAAGTAAGTACTAAGAAGTTATCTTGGTGTAGGAAGGTTATAGGCATGACTGCCCAAAGTTGTTGAAGGATGAGTGTGTGCTCCCTTATGCAAAGTGTTCAACAAGTGGGATATTATTGGGAAATGTTTCAACTTTGCATATATTTTCAAAATAGTAATTGTGTGCACGTTTAGTGTTTCTCAAGTACTTGGTTATGCATGATGTTGCGCAAGTTGAATGTGCAAATTGGGATTGTTGTGCAGCCTTGCATGGAGATTGTCTTTGGAAATTGTGCAAGGTTGATAGTGTGCAAGAATAATGGAAAAGTTGTGTAGGGCACTCTATGTAGTTTTAGTCACACTCTAGAATATTGTGAAGTGGTCATTTGTGGTAGGGTTGTAGTAAGGTGTTACAAGGAGTTGTGCAACATGTAGAGTAATGAAAGGTTATTTGAAGGCATTATAAACACTTATCTAACTGAATCTCTCAGATTGAAGAGGTGTTAGTAATGTCTTGGTGGTGCTCTGACATGAACCTACTATGGATCATTACACATTGTTACTTGGCACAATAGTTGGTGTATATAGATTATTCTTTGTTACAGATGTTGCAAGTGATGTCTCTGTGATAAGACAAAGTTCTTAACAAGATATGTCTGATTACATGGGATGTGTGTAATATAGGTTGTACAATGTTAAATGCACATGATCAAGTGTGTGCATTCAAATATACAATAAAGAGCCATATGAAGGTTACAGAACCTTGTGACTTGATCATAGCATTTAACGACGTCAAATTTTTGTTATAATTCATGTTATTGTGTTGGGTTTTTTACCTGAAAGTGTTTTCCTAGGTGGAAATTCTCGTGTGTCTATGTATGGGTGCTTGTCATCTTCTTTGCATGTGTTAGATTCGCATTAGCAAAATAATCATTTGTGTTTGTTTATCGTTCACAAGTTTATCCCCAACAGAAAAGTCATTGCTAATAGAATTTAAATCTGGTGTTTTTGTGTGAATGAAGTCTCCCTTGGATTGTGCTAGACAACTAGCTTCCCACATGTTGGGTGGAGTGTTAAAGAGGGATATGTGTGGCATTAAAAAAGAGCCATGTGCGAGGTAAAAGTGCTAAAAACACATCTTTAAGGTGGCATTAAACCACCTAAAACCCTCCAATTTCTCCAACCTATCTTTGAATTTTGTATTCCATGAAAAAATTAGCACTCTCAATAGAGAGGTTGAATCAATGTTGAAATTTGATCTCAATCTCCACTTAGCAATGCAGAATCGTTCCTCTCGATGACCAAGTACATGAAGGAAGAAAGTGTTGCAACCGAGAGGGCATAGGAATGTCTAAATTCATTTAACATCTTGTTCTAATTATCATGCATATTTTTCCTTTTTTCCAAAGGCCTCCAAGAATTTCTAACCCTTAGGTCTTTTTTGCAACAAATTGAAAGTAAATTGTTTGAAGGATATCATGGGGGGTTACATTAAACTTGAAGCGCTGCAACCAAGAGGATGCAGGGATGTTTAAATTCATTAGACATCTTGTTCTAATTATCATGCATACTTTTCCTCTTTCCCAAAGGCCTCCGAGGATTTCTAACCCCCAGGTAATTGTTTGAAGGATATTGTGGGAGGTTGTATTAAACTTGAGGGAAAAAAATATACAATATCATGTGAAATACTCAAAACGTTGTGCTTCCCATGTGTTTGCATTTGTAGTACCTCTATGAAATTTTATTTATGCTTAAAGGCATTTTTATTTATTTTAGTTTCCCTTAATTGGTTCCACACATAAATCATTATCGGCCCTAAAGCCACTTTGTCTATTAACCTATTACTTTCTCTAAAAATCTAGTTGGAAAAAATGCTTGTGTAAGCTTTAATTTTGTCAAAGAGAATTTTTGATTCATAAAGGAGCTTTGTGAGCCTCTGGCCGTGGCATTGATTTTTATTGATAGCATTGGTAATGATAAGAGATTCACCTTCACAAGCAATGATTTCCAACCCCTAGTTAGCGATGCTTTCAAGGGAAAGTATTACTACATTAAAAATACCCGGATTGTTGGATTGAGAATGAAAATATGGGGCAGCCGTGAAGATAAGATACTCATAACTATCCCAAGCCACATAGTGGCATCCTTCGGTGCCAAGGTTAAACCATATTGCACTGTCAAAGTTAATTTCACCCTATCTATGGGTGAAGAAACCCATTTTATCATATCTCTATCAATGGTTTTTGTGTTTCTTTTCGAGTTGGCAGGGCATTTGAATGCTTTCTATATTAGCTATAAACTTATTCCCTAATTGGTTGAATGTTAGCTTCCTATTTTTAAAATCATTTTGCATCTTTCGCCCAAAATTGTCCACAATAAAAAAGAATTTACAATGCACCATTTTTTGGCATCCTCTTTTAGACTCAAAACCTCCCATCTAAGGATAAAATTGTCAAGCTTTTGTGGGATAGTCATTTGGATGTTAATTTTTTCTTGGAATTTCATGCAAAGCAACCATGACATACAGAAATGTAGAAGATGGTTGCCATACTCCTCTAAGTGCTTGCAAAGCACACACCTACTAAGGCCTTGAAACTCTTTCTTTTAAGGTTATTCATTGTCAAAATTTGTAAATGTAGGCATGTCAAACGAAAACTCTCACTTTGGGCTACCCTTCTATTTACCAAATGAAATTTTGGTGTATGGATTTCACGAGTGGATCTCTTCATTTCAAATAACTTCCTATCCATTTTTTCACTTTTTATTCTCTTGGTGTGTCCCCATTCCAAATCAATAAACCATTATCACAGCTTCTTGAGATGGGTCATCGATCCAAAGCCTCATGTAATAGACAGAGATCATGAATGAGTGCCACCCCCAACTAGACAAGTTTGATCCAACTTTGCTTGTTTTTCCGAAGCTCTATGTGATAGTAGCATGCAATTTCCTACCACATATTTTTTCTACTATCCCTTGACATTCCCTTAGACCAACAATTTTAGTTGGTGGATGCAATTATAACCACACATCTCTATACAAATTTGCTTCTTTACCATTACTGACAACTTGGTCATGGTCAAGAAGAATTTATTTTCTCATTTACGCTATGAAGTTCTACGTGGTCAACCCCTTGGCCAACATCATGGAAGTGAAAAATTGGAATTCCTAAGAAGAATCCAAATATTTGTCCAATCATTTGGCTCTAGAGAGAATTTGTCTTGGGAAAAATTCACCGACTTAATTTCACACCACAAGATTAGTTTAAGAGATTGTCTTTCCGGAATCTAAGTCTAGCATACACCTTTGATTTAGCCACATGATAACATTTGGCATGCAAAAAATTAAAATCATTTTTGGCTCCTATCTAGAGACCTTTTTTTTTTTTCTCATCAATTTATTTTGCAAATGCAAGATTGGGCTTTAAGTACGGACTTCATATATGCATGTATCCCCTATAGAACCGCTTTTATCATTGTTATTTAGAGCCCTCATTCCCTCTACACTCTATCTATACAACCAGTTAGTTTGGACCATATAGACTTACTTGGCTAGGCTTCCACAAATGAGATAAGATGCAGTCAACTGCTATGGTCCCCAAGGATACCCATTGCATGATGGCATGCCAAGATCGGTTGAAAACTTCAACTCGAGCTTAAAATTTTGTAGCCTAGGATATTCAAAGAACACACATAAACCAAGGCATAGGTAAATAGATATGTCCATAGTTCCACAAAGTTTCCTGACGGGGACAGGGGGACGCAGAGATGGGTTTCTAAGACTAAGGGATGGGGGGCCTAAGTTTGGGGATGGTGGGAGGATGGCAGGGGAGTGATAGGGGAGCGGTGCAATTACATATAGTATTTGAAAAATTAGTTATAAAAAGATGTATAAAGAATAAGTATATTGCATTGAACATCAACAATTTAACATTTAAGTTTTAACTTTTTAACAATGAAGTTTCATGTTTGAACCAATGAACATTGAACATTCAAAATGAAAATCAAAATATCGAATTCAGAATTTTTAAAATTTCATAATGATGATTCATGATTACAATCAAGTATCAACAATGTTCAAAAACAAAATAATAAATACTAAATACTAATGAGTCAATGGCTAATCATCCCCAAAGTTCTCGCCAAACACCTGTTAGAAAGGAATGCTTGCCATTGCGCCAAAAAATCAACCTATTAACACTAGATAAGTACTCACAGGAGGCTGTTAGTCCATCTCACGAATCCCTGAGGGGACACTAGCGATTAGTCCAACAATCCCCCCCTCAGCATTACCCTAGGGGATTCGAACCCATGACCACGGCTCTGATACCAATTGTTAGAAAGGAATGCTTGTCGTTGCACCAAAAGATCGACCTGTTAACATCCAATACAAACACCAAATAAGTACTCATGGGAGGTTGTTAGTCCATGTCATGAATCCCTGAGGGGACACTGGCAATTAGTCCAACAACTCCTCATCACTAGAACTGACGGACTCCACAATACCAACCAGCCCTGTTTGTGTAACATCATCATCATTTTATGCTAGCTCCTCTGGCCCTACATTCCATCTGGTTGTTGGACTCTCCTTGTACGTAAGTGTGTTGTAGTCAACGAGTCGCAAGACACTATGTACAGCGACAAACTTCTCTGCCCTCCTAGAGCTAAGCATGTTTCTCTTAATGGAGTGGATGAAGTTATAAGTAGTCAGTTCCTCTCAGCATCAAAAGAACTTGAAACCTAGGACAACAAATGAATGACTAGATTGGTAGTCAAAGAAGCAGGTCCATGCAAAGTTCACAAAATTGGTTCCGCATATGCCATTGTCTCCCTATCTATTTCGATCTCCTATGAATATCCCCTAAGAGTGGAAAATTTTGTCCACTCAGTACGAATGATGTTGGCCTTTGTAGAATCATACATTTTTTTAATGGCCTTCATGCACCCTGCCTTCACCTCAACATCTTATATAAGTGTAACTCTACCAGGCCTCTGCACATACCACTTCGGGTTCAATGCATAGGCAGCCATGTGCAAGGGAGTGTTGAGATTCTCCCATCTATGATAAATGATCAACTAAATATGTTCTATGTAGAATTGCAATGTGGGGTCCTCTCATACAACAACCTTCATTTGATCAAGCATAGTATCAATGCACTCATACACCTCTCCAAAGGTAGGTGCATTAGCATCCCCATATCTAATCACTGTGAAAACTAGTGTAATGATGGAGACAATATATTTGGCATCAGCCCAAAAAACATCACTCTTCACCACCTCCTTCACCCTCTTCCCCTGTTTTGTCTTCAACTCAAGGCACTGATTCCATTATGTTGTCATAACCATTAGTTGCAATGCCTCCTGCAACTCAAGCATCCTCTCCAAGATAATAAAGTATGATGCATAGCTAATCTCTACAAGTTTCAAGAATTCCTTCTTGGAGAAGGTCCTAAAGAGTGCATGTGAAGTGTGGTGGTTGCAGATAAACATTTGCACATCTCTAAGATCACTAACAACCGCTTTGATCCAGCTGATTTTTCCCATGTCCTTGAGTGCATTATTCATGGCATGCACACAATAAGGAGTCGACCAAATATGTCTATAAGTTGCCTCAATTAACTTCCCTGCAGCTTTGCACACATGGATTGCATTTGTCACTACTTGCACCACATTATGTGGCCCAACTTCCTCTATAGCATTTTTGAGGATCTAGAATTGAAAATCAGCATCCTTATGATGCCTTGAACAATCAATAACCCTGAGAAAATAAGGGCCGATTGTACTTGTAACCATGCTATTGATGAATAGACGATGCCTAATGTCCATCCACCCATCCATGACGACGCTGCATCCACTTGTGACCCAAGTATTCTTCATTTTCTCCATTAAAATATTAATCTTCCAATAGTTCTTATCCAAGATTGTTGTCCTCGATTTAGTCTCCCTTGGTGGCACATATGGTGGTCATGCTCTTATTATTTTTGCCACAACCTCCTTATAATAAAGAGAGCAAGCCACATGGAATGGAATGCCATTGGAAAAGAAGAATTTGCCAATGGCATCATCTACCTCATCCTTTGCTTGCACATTAAATAATTCTGCCAATGGATTTGAAGCATCACTAGTCATCTTATGTTTCCTCTTAGACCCTGTTGCCCTTGAACTAGATGGAATCATTGGCCTCTCAAAAGTACTAGAAGTAGAACTTTGTCTCTGATGACCCCTCCCCCTTGGTGGCAAAGTAACAGATGTAGATGCATCTTCTTCATTAGCCCCCCATAATTTACATATTTCAACCCTAAATTTCAAGTTTTTTTCCACCTTTTCAAAGACATCTACACATTTGCCTCAAATAAGGAGGTAAGCATTTGTTCTAGTCATGTTGTCAAACTACTCAAAGTCACATATGTTGCACTTCTATTTCCTAGTGCCCCCAGATGTCCCAAGCTTTGTTGGTACCTTGCTTGCAAAGTGTTTTAAATGTTTCTTCGAATCAAATGGACCCTTAGCATATTGTTGTAGGGTTTGTGAAAGGCAACTATAATTTGGACTCCCAACAGAACTAGTTTGATTTTCATGGTCACCCCTCCTTGCTTTTAAACTTGGATCATTAAGTGCATGATCAAAATCATTTTCACTTACAGCGTCAACCTCAACCCCTTTAGGTTGACCCTCATCCTCACTCATGCTATGAGAAGTTAGAACTCATAATGACACTGCAAGAAATGATAATTTTTTTTGTAAGTTTATAATTTAAAAATTAAAATTCAACCCATGCATAATGCAAGGGATTAAGACACAAAGATTTTGTTTTTGTTTTTCTTACTTCATTGCACGAAGCATAGAAACAAATTATACACAAATAAGAATCCTTGTTTTTAACTTTTGTCAAACAAAGATTTCACTTTTGTTTTTCTTACTTTAGGTTGCACGAAACACAAACGCAAAAGATACACAAAAGTTAAGATCTTAATTTGACTTTCAAATTTTATGATTGATTTTATAATTTAATCAAATATTTATGCATTAATTAAAAATTTAAAAACTTAAATGTTGCGGTCATAAATTGACAATTGTAGATATTTGGTCAAACAAATATTGCACTTTGTTTTTCTTACTTCAAGTCGCACGAAGCGTAGAAGCAAAAGATACACAAGATGAAATCCTAATTTGACTTCTAAATTCTAATCTTGAAATTGAAAAAAAAAAACCTTGCAAAACTACAACCTTGAGAGCAAAATAAATTTGAAATTTAAGCATTTGATTTGAATAAAGATTTAAAAATTTAAGCATTTGAATGAATCATAAATAATTATAATAATTTTCAATTTAGAAATGAATCATGAATCAAAAAACAATACAAATTTACAAATAATAAAAAATTCAAAGAATCAAATGCATAGTGATAAGACCTACCTTATGCCTCAAATGACAAACTTGAAAAGTCTCGAGTCTTCTTGACTTCTCTATCATCTTCTTGATCTCACTTTCCCTATCCTAATGCTCTCTCACTTGCAAATTTCTCCCTCTTAGCTTGTTGCCTCTACTTTAAGCACTTTACTTCACTCAATGTAGTTTTTGTGTAATTTGGAATGAGAGATAGGGCTTTTTATAAGCTTTTGGGAGGCCTTGCCATTAGCAATTAGGGTTATGGTAGAAGACTCACAAACCAAAATCTTTTTTAAATTTTTTTTAAAAAATACCTTTTTGGTATCCCCCAGTGTAGGAGATATCTACACATTCCCTGTCGGGTCAAGGGACATCTAGGCATCCCTTGAACATCCCTAGAACGTCCCAGAGTCCCTCAAACACCCCCTTTTTTAAGGGGCACTCCGGAAACGTCTCCTCTTAGAGGGACGTCTGGGCATCCCGTAGACATCCTTGGAACGTCCCAGAGTCCCTCCAACACCCCCTTTTTTAAGGGACACCCCAAAGACAACGGCAGTAGAGGTGCGGCAAGGGGACGTCCCCCTGACATCCCCACGTGCCAAAGAAATGTGGGGATTTTGGGGGGACACATCGTAGTGGAACACTGGATATTTCTCAAATATGAAAAGTGTCATGCACATTAAACGTAAGAGCATTATTGTTCTCCATCTGCAATAGAATCCATATTCACCACAACACAATTAAGGCAATAAAAATCACAAGTTGAATCCTCGTCAAAAATCATATTTACAATAGACTAATTTTACAAATTAAAAGAGTGATGAATAGGTGTTAAAATAATTCTTGAAAATGAGTCGATCCTTGGTCTGGAAGAAAATTGATGAGAATTTACCACCATGAGACCAGGTTCAATTTTCAGTGCTGCTTGCAGGCTGGAACTCCTCAGAATGACGCCATCCAAGCAAAGGGGTTCGACCCCCCTCTAAACAAGAAAGAGGGGTTCTCCTGCCCCCGAAAAAAGTCACAAGAATGATACTAACTGAATACTTTTAAAATTTAGAGAAAAGTTTTGATGACAATGCTAGATTTCACAACCTTTGTGGCATCGGATCAAAATGGTATTGTCTGTGCAACAAAACTTTTTCCAGTGCACTTGTATTAGCTATCTCATGCAAAACATTAACTTTGTCAATCAAATGTTGTATAAGTTATTTTATCTTTCCTTGTCAGCGTTATTTCTACACGGAGCGTGTCTGATGATAGGATACCATGCCTCGAATTTAATTTACTTAACAAGGTTTCAAGTTCCAATCAGACTGTCTTTTCTTAGTGTACTGCAAGTTCTCTATTGCTCCCAAGCGCACCATCAGACCAGTCTACCATTGTATCCAAAAAATGTACTTAAGTCTCCAACTGATTATCAGCTATCTCCATCATCTTGTTTTGGCATTCACCTTTCACTAATCTAAAAATTCCAATGAAATGGTGAAATTTGAGCGACATTTCATTTTTAAAGATAATCGTCAAAACTTGCAGACCATTCAACTCGGTAAAGATGTTTCAAAGTAAGAGAGCGCTTGCTAATTTTGTCCAGATTTTTACTTCATAGTTATTTATTTAGCTCCCATTTTTACCGCATTCTTTCTGTTCAGATATTCAATATATCAAAAATTCAGGTGAATGGTGAGATCTGAGCAAATTTTAGTTTTCCTCCAGCCTCTCAATTTCCCCATCATATATTTCTCCTTCGCGCTTTAACCATGGTATTTTCCTTACCCCAGCAACTTTGCAATTACATCAGACTTGCATGCAAACCATTCATATACAACCAGCACTGCCATAGCACATCAGTCAAAATAATGGATCCACCAACCCAAGATAATGTCGTTATAATTAATATACAAAATAGCTTTAACATAAAGCAGCCATATTACACGTGTTCTGCATACAATGCAGCGTATCAAACAAACTGATAATAACAATTACAGTGCATGTTGGAGTGAGTTTACATATGCATTTGCCCAGTGAGATTACATATGCATTTGCCACCAGTGCCTTTACCGATAGAAGCAAAATACAAAAAAGTGTATACATGAGAAAATACAGGCATTAAAGTGTTGGATCAATGAATGGCTGAATGCTAACTCACTGTCAGATACAACGCCAAATACTAAATAAGTTTGCAATGCATCCACAAGAATCTTGAATAAAAAAGAAAACTTTGTAACACATTTCTATTACCAAACTAATGACTCTGGTGGGTAAGTTGTAGAAATTGTACTAGATACTATGCAGCAGGTTACATTCAAAGTTAATCAGCATCTGACAAGTCCTCTTCTTGAAGGACAAAAGCATCAACCTCTGCAAAGTGAGCTTGCTGCTCGCGGACAAAATTTTCAGGCAGAGAGTGCTTCCCCTCATTTGCAGTTACTGAAAATCGCTTTCTTTGCATCTTCCTCTGTTACGGAAATTAAAACCAACGTAAATGAGTCCCAATGCTTTAGGAAAAAAAAACGGCCAAATTTAATAAGCATCAATATGCCGAAAGACCTAACAGCTACTTGTATAAACGTTTTTTTTTTTTTTTTCAGAAGTTCAACACCAATGCAATTATCAATCAAAATTTACAAGGATCTTTCTTGGGTTTTGCCACTTACAATTTGTGTAGGGACCTCATAAAGCCCGACATAGATAATTAATTAAATATAATACAGCTAAACAGAAAATACCTAAATTGTTGGGGATACACCATAGTGTATTTATTTACCAACATAATCCTGTCACAGATGGTCCTTTTGAAACAGAATCACGCAATTCAGTAACTCTGGCAAACATCAGACTATCCTATGGAAAGTGAAGCTCATACATTAAAGACAGCCGAGCATAAGATGGAAGCCTACAAAGCTAACTCAAAATCAAAATATTAAACTGAATTGATAAATAACCTCAAAGAACAACCACGATGCTCAAAAGCAAGAGAATTTTTCAAAGGTCATATGGCAGGCTCAAGCAATCAATCAAATTACATGTAACGAGATGTCCAGTGCCCTTGAGAACCTGCCTCTACTACCCCATTGTTAAATCAATAAATATCATTTCGTGTTCAAGATCTAAAAGTTTTCATATTCATCAAGATACAACTTTTTGAATTTATAAAAAGTAGGGGTAGACAACAATCGCAAATGGAAGAAAATGGGTCCACCTTTTTGGACAAGGCAAAGCATAATGGAAGTGCCAGTTATGGCAATTTTGTGTTTTCCTTAAGTTTTCAGCTATTGTGGTCCTTAAATAAAAGATTGTGAAGAAACAAAAAATGTGCAGACATTCAAATTTGCAAGAATGCACCCAAAGAGGAATCCATTCAAAACAAACCTTTGGATTTCCGGACTCGGGTAAACCATCCCAAGCACCTAATGAGCACCTCTTCCGAAACTCGATACTCTCACCTGCAGGGCTGGCCAAGGAACAATAATGTATTAAGCCACATAAATATCCACACTATGAAACCATTAAAATGCAAATTTATCATTCTTCTGGTAGATATAGTTTGTGCTGCAGGTTGGGGGACAAAGGGGGAGGTAAAGGGGGCGGCGGGTTGCAAAAAGACATTTCTGCAGATAAGGGATCAATAACTAAAAAATAATGGACTAACATTAATGTGAACGCAATCTTTTATGTTTTAGATATTGCTCTTTGTATCATGTTGCAAGCAATAAATTTATAAAACACCGACAGCTGAGGTGTAAAACAAAAGAAAGTCAGCTGTTTCAGAATCATGTTGTGGAATAATATTTGACATAGTTGTGTGCCAATTTCGCCAGCAACCACACTAAACTAGTTATCTGCTTTGTGGAATAGATAGTTCCTTTGTAGAACTGCATTTTTTAGCATAGAGAAGTTTGTAAGCTTCTAATCTACATAGATATGCTCAGACATGCTAAGGCATGCATCATACATTCTTCTGAACCTGAAATTTCAAACCTACACCTCAGCAATGTTAAACCTAAGACTGCTCCTTCAACCATATTCATTATATATTCATGTTTCCTTAGCATATCAAAACATCTTCAATGTTGTACATCACAAGTGGTAGGTGAGACTAAGTAGCCTGAGCAAAGGCAAATTGGATATATCATAGCTTTTGCAGGGGAAATTTAACAGAAATATTCGTATAATTTTGATGAATTTTCCTTGCAAATTGAGTTTGTATTTGAATCACTAAATTATCTGCAATTTAGCACAAGATCAAGTTGAGTCCGAGAGTACAGGTCCATTGGCAAGGCCTGATTTGCTTCTGAGCTTGGTCAAGAGATCAAAACCTAACAAGTACAAAACTTGAACAATATCAATATATATAGGTAAAGTGTATGAACCTCATACACCAAGTAGGCATACTGGCTAGGATGGGAAGTAAAAAGTTAACTTCTTTATCTTTATATTCATGCTTCTAAGACTCATCTTTCACTTTTCATTTTTCATAATATAGGAAGTTCTCTTACATTTTACAGGGACAATTTTCTCTATGCAGATTTCCCTATGAATAATATTTGACGTAGTTTTGTGTGCCAATTTCACCAGCAACCACACTAAACTAGTTATCTGCTTTGTGGAATAGATAGTTCCTTTGTGGAACTGCATTTTTTAGCATAGAAGTTTGTAAGCTTGTCATTCTACAGGGACAATTTTCTCTATGCAGATTTCTCTGTAGTATACTGCAACCTTGTCATTCTATTAATTACGTCCAGAATTTTTTCTTCCTTATTGGAGATACATTAATTACTGGTGATCCCAAACAATTATAACCATCCCTGCCTGTTTACCCACAAAAATCAAATAGATTTGAGGTTTCCACAGTCCATGATATTAGAGACAATGTTTTTGAATTAAAAACTTTGACACAGTTATATCCAAAAGCATCACCTCTAAAAATTAAATAACTCGTGCCCCTCTATTTAGCATAGATTAATTCATACAGTTTCTCTCTGACAGTAAACACCGTGCCTCATTATTTTCAACCAGTCTTCCATTTTGTTCTGATGCAACATCATTGTTGTTACACTCATGCTTCTGTTTCAGCTATGCTTACAAACAAATTCTGCTAAACAAGTATGTGGATCATTACAGTATATGTAGCGAAAAAGTACATCTGCATTAAAAATTAATCGTGTATTTAGTGTTCATAAATTCTTGGATTAAAAAGTACAGGTATTCTTTCAAATTTTGGTCCTGGGTCAAATGGTCTGAACATTGACCGCATCTTCAACACTGTCTACTTCAAATGCAAGCCTTCAACATATATGCAATAAAAGCAGTGTTGTCCATGACTAGCATTCATATACAAAAATAAGAAAAAGTGTCTTGAGAGCAGCATATTACAATTGTTTATAGAAAAAGGGATATTTCATTAAAAAACACCACATAATATTCTCCAATATCTTCTTGTTGAGAGCAGGCACACAAAGGACCAAAATTACATTAACATTACCCACAAATGTGTATGACTAGAAAGCCAGTGTCATTAGCAGCACAAGTGAATCAATCATCAAAGTTAAATAACTCATATCTTTGGTTAGTTTTCCAGGTTAGAAAATGTCAAGAGGATCATCTAGATTCTAAACCATATTATCTTAAAAAAACATTTATCTTAGCCTATCTTGGTACTGGTATGGGTAGGAGGTTCGGGCACGTCATTATGGAGATTTTTTTGCCCTGGGTATGGCCGTACAAAAAATATATATAAATATTAAAAATTGAGAACATAATATGCATAAACAAAATAAATTTAATAAGCACAAAACAGTTGAAAACACCACTGATAATTCAATTCCAAATGTTATGATTCATGAGAGGTAAGTTTGTTGTTGTTTGCTTTTAACAAAATGAATGTGAGAGTGCTTTCTAGGGTTTCCCTTACTTTTTAATAGTGTTAAGTCCAAGTTGACTTTTTAAGGTTTAAAACCAATAAAAAAATGTTTTATGCACTTTAGACTGTGGGTTCTGTTTGGGCCCTGCCTGGGTATGTCTCAGCAGAGCTGGGTCCATCTACTGAACCAGGACCAGTACCCGGTATGTGCCGTACCAGGACCAGTCCCCCTGGGGTGAAGGAACCGGTATCTTAGCAGTTTATCCTAAAACAATAGATACCATAGGCTTAAGCAACCATCGATATATCTGAACTCTGAACACTCTGACGGTCAATGGGACTGGCACTTGAGATTGCATACACAAGACACAAAACATTCTTAATATCAAATGCATGATCAATAAGATGAGATTGCCTTGTGTGTTGAGACCAACCTCGACTTTAACTTCCTATTAAAATAGAAAAAAAAAATCATCTCAAAATCCACAATCTCTTGAAAGAAAGCCATCAATAATATCTTTAGTATTCTTTAGAAAAGCCAGTGTACACAAAATCAATATAAGATATAGCATTGCTTGCATCGTTCTGTTTAAATTGAAATTTAATGCTGTCACAGCATTCCTCCTTGCAAAAGCTTGCAACCATCAATATGATCAGAACACTCCTAAAGTCAGTGGGACCGGCATTATACACGACTCATATAACTCCCTTAAACACAAATGCATAACTAATAATATGAGGCAATTGCAATGTTGGCCATTCCTCCTTGCAAAAGCTTGCAACCATCAATATGATCAGAACACTCCTAAAGTCAGTGGGACCGGCATTATACACGACTCATATAACTCCCTTAAACACAAATGCGTAACTAATAATATGAGGCAATTGCAATGTTGCCCCCTGTTTCTGAGACCAACCTAGACTTTTAACTTCCCATTAGAATAGATGACTTTCTTACATAGAATCATCTTAAAGCTCATAATCTCTTGAAAGAAAGACATGACTAATATCTTTACCATTATTTGGAAAATCCAATGTATCCAATCTCAATAAAAAAAATTGGCTTTACTTGCATCATTCTGTTTGAAATTTTCAATTGAGGTTAATTCTATCTTGGCATTCCTTCAATATGATCTGAACACTCCCAAAGCGACTGAGACTGGCATTTTACACAAGACTCAAATAACATCACAACAATTCTAAAAATAATAATATGAGGCAATTGCAATGTCGCCTCCTATTTTTTGAGACCAACCTAGGCTTAAAATCCCTATTAAAATACACACCTTTCTTAAACAGAATCACTTGAAATTAAGCCCAGAATTTTCTTTAGCGTTGTTTAGAAAATTCAGTTCATCCAAAATCATATGACGGTGCTTGCATCTTTCTGTTGGAATTGAGGTTTGATGCTATCATGGCATTCCTTGGTATAAGAAAGTCACATAGAAAGTGACATTGAAACAACAAAGAGCAGAATTTTAGAAATTTAATGTTTAAAAAATGCTTTCTGCAGTGGCAACTTCTGTTATACCTCGTTTATCTAACCTAAACCAAAACTCCAAGAAAGATGAATTACATGAACATCTCAAGTTCATGCAGCAAAATATTGCCTGCCAAAGACTAAGAATGGCATTTAACCGTTTTTAGGCAGGCTTTTTAATTTATCATTCCAATGCTTATGCTTTAAAATTGTTTTAGGTTTTCTTCTTTTTTTCTGTCAGGTTCTCTCTCTCCCTTTCTAATTGCCATCCCAACCACATGATTCTTCTGCACTGAGTGAATGTCAATTAATCAATTTGACCTGTTGTTCTCTGATCCAATATTGCTAATGAAATTTAGGTCTATGTTTTTAAGAAGCCATGTATATCATTCAGTTATCAGAAACAAATGAGATATCTTTAACAATGGGCGTGTAGCATTATATGGTTTTCATCATTTCCTGCATCATCTTTGTATAATAAGCATTTTAATGACCCTAGATTAAAATCTAATTCCACATTTTCTGGTGATAGACATACCTTTCACGCACAGCCCTTCCCAGAGGAGGGCAACTCAAGGACACCTTCTCTAAACTTTTACTGTCCAAATCTTGCAGCATGCTCTGAACCCTAATATTCTGAAAATTGGTGTTGTCATTATCATCTGGTAATTGGAAGCTGTCTACAGCTGCTAAAACTGCCTGTGGAGAACTGAAGTTTTGCTTGCGGTTTTTGTTACCAGTCAAGGATGCTTTATTTTGATCATGGCTGCCTCGTGCTGGAGTAAGGGAATCTTCAATATTCTGCAACACGTTTTTGTGTTCAGAGGATTTGCCAGTTTTCCGCTTGCTGTTTACACTAAGCAACCAAAGCATCAATGTTAGATAACCACTATTAGCCTGACTAATTTGATATACTGATACCACAAACTGGTCAGAAAGGACTTACCTGAAATCTTGGCTAATGCAGGTAAGAGCATTTAAAAATAATAGTCTTGTCAAGAGGATCATCTAAATTATAACATCCATAATATCACTAATCCTTTGAGGGTAAAGGCCAAAAATTACCAACAATAAACCCATTAACAGATATACTTTCAGACAAGAAAACCATTAAAACATATATTATTTCAGATAAGCAGGAATCAGTACCCGTATCAAACAAAAAGGTAGGATCCAACCATGAGGATATTTTTGGGGTTGCAAAGCAAAGCACAAGAAATAATCGTACACAAACAAATACATGTTTCGAAACAAAACAACGGTGGATGTCTAAGGGCTTAATGACCCACTCATGCAATGAGTATCAGCAGTTCCAGAATTTAATGTGCCAAGCATATGAATATTTGTAATTATGTAGATCTTAACCTGGTTAAATAGATCTGCTCGTCAATACTGTGTAAGTAAAATGTAGGCATATGAGTAATTAAGAGAGTCTAAGACAGTTACCATGTTACATAAACCAAAGAATAAGGTCCATAGAATCATCAGGTTGTAATCTTGAAATAAGACAATGCGCTTGAAAGGTAATTCGCAGTGTGCTATAATGTATATTCTCTGGAATCAACTGCGTGGGGGGTATAGGATCTGACATTTCAGATCTCTCTACAGGAACCATCATCAGAGATAAAATGACTTGATTTCAGAAAAATCTCACAATAAGGACATTGTTCATTTATAAAAATACTAACACAAATACACATTTAATATATCCTTTCTTATGTAACATCAAGATGTGAAATAATTGATCTGATAACTAAGCCATAAGTTTTGGAAGAGTTGGTTCAAGAGACTTAGAATAAAATTCTGCATTTATGCATGTCCAACCTTAAGTAAAAATAAGACAAGTGTCGTCTTTGAAGTAGCGCTGATATGAAGCACATGACAAAAATTAACAAAAAAGGCAACACTTCAAACTTTGGATCCATGCTATGGTCCCGCTCAAATGGTGTGGAAAATATCAGATAAAATAAAAATGCTTACTGCAGTTGCAAGGTGTGGTGTACCTCCATTTTTTAACCTAAATCAAAACTTGATAACAAGTTTAACTGAAATTTTCAAGTTCCTCCATCATAATCCAGCCTTCCAAAAACTTTAAAGTTTAAACTACCATGTAACTAACTATAGGTTGAAGGTTTCTTCTGCAACTTATCATTTCAAATATTAGACTTTGGGGTTATTTTATGATTTTTTCTTCTTCATCATCATTTTACCCTTCCTTCCTTTTAGTCATTTGCTTAGACCACATGAGTCGGGTGCACAGCAAAAATGTCAGTCAATTTATTGATACTATCCTTTCTCTCGTCTAATATTTCTGCCAAATTAGGATTACTGCTTCCAGGTAGCCGTATATGTTATTATCACAAAAGATTGGAATATCTTTTTTTTAAAAGGACACCGTATCTTAAATGTTCACAACTTATGGCCAACTTGTATCCAAATTCCCAAATGAAAATCTAGTCCCAAACAGCACAAAACATAACAGTAATTCTCACCACTCCAGGTGATGGACATACCTTTCAAGGACGGTCCTTTGAAGAGGAGAGCAACTCACGGGCACCTTCTCTGAATTTCTTACGCCCTTTTTTCGGCAATTGCTGTAAATCCTGGTATTTCTTAAATCAGTATCCTTGTGGCTGTTTGTAAACTGAAAGCTATTTACAGCTGGTGAAACCAACTCTGGTGTAGTAAGGTTCTGCTCGCAGTTGCTGTCAAATCTCAAGGGATCTTCCTGTTGGTCATGGTTGCCTCCTCCTGGAGCAAGCAAATCCCCAAAGTTCGTCGACTCATTTTCATGTTCAGAAGATGTGGCAGTTTTCTGCTTGCTGTTTATGGTAAGAAACAAAAGAAGCAATATTAGATAACAACTATTTCATAATGATTTGGTATGATCAAAAGCACAAATTGATCACCAAAACAAGTGACCCGTATTTCAAATTCATATACCTGGCACCTTGGCTAATGCACGTAACACTAGAAAGTTATACTCTATCTGACCAGCTTTCCAAGGTGAAACATGACAAGAGCATCTTCTAAATTACACATGCATAAAACCCCTAACCCTGACAAAGGTAAAGACTGGGCTTCAACGACCATCATAGTCAAGCCCATAAGCAAATGCAAGGCTGCAAAAGTAGTGAACCCCATTTCCTGATTTACTGTCAAATAAGTCAGATTCCAGAATCAGCCCTGATATTGAATCTAGAGTTGTAGGAGCCAATTACAAGAACATATTTTGTGATTACAAAATCTTAAAATAAGAAAATTTGTGCACATCAAGTTGACAAATAGTGAGCTACAAAAGACAGGAGACAAGAACGATAAAGTAAATAACACTTGATGCTCAAGGTCTTAATAAGTCACTTAAATAATAGACAGGTATCAGCAGTTCTGGGCTGCAATGTGCCAAAAATATAAGTAAATATAGTGTTGGCAGTTCAATTAATTGATAACGGAAGTCAGGATCAAATACACACAAGCAAATACAAAAGTAAAACTGCAAAAACATATGCATGATTGGAGAACCATTCATAATACCAATTGTAAGAAGGCCCATAAAGATTTCTCAAGATCAATTGGTGTGAAAACCGGAATAATAAAGCTTGCTAATCAGGGAAACATTTGCAGTAAGGTAGCAATGCAGACAAACCATGGGCAGCTGAATAATTTTTCTACATCCCCATAACAAATGTTTCTTTGTGTAACTCACCTTTCATTTCTTTCTAAAGGTATAAAACATATTTACCTAGTACTTGCATATACTTTGACACCAAACTTTCTCATGCGTTGGACAATTTCATTAACAATACTTAGAAAGTTCTTAATAAATCTACTTATACTGTCACCAAGAAAGCCATAATCCAGAACAAGATTTTTAGATCCAAATTACTGATTTGTTCCCAAAGGGATTATGCCTTGATTTTAAAAGAGAAATGGTCAACAGGGGATTCAAATTTCATAAGATTGAAATGATAGAAGATAATAGAAACACTATATATATGAAAACAGCATGTACAGAGTTACAGACAAGCAGATATTGGCAGTGTCAAAGGACACCTTAGATCAACAAAATAAAAGGACTCAATGGGCCAGTGCCGGAAGCTAAATAGCATGCCATGGTGCAAATCATGGCCTCTAAACCACTGCAGGTGGGACAAGTATAGCAGCGTGTGGGGAAGGATTATGCACAGTTTTTGAGGCCATTCAAACAGTGCAAATCCATACATCTGCCTCCTCAATTCAAAAATCGGATCCAAACCCAAACACAGGAGTGCAAGGCATTAGATGAGGCAAACAAGGCCATCGGCTGAATATCATTTAGTGAAGAAGATTCCCCCTCCTGCACACCACTTCACGTCTTAAGAAGCCACTGAAAAACAAAGAGGCGCTAGAAAAAAAGTTACAGGCTTTGCAACACAAATGGCACCCATCTATGAACCTTGTGAAAGTCAGCACCAATGTTAAACAGGATGTCAAGAAACTGGAGGACAAAAGCAACCAAATGGGGTATCACAATAAGAAGGTGAAGTAATTCACCAACATTCTAGAAGCCTTCAGCTCTGCCACAAAGAGAGCTGCACAAGATTGGGCACTGATGGCAATGGGGGACTTACTAGGAACGTTTCCTAAATTTCTCACTCCTAGAGATTTGTTTGAGGGCTGGCAAGAAAGTTAGCACTGGAGGACTGTTGGCGCCCAAAAAAATTTGGTAATTTTTCTAAGCATGAAGTGATGGAGTGGAGGACCAAGGTATGGCACCGAAGGGATAAGGGATGACATGAACCTAGGCGAACTACAAGTGATAGAATGCCGACAGAGGAGGAAAGAAAAGTGAGGCAAATGTTAAAGTACCCAATGGCAGCAACAACAAACAATGCCAGAAGGACGGAAGTTGGACAATTGCCCATGCCAGAGATCACGGAGACAAAGACAATCCAGTAGATTGCATGGGACACGCATCGAGCTATATAAGCTATGTGTTGGCCTTATACCCAATATTCTAGAGACTTCCCAGATATATATATATATATATATATATATATATACTTGTGCTCACCTCATTAGAAGGCTAATCAAAACTAGATTATTTAAATGTCATTAAAGCTAGGGTAGTTACTGTTGAGACCCATATGCGCATATTGTAAGCATAAGGGCTCTTGATGTATTTGATATAATATACAGTTCCATTGTTTCTTATGTGTTCGTGAGTCCCTGCTCTTTATGTGCCACACCTTGTTAATTATTCATCTATGTTTCTATATCAATGCACACCTTTGCATGTTAATGGTTGGATAAATATATACATATAAAACCATCTTGACTATCTGACTCAACACAAGAATGGCTCAGCTCTCCGATGCTCTTCAAAGGAGCTTCCTGCAAAGGATGACATGGGGGCATGTATAAGTGTTTAAGTGTTTTTTAATTATTTGAAGTGCAACTCAGGTGTAAAATTGACCAACAAGAAATAAAGGATAGTGTTGTTATGTTTGAGAATGATGTAATTACTAATACCGTCAGTCCAAATTCAGAGTTCATATCTCTTCCCAGCCAAATTTTATGGAAGACAACAAGAGGAAAATTCCATCATAACTAGCTCCTTCCCTCCAAATAAGAGGTTATTTAATAATAGAAGATTTTACTTTTGGACTGTATATTTATTTTTTATGATAACCACTATGCAACTGCCTCCTTTATCCAATGTTGAATTCTTGGGTATCCGGAATCAACCAGAGACATGCTAGTGACATTGTCAAATGTCAAAGATCCAGTTTTTACATTAAATGAAATGGAAGGTTTTAAGTCGAGATCAATTTGAATGAGAAACTAAGAAATTTTTGAAAGACATGAAATCACAGATGAGAAGCCAAGTAACTTTTTAAAGCCATGAATTCACAAATACGTAAACACTCAGCACGACCCTCCATACCATGAAACAAAGGAAAACTATTTAGTAGCACTTGGATACCAAAAAATTCTACCACCCATGTCTGCATCTTCATGTTTTACTGTCTGAACTAAGATATAAATCAGATACGGCAATGGAGATAAGCCTAAATATTATAAATGTATTGCAAATTGTATGTAACTCACTTATTGCCGAAGAGAGATGGTTGACAAATTTACAAATAACTTTAGTAGATTAAAAAAAATTGTATAAATCATTTTTTAACCATCTATAAAGAAATACATCCACAATCAAGCTAGCTAATTCATACCCACAAGAAATAGCATGGGCATATCAATAATTTGAGAGCCGCACACAATTACCTTGTTAAATGAACCAAAAAAGGCAACATAAAATCATTGGGTTTCAACATGAAAATTCGAAATTCGTATTTATAAGAGAATAAAATTAAACCAAGCATTTGCAATATTATTTTTTATATCTACTCCAAGGTGCAAAATGAACGATCCAATACCTCAATTACCGAGAATACAAGAGTCAGTTCAAGTTGTAAATTGTAGATATTCAATATTTATAGCATCTCAGTCTTGTACAATTGCAAATATCAATTAGGGCTCTACCCTTCAGTTATAGACCTCCCTGGTGCCAAAAGACTCACATTCGCCATCTCATTGTGCCTAAATGCTTATCTCTTAGTCTGATCCATATCATTCTAATGACTCAGGTCTCCTGCACTACACAGAAAACTTAAAACCTGATAAACATCTTTCACTGTCAGTTTCAAATTCATACATGTTTTCTGGCCTTATGGACACTAACAACCACATAGAGACACTACCACCGACGGTAGTGTCTAGATTCTTATCTAACGTCCAGTTGCCAAAAGTCATTCAAATTGCAAATGTTTCAAAACCTAAGGGTCAGCCTATTTTTCTTATTGAACCTTATCGTGAGACACTTTCAAAAAGTGTGGTATAAATACAAGTCCAAGCCTTCTCATTGTTCATCTAGCAAATATCAAGCAAACACCTACCAAAACTCATTCAATCAATTGCACAACTGAACTATTCTACCCTATTTGTCCCAAGTTATTCATCAATCGTAAGAGTAGTCATACAAAAGGTTTGAAGCATTCAACAAGCAGCCCTCAGGCAATATTTGTCAAGTTATAAACTAGATCACTGCATGCATCTTCATATAGTATACTTCACTCTTGTGCACCCGCATTCTTACACATAAAAGAGAACTACATAAGTTTGAGGCCCTCCTTGGAGTATTGGCTATGTAAGCAACGCTCAGTGACATAGGGGTCATTGAGGTCAGCTCAACACCGTAAGCCAACTAACCAATTTTTAGCAAACTCATTCTAAAGGTGAAAAAGAGTGAAGAGCTAAGGTTTGATCAATTAGCAAAGAGCGACAACCCATATACTTGATATGAATATATCTGCAAAAAGGCAATAGAAAACCCAAAACATCGAAGTTCGTCGCATCAAAATCCAATCATTATTATGTATTGGGCACCTGCATCACAGACAGTCACTAGCATCAACAGTAGTGTCCAAATCTGATTTTAGTGTCTGCAGCTATAGAAGTACAATTTGTGGAATCTAACGACTAATCCAAAATATTGATATTGCATATTTTCTACCTGTTTCCAGTCCAAATGTGCTTGCACACAATAAACCCAACTAAGTATCATTTCTCTTTGGTATTGCAAACAATTGAACATCTTTCGAATATGGTACTTCCTACATTTAGCATATCTCAATATTATAATTCGGAATATTCATTTATTTGAATTTTATATTAATTGGCTTGCTATAGATTAGTTTTATAATCCTTATGCTTGAGCTATTTCTATATTTTTAACCCTATCCCCACATACATCAAATTTAGGGTTAAGCACATACGATAGAACTCCATAGTTGTGCAAACTCAAACTTGACTAGTATTGCTGAGATGTAAAACATGTCACATAACAGTGCTTATTCACAAATAAATTATAAATCCTTAAAACAAGGCTTATGAGATAACACTCAAAAAGAACACGTCAAGCATATGTAATGAAAAGGAGCAAATGCTAGTCAAATGGGATGAGGCAGGCCTGGAAACTGATGGGCTGTAGCCTTTTTTGTTTGTTTTAGACCATATATGACTGGTAAAAAATTCGCCAAGCTGTAGATGGGTATAGGGTAAAAAAATAGCAAACCATATATTTTTTTAATACATGTTCATTTAAATATATAAAAATATAAGGAGTCTTAATATTTATAATAAGGCAAATAGTAAAAACATGGAAATTTTGAATTCTTCTTTTCTGCATTTGACAGTTACCTAAAAGAGGTAGCCGTCAATTTAAATTGACAGGCAGGGTTAAGTTGGAGATCCAGGCCTGGGATAAGGTCAGCTGGTAAAATATTGGGGCTTCTAAAGCGGAGCCCTAGCTTCAAATCCCCAGGAGACATAATAAAGTGTTGAAATTGTGTAAAATAGCACACCCAAATGGCTGGGTGTGGCGTATCCCAAAGGACGTGGTCAGGTGCATGTCCCAACGAATTGGTATCTCAATCATGGCATCTAATCTAAAGGTCACCCCACAAGCGGAGTTTACCAATCAAATAAAAAAGCATAAATGATAGGAAAATTCTAAAATAGCTCAAAATAAAGGGCAGAAATTTTCGTGGGTATCAAAATAAACCGTAAAAGTCCTTCCGTGTTTCATTTTTCTTTTGGATGAGAACTGAGTATTGTTTGCGTTATTCTACACAAGTTAATGAAAAGCAGGCTCATTGTTCCTCTGTTTTTAGTATTATTTGTGCTCTCTTTTGTGTTCATTCATGCACAACCTCAGCATTGCTTTACTTCAAGTTTGGCAATTGGTCTGAATGGGATTTATTTTAAGCTTAAGGTTTGCTTCCTTTGTGTTTCACTTAGTTTTGCCTTAACATGGAAGCCATAGTTCTGCATTTATGTTTACCAACACAAACATGTGTTATTTGGGGTTAATAGCCTAGGAGTTTATTTTGTTGTCAGTCTTGGCAGATGGTTCTATCAGCCTTTGTCTAGGTTTTTAAAGTAGTCAGAATCTGCTCTATGATTATATGTATACAAAACATTATGCTCGGATGAATTTTAGGCATCCATACCAATGCAAAAAATATGCTTTATACACAATTTGTGATTTATATCTCTAACAGCTATTCCTTCTACGAGGAAGTATCCCCACCTTGATACCACGTCCGCCTGTTATTTTCCTATTCAAATGTTGTCCCTATAAATTTGGAGTTAATTTTAGCCTTTTAGGCGTCCGAACACACTTCCTAGTTCCCACACGAAGGTGCAAAATAATGCTGTCAGAAATTTTGAAGTTTGAATGCCATGTGCAATAGAGTCTAAGGGCCTGTGGGATATGAATGTTGTAATTTTGTTTTTTTGGGACTAATGGACAGGGCTCCCAAAAGAGAAGCCATAGTTTTATAGACTAAAAATAAACCGAAGGAGCCCTGTAATTCATAATAATGCATAGCTTAAACCCTAATTGCCTCCAAAACCCTAATTCAACACAAAATAAAAAGTTAAGGAAATTTTACAAATTTCTGTTAACAGGCATACCTTTTAAAGAAGCCCCTTCCAAGAGGTGGGCAACTGGAGGTAACCTGCGAACTTCTCCCCTCCTTTTCGAGGCGCCTGCCGTAAACCCTAATAGTCTGACCGGCGCCCTCTGCATCCTCGGGAGACCGGTAACTGCCTAGACCCGGTAAAACCGCATTTGGAGTAGCAAAGCTGCTGTTATCTCTGAGGGGATCTTCATTTTCGTCGTGGCTGCCCCTAACTGGATTGTTGGCGTCACTTGACGGATTTCTGGATTGAGGGGATTTGGCGGATGGATTTTGCTTGGTGGCAAATGATGAAGCGTAGGAGCCGCAGGATCTTCGAGGCCTGGAAATGGGCGGCGTATTTGTACAGTCTGCAAGTTGTGATATTTTTCTCTTGTTATCAGAAGCCATTGTTATTGTCGTCCATGTTAAGTAATAACGGAAAATGCTTGAAGCAACACCTGGTCTGGTCTGGTCTGGTCTGTGAGGCAACAACTACGCTGTAAAAGTTTGCGCGCTTCAATCTGGGGAGAGGACCAGCATTTCAAATTTAAAATCTTTTTATATTTTTTATTTTATGGAGTCGATTTGCTTCTTATGGAAGATTGTATGTGGAGGTTTGTGGAGCGGTCGGTTGATTATGAGGGCATCACAAACTCGAATGAATTTTAGTGAAACTCGAATTGTAACGTTCGTTACACACAAAAATATGTGGATGGAAGGGCATAATAAGTAGATAATTAAATAGGGTATTAATAAGGAAGAGTGTCTAATTAGTAATGTAGAAATATATATATGTATTTTTTTTAAGTAAGAGAGAGAAATTTATGACAATTATGTGAATAAAGTAATTATATTAAAGAGTTTAATTTTTATAAGGAATTATGACGAAAAGATTTATATAAGAGTAAATGTTAAGTGGAAGGTGAGAATGTTGACAATTTAATTAAGAACTAGTTTGTATTATTTTAGGTGTGAGACCGATAATTGGACAACGTTTAAGTAGAAGTAGGAAATGACATTGTCTATTTTGTGATAAGGGGGTGGGAGAGACAGAGTGGCACTACATCATGGAGTATAAAGCCTATAGTAATATATATATCATGTACAACGACAACTTGAGAGTAGACAATCTGACCAACTTATTTGAGGAGGAGAAGTTAGGCAAAACAAGTTTTTTTATCAAGATCTACAATTAAATATCCGATATCAAAAAAGGATTAGAAATTTTATAAGACAAATGAGACAACCCTTGTGTCAAATGTATATATTAATATAAAAAAACTTTGTTACAACACTTAATCCTATAGACTACTTAAGCTCATAGATATTATGAAAACTTTTAATTCATTCACTTATAGATTAAGCATTTTTTTTAAGTAAAGTGATTTGAGATAAGTTAATTCAAGTCTAGGAGGGTTCATTCATTCAAAAAATTAGTGTGTCATGCATCAAGCCCCTGCGGGATAGATGATAGACTTTGCCATGTAGTTGGAAAGTATGTGTTCTTCTATTCAAGTACTCAAAAGTATTATGGCTCTACTGGATTTTCCGAGTTGTGGTCTAATGATGGATTGGCACTTAACGAAATCTCTATTATCAGAGAGTTGAAAGACTTGTTGCTAATTGAATTTCTTTGAGTGGGCTCCACACTATCAAGATTAAGACACGTTTGATGTTTATATTGTACAACAATATATAAACCACAATGAAAAGCACATAGGAAAACATATGCAACATATCAGACCAAAAAAGGATCCACCAACTACAACATATATTTAAACCTGAATAGCATGATAGAAACTTGCCAGGGCATTTTCAAAAAATAAAAGAGAGAAAATTAGCAAAAATATGATTTTTCCAGCTCCCTTTTTTCAATTACAAGGCACTTCCAAGGAGTGTATCTTTTGTCACATTATAAAATCTGGGAAAAGTTTGGAAAAGCTTCACTATTATAATGCAACATACTTCATAAATATAAAAAATGAAGCCAATAAAAAATGGACAACTCATAAAACTTCAAAACACCATGATATTAGTTTCAATAATAGAAAGAAGGTAAATGGACATTAGTAGCAGCCCAAAAAATACAACTAATAATGTTGAGTCTTGAACATGTCTATCCAAAATATTATTTTCTCAAAACATATTTACAAAACTAAATGTTATAATGCTCCAAGAATCCAGTTGTTGAAGGTAAACAAGGTTGCAGTGCAATGGTAGCTTACAACACTGGGAAGAGACTGAATTAGGCTAACATCCTCCACACCCTAAGGCAACATGATGGCATACAATTATAATGGACATTTAAGCATGAGCCATGAGGTGATCGTCGTCTACAAGTTCCTCTGGAGCATAAATTTGTTTATCAGGATTAAACTATATAAAATAGGGTAGCAACATGTGATCCCCCCACCCTTTGTAAACAACCATGTGCTCTGTGTTGCGGTACCCACCATTGCTCCATACCTGCATAGTATTTTATTTATTCATATTATCTCAATTTATCGATTGACAGTAATAATAAAATGAGGAGAAGAGAGTGTGTTTCAGAAATTATGATCCAAAACATCAATTAAAAACTTTGAACACGGTTTTTTCCAGAAGCTTTTTATCCCTTATGATATGAAATTCAACATTAGATCTAATGGTGTCAAGAATATTAGACATTGAAGCAGTCAGCTACGTTGAGAACAAGTAAGGGAGAGGCTTGACGTATAGCCATTTCCCTTCCTTTGATCGAACTTGAAGACCCCATTCGTTGGCCTGATAAAGGATATTAAAGCGACCGAGATCTGTATGAGCAGTCGAGAATTCCTCCTTCATAGTCATTCTTTCATCAGATGAAAAGTAGGTGTTTATGCACATGTGATTTGTGCAATTTTTGAAATCGAAATGGTATAAAGCATTCACATCCAACCCCAAGCTTGTAATCAACATCTTGTTGATTTTTTGTGATACGTCTGCTACATACAAGATATAGGTTCGAATCATCTCGTTGTCAAAAAAAACATGGTACACACTAAACAAATATCCAATCATTAACAGACAAAAATAAATCAGTAACAAAACACACAAGAATTCTAGGTTTCCTTCACTTGCATTGGAATGGGGCAACTCTGTGAAGTAGAAGTTATCCATATACTCTGTATGGGTGTAGCTCTTTTTCGGATTAAAAGTGGTGGCCTTTTGTTTGACTTCTATAGGCATTGCATAGAGTTGGCAGACTAGGAACTCCATATTTGGGATAAAATCTGGGGGAATTTAATGTTTTATGATATATAAAAATCCCCATTCTTTTTAGGCATCTCTGAGTATGGCTATCATGGGATCAAATTGAAGGCGATGTTGGTCATCGTCAAATTCATGGGAAATTTGTGAAATATTGACGACAGGGAGATTGACTTCATTTCTCAGGAAAGAATACATGGTGGGAGTGGGATAGTGGGTGTTCTTCGACCTGCTCATGGATGAAGTTTCTGGGGATCCCCCAAGCCAAGGCCATAATCCAATGAAAATATTTATTAAAATGGTGCATGAATTTTTTGAGCTTTGCACCTTGATAATGCATTTATTTCTATGCATTGTATATGACATCAACATTATGCCCTTTAATAACATGCTAACAATCTCACCCAATCAAAACATAGATAAATGTTATTTTCCATATTTTATGTTTAAAAATGCAGACATTAACTGTTGTAAAATTGAAAATACTTCAATGCACAAAAAATAATGAATTTTTATTGGTAGAAAAGGGAGAGTTTAATCAGATATTAAAGCAAACTAATTGCTTTAGTATACCCTCTAGTACTAATAACATGTCAAATATGTATTTTTTTGAAAGAGTTGAGGAATATAAATTTTTTTCTTATAGATTGAGAGCAAATGACTAAGTTTTTATATTTTAGTTTTTTTAGGTATTATTTTTCAATATTTTTTTTATTATTATGCAGGAGTTATTTTTTACCAATTAGTTATTTTGGGGACAAAATTTTAAATATATTAATGAATACTTTTTTGAAAAAATATTCACCAATTTTTTTATAAAATATGTATAAAGTTATTAAATTCATCAAAGTGTATGTATTAGTAATAACTTAGATGTTTTTCTTCAGGGTTCACCTACCATTCATATATTTTATAGTTTTTAATATAAAAGTATTTGACTACAACTTGGCACTTGATTATAAATTTAGATCAAGAAGATTAGCAGATCTAGTAGGTAAGCCTATCAATTATCAAATAGGGGTCATGAAGTATCTACAACACACCAAGTCTTGGAAAAGAGTCAGTTTTTGTTGTAAGCATTTAAACAACATATGATTGACATCAAAAGTACCTTTATACTACATATTTGTGTTCCTCTCAAAAAAGTTGTGCAAGTTTAAAAAACATCATGTGATTTTAAGTTCATATACAAAAGTTATAGCCTTCGAAATTTATAGGACTTTTCATTGTCACAAAACTATCAGTATAAGCAAGTGGTGGTTTTGTAACTGCCCTAGCACTTTTTTAACATTATGTGGTGGTTTCATAACTACCTCAATGGTTTCAAAATGTTATGTGGAGGTTTCATAAATGTCCTAATGATTTTACAAAGTGAGTGGCAGTTCTACAATTTCCATGATGATTTTACCTTGCATAAAGTGACAATTTTGCCTGCAAGTAATGTAAAAGAAGTTTAATGGACAAATGAGAGTTTGGGATTCAATCTATAACTCTTGAGCTTCTCACTTGAGCTCAAGAAAGGGGTCATGTACATTTATGAGCCCATGGTGTTTGAATGATGGGAATTCAATTGATTCAATAATTCACATGCATTTGTTGAGTTTCTAAGTGGATTCACTTACTATTGAGTGTATTCAAAAGATTTGATTAAAAATGTACAATTGATAGCAAAATAAACACAATGGTTGAATGGGAGCTTTAGGAAGTGTAGATAAGGTAGTCAAGTATAGAGTACCTCTGAGTTGAAGACTGCACAACTAAAATATTTGAGTTCAGTAGTCTCTCTTGTTGAAGAAACAAGTCATTCACTACAAAGTGCATAGATCATTATAAAAGTAGAATGCTTTTGAGGTTAGTGGTCTTGTAAGCCCAAGAAGGTAAAATCTTGTAGATTTCAGAACATAAAAGAGATAAGAAATCATGGCTTCACTCTTGTTGGAATTTTCTCACATTGAATTTATCCAAGTTAATGTCTTATACCATCTCTCTTCTTTTAATGTGTTTGTTTCATTTGATTGCATATTTCAACTCATGTAATTAGTTTATTATCTCAAACACTTAAGAGGTCTCAAATCTCATCTATAACAAGCACAATACTTATTTATAAAGGTTACAAAACGTCACACTTATTCTTGCACTTTTATTTGAGCACATTGAATTGCAGTGTTATATGGAGTAATAACATGGATAGAGTGTGAAAGAATGTATGCAATGAATGTAATATTTGGGGATTACATGTGAAAGGTTATATATTAGTTTGTATGCCATAGACAACAGTCAATAAGAGTTATGATACATCTTAAAATGATAAATTTAGTGTTGTTATATGGTATAGAACTTGGGGTCAACACTTTATGTAAAGGACTCATGTTGGTGAAGCTTGGAGTGGAATATCCACCTAGTTTATGAATCAATGCTTCTAAAAAAATTTCATTCTTTAAAAAATATCTTAGTGATTTGTGAGTTGGGAACTATAAAAAAACTAATAAAAGCATTATGTAGATGACAATGCAAACATAACACAAGTTTTATGATGCATACTATTGCAAAATATCATTATTAGTTCTAAATTAAAATGATAATCCTAATTGTCCCAATTCCTACAATTTTTTGAATTATATAAAGGATTAAAAGTCCTTTTGTCTTTATATGTAGGTATTTTTTCTATATTTAACATGATCTTAAAATAGAATTCCCTTTCCAATTTACATCCTCTCTTTCAATAATAGTAATCTCCATGGAACCAAACTTTACTTTTTTTTTATATGGGTAAATGTGAGGGTTTTGATAGGAGCCCACAACCCAATAAAGGGAGATTTTATAGAGCCCAAAGCTCTAAGATGAAACTGGAACATAATAGGGGACCCAATCCCAAGCAGCACTAGCCTAATACGAAACACCAAAGCACAAGAACTAAGCCATGACCAAACAAAAGAAATCAAAAGAAAACATGCATAAAAGTAAACCCTAGGTGAAAAGTCAACAACAAAGTTGTAAATCTTTAGCATCTAGTATGTGAAACATCCAAAAATCTCATGAACACCTCCCAACCAGCCTCAAACAACATCCATCACAAAAGTGAAATAGCATGACCAAGAATCAAATAAGAGGGGAGGTCACTTGCAGGCAGGGATCAAACTTCTCCTAGATGAGAAGCCATCTAACCTCCTTTCTGCCACGTCTCTAATGATGATTAGAGAACTAATTTTTGAGGTCATTCTAGACATCACCATAATCATCTTGCAAAATTATTCTTAACAAATTCAATGCCCATGGAAAGTCTACATATATTTTTCATAGTTGATGGCAAATTTATTTGTGAATGTGTCAATGAAAAATTGTAATTGCTTTCTTTTTCTTAAACAAGGACCGTGTAGTGGCTAGTCCTTGCATCTGTATTGACAATTATTTATGCTTAAGTTTACATGTAATTTGTAATTAATTGTATTTAGATGATGAGTATGTGCGTAGTTAAAAAATGGTCCATGCTACCATGGTTTTACATCAAAAAATATGGTGTTTAGCCAAAGTGTCATCAATGTATTGTATTGTGCTTGTATTATTTGCTTATATTATTCTCAGTAAAAGTTGTAATACATTAATGACATAGTTTTAGGTCATCATTAAAATTTCGTAAGATGATAGTCCCAATTGAGTAGGATGTTAGATCTCTTATATAATTCTACCTTAAGTCAAGCATTAAACAACGAATAATTTTGTAGGTTTTATACCAAATACAACATGATCAAACAATTAAACGACATGGGAATATTAATTATGATGTAACTATTTAATAAATAACTTTGAATGAGAAAAACAAACCATGATAACATGTGAAATAGATGAACAAAATGCATTATATGCCCATGACATAAATGTGTTGAGTGAAAATAAATGAAAATTATAAAAGAAATAAAACAAACTTTGTGAGAATTGTCACGAACCGACCTTGTGTCCCCTTATGGATACTAGACTATAGCCTGTTTTAGAGTGTTTCGATAGCACTTGGACTAATGACTATTGATATTGGTTCTATTTTTAGATGGTTATGTTACATGATACCTTGGGTAGTCATTGTGATATGTTATGTCATGATTGATGCTCGCATTGGATTCAGTGCATCATGATATACATACTGCCTACATCAGATTCATTTTATCCTGTTTTATGTATATGTTGCTTTAACTTAGTTATTGTTAGGTTGTGGAGCTAAAAGCTTCACTAGGATGCAAATAGGAGAAGTTACGGAGGATGCAGAGTTGCAGAATCAGTTGCAGGAGAAATGGCGTCGGTCTGATCAGCCGACGTCGGTCAGATAGCAAGAGGAAGCAACCGACGTCGGTTACCAGTCGGCCGACATCGGTCATGGAGGTGTCGACGTCGGCAGCCTGTGCGAGAACAGGCAGTTTGCATGACGAATTCGGGAGAGTCTATTTTGAGACTGTTAGTTTGCATGTTGAAGGCTAGCCGTAGTCTTGAGTTGCGAGTCTAATTATTGTAATTAGGTTAGTCTAATTATTGTAAACATGAGATCTATATATGGACTCATGGGCTGTATTGTAAATGTGTGCTAGAAAGCCATAGAGCTTTTAGAGAGAGCTAGTGTAGCTCCTCCTAGTTCCAAAGGGGTGCTGAGTGTGTATGATCAGGGAGAGTTGCAAGGTCTGCAAGGTCAAGGAGCTGATCCACTGGAGTACTGGTTGAAGAATCATAAGGACTTGGTGAGGCAAGGACAAGGGTTCTTCAGGGGTGTAGAGATGTCTACATGGTGAGTAAGGTCTAGTGATTTGCAGGTAGCAGAGAGCAGGGGATCTACTTGGAGTACGGATGTGTACTTGGTGAACTGGCAGCATGTTACTGACTGGTTGGAGAGGTGAACATCAATTCTGTATTGGAGTTGATTGTTGGGACCGAGAGAGAGAGGGAAGAAGGTCTTGAGGTGTGGCGAACCTTTGAGGTGGAGGAAGAAGTGGCATCTTCCTTATTGTATATTCTTCTATGTATATAATACAATTGTGTATTGTCTCTTAATTCCTGTGTTGTTTCATATTTCTAGTTACTTATTGATTCTGGTATAATTTCGTGTTTAGTTGCTAATACAAGAAGTAATCACATGTGTTCTAATTGGTAGAGCAAGATCCTGACTCAGTAGGAATTGGAGCATGTTTATTGTTCTGGGGGTTTCCCTGACACGTGGTATAAGAGCTTTTGGTTGGGTTACTAACAGGTGGTTTCAGATCTGGTAGTGTTTGTTGATTACAGGTTGCTCACAGGGTTTCTGATTGAGTGGGAGTATAGCAATGGCAGAAGGAAGTAAGCTATGAATGGAGAAACTGAATAGCACGAATGGTCTGATTGATGGAAAGAAAGAGTAGAGAAAAATATATTGTTGGTTGGTAGCAGATCAACATGAAGGAACTGAAGATGCAGATGTTGCAGGTGTTATTGCACAGGATGTTTCGAAAGGCTTCTTGGATAAAGTTGAATCTTGGATAACAGAATATGTTGCCTCTTTCCATGCAGCCCTAGGTTTAGGAGCTGGAGAGCCTTGCCAAAGTATTGGCAAAGGGGAAGTGAAGCTGAAATTGCAGATGGACGACACACAGTGGTTGAAGGAAGTCATGCAGGTACCAGTCTTGGAGATGAGTCTAATTTCTTCAAAAAATTTGGGTGATGGGAGATATTCTGTAACTCTCACAGCGGATACACTTGAATTAGATGGTGGTAAGAAAGTAGGTATCCTTTATCTATCTACTTATATTGCTGATTCACCTTCTGTTGCAGAGATGTGGCTTCATAGGCTTAGTCACATATGTAGAAGGAGAATGCAGGTTCTAAAGCAGAAGAGAGATGTTTTTGACAAGATAAAGAACTGGAAAGCCTTGGTGTTCATGGAGGAGATGACGGATAGAGATCAGGTGAGAGAATTGATTTATTCTGAGCAGAGCAAGGTTGATTTGATTAGGATTTTGATCCATGGAGTGCTCGCGGGTAAAAAGTTGTCACTTATAGACAAACACAGGTACCGGCGTCGATCACACAGTAACCGACATCGGCAACAGGAAGACCGACGTCAGCCATTAGGGAACTGACGTCGGCTGAAAGGATACCGACGTCGGCCAGAGAAATGACGTCAGCAATCAGGATCAGTACAGGGAACCGACATCGGTCGGGAGCAGACTGGGAGATGGCCGAGATCAGTCACTGAAACGGATATTGGGCGGACAGCAAGTCTCAAACGCTCATGTGGAGGTCAGGAAAGGGTAAGTGAACCTCATATTCGTTGTTCACCTTCTTTATATTGCTTACTGATGGTCAAGAACCAGGAGGATGTGAAGAAGCAATGCAGGTAGAGTCCAGATACAGTGGGAGCTTGGCATGGATGAGGAGTGAGTCCTTGGAGAAAAATCAAACAGGTACTTGTTGGTAGAGTTGTCAGCTGGAAGTAAGCACTGAGAGAGATGGATTCCCATTTTAAAGAAGAGAGTGGATGGATACAAGAGACAGAAGGCCAAGGCATAAGGTCTTGAAGGAGCTGCAGGACAGTGGTACAGGTTTTGACAGGTGGATGACTAAGCATGGCTTCAGTCAATGTCAGTGTAACTATTGTGTTTATCTTACCAGGTGGATGATGAGTCATGACATCATCTTGTTACTGTATGTGGGTGATTTACTAGTAGGTTTGTACATACAGGTATTTGCTGAGCTAAGGGTAAGGTTAGTTCAGAGGTGTGTCATGAAGAATTTAGAGCAGCGAAATTCTTTGGCATAAGAGACATGGAGATTTTATCTTCAGTGGGAGCTGATGTGAAGACGGTGTTGGCGAGGTTCATTGCGCTGGATGCAGAATCGGTAAGCACACCAATGGCTGGACAGTTCAAGCTTAGCTTGAAACAGGGTTCGAAATCACATGAGGTTTAGTGTAGACCTGAGTTTTCCCAAGCAGTGGGGGTTGTCAGAAAGTTTGGAGCCAATTCGGGGAAGGAGTACTGGAGGGCAGTTCAGTGGGACTAGCAGCAGGGATTCTTGTTATGCAGGGTCAAGTTCTTCACTACATGGACGTGTAGGTTCGGATATGGCAGGTTACTTGAATGACAGGTATAGCATCACAATTGCGTGGTGGCTGGTCTTCAGGATGGATCTTGAAGAGGGATACAAGCCAGGGAATAATTTAGACGGTGTACAGGTATAGGTACAGGTGCAGCTATTTATCTCCAAGTGGGAGATTGTTAGGTTGTGGAGCTAAAAGCTTCACTACGATGCAAACAGGAGAAGTTACGGAGGATGCAGAGTTGTAGAATCAGTTGCAGGAGAAATGGTGTCGGTCTGATCAGCCGACGTCGGTCAGATAGCAAGAGGAAGCAACCGATGTCGGTTACTAGTCGACCGACATCGGTCATGGAGGTGCCGATGTCGGCAGCCTGTGCGAGAACAGGCAGTTTGCATGACGAATCCGGGAGAGTCTATTTTGAGATTGTTAGTTTGCATGTTGAAGGCTAGCCGTAGTCTTGAGTTGCGAGTCTAATTATTGTAATTAGGTTAGTCTAATTATTGTAAACATGAGATCTATATATGGACTCATGGGCTGTATTGTAAATGTGTGCTAGAAAGCCATAGAGCTTTTAGAGAGAGCTAGTGTAGCTCCTCCTAGTTCCAAAGGGGTGCTGAGTGTGTATGATCAGGGAGAGTTGCAAGGTCTGCAAGGTCAAGGAGCTGATCCACTGGAGTACTGGTTGAAGAATCATAAGGACTTGGTGAGGCAAGGACAAGGGTTCTTCAGGGGTGTAGAGATGTCTACATGGTGAGTAAGGTCTAGTGATTTGCAAGTAGCAGAGAGCAGGGGATCTACTTGGAGTACGGATGTGTACTTGGTGAACTGGCAGCATGTTACTGACTGGTTGGAGAGGTGAACATCAATTCTGTATTGGAGTTGATTGTTGGGACCGAGAGAGAGAGGGAAGAAGGTCTTGAGGTGTGGCGAACCTTTGAGGTGGAGGAAGAAGTGGCATCTTCCTTATTGTATATTCTTCTATGTATATAATACAATTGTGTATTGTCTCTTAATTCCTGTGTTGTTTCATATTTCTAGTTACTTATTGATTCTGGTATAATTCCATGTTTAGTTGCTAATACAAGAAGTAATCACATGTGTTCTAATTGGTAGAGCAAGATCTTGACTCAGTAGGGATTGGAGCATGTTTATTGTTCTGGGGGTTTCCCTGACAGTTATGTTATTATATATTATTGCTTTAGCATGTTTCACTAATGCATATTGACATTGGTTATTTTCATAGCTATTGATTGTGCTTCACAGGGCATACTTAGGGTCATGGTTATCAAGACTGACTCAGTTTTTTGTTCAACTATTTATGAGTATGCTTAAATTATTAGTTTATGTTGATGATTCATTTTGGATTCATTATCGTTATTATTTATATCGACATCATTCAGGTGCTATTGATGTCTTATTTGGTGGATGTAGGCACCAGGCTATGAGTTAGGCTCGATGATGGGTTTGGACATCTCAGAGATATTGTAGGCGATTGAGCAGTCAGAATGTCACTTTGATAGTTATACCATATACTATGTGATATTGAACCACTGTTATTTATATTCTATTATGTTATTGATTTTCGTCCTTTCTGGTTCTACCTCTCTTATGTGCATGTGCAGTTTGTTCTCGTCCTTTCCTCATGTGTTAGAGGTTATACCTTCATGTTTGGTTATCCCTCTTGGGTGTCATAAATACTTAATTATGAGATGTTTGAGTAGTTTTCCATTAATCGGGTTGGTTTGGGTTCGTTAAGACTAGTGTGGGTCTCTTGACCTTGGAAAAAATGTCCTTAGCACCTTCTTCATGGGTGATTAACTATCGTGAGCTTTGTTCAACTTAAAGGATTTGTCGATTGTTATCTTTTATCAATTTTTATATTTCGAATCGATATTATGATTTTGATGATCAGTATTATTTTAATGATTTTTATTAATTATCATTATCTTAAATGAATTGATTATTATCCTTATTGTTTTAATAGTTTATTGATTCTGATCTATTATTATCATCATCATCATCAATAATTTAAAATTTTATTGATTAATTATTTTAATGATTTTATTATCAATATTATTTTATAAATTTTATTGTTTATTGTTTATTAATAATCAAATTTTGAACTGTTGTTATTCTTGATTTTAGTGCTTCATTATTTATTATTTCAATGATTTTATTTTAGTTATTATTAATAATTTAATTGAAGATTTTGTTAACTCATGGTATTTTATAATTTTGTTAATAAATTATTTAATGATCTAGTTATTAATCATTTAATGATTTTCTATCACTTATTTTTATTTTACTATTATTACTTCCATGATGGCTTGTGTGAGAAGTGAGTTGGGGGGTGAAATTAATAGGTTCTTTTTTATTCTCTAGCTTGTTTTTCATGCGGAAAGCATTGACCAGGAAAGGGGACAGTTTTGGGAAAAGGGAAGCATGGCGTATGGGAGGAGGAGCATGACGAGCAGGGAGAAAGGAAAAGAAAGAGGCGGAGAGAGAGATGCATGGAGGAAAGAAGAAAATAGGGGAGACATAAAAAAACCCCCGACTTTTTTTCCTTTTGGCACCTTTTAGCATGCAATATTATTCAAAGTGAGTTTCATTATGATTCGTGAACTAAGTTATAATCTAGTGAGTAAATCAATTTGAGAATTAGTCTTACCTCTTCCTTTGCATTAAAAGCTTAATATAATAACTGTTGTGTTTTTATTGTGTTTAGTTATTTCTAGATTTGTGTGAAAATAACTCACCATACCCTGAACTGGTGTATGAAATGTTTAGATGGATTTATGCCTAGTTATTGAGGGTTATATTGAATCGATTTAGGGATAAATGTTTCTTTTATTTTCTTGTGTCACATAGTAAAACCCTGTTGCACTTTGGTTGGGTTAAATAATTTTATTTATGCCTTAAATCAAAATCAAGTTGCCACACCCTGTTAATCCTATGTGAACTATTTGAATGGGTTTTGCTTGTGAAAAGAGGGGTTTTGTTGTAACGATTGGGTTTAAGTTGATGTTGAAGTTGAATAATTATGATTTGAATAGCGACATTATTTTACTTTGGGTTTTTTTGTTTGTATGGCATTTTGTATTAGGCAGGATTTATGGGCGAAGCTGTGGTCAAAATTTGTTTAAATCATGAGTGGTACTCTATTTATTTTTAATCATGGGTTGGGAACAATGTATAAACTGTTGTAAATCATTTTGATCAGTAGGAAATTGGTTAATGGATATAGTGGGGATAAAGTGTCTTGGATAATATTTAAATCTTCTAACAAATTACTCTTTTGTCCTTATGACATTTGATTTAAACTAAAAACCCATTTGGGTTTTAATGTCTAATGAAGTTGGGTTTGTTATATTCCTATTCGTCATTATAATCTTTAAAAATCAAATTAAAAACTTATTTGGATATATTAAGATTTGAAACACTGTGTCTTATTTTCTTTGTTATTCATTCCTTGAATCGCCTTATGAGTGTGAGTTTTTCCTTCATCCAACTGTGTTGGTATAATTATTGACACATTCAGGGTAGTTAAACATATTTCAAAATTGGAAAGAATTCATGTATATTTTAGTCTTATTTTATGAGGGGATCCAATTGGAATAAACATATGCAAAACATTCTCTGATTCTTTCATTATCACACACCGAATAATCTTGTTACCTATGTTATACTCCTATGGTTGAAGTGGGGTTTTCCTTAACTAATTGGGTTGAAATTATCAGTCTAGATCTATTTATTGGGTTATTCGATTTTGGTTATATGAGGTCACTATTCTATTATTTTTAGATATGTTGAATTATGTCAAGTAATTAATGTTGCCATACCTAGCTATGTTAAATCCAAACTAATTTAAATTCTATTAATGAATGTTATGCCTTCTTATTTTTGACTCAATTGAGTTTATGTGGTTGTTGGGAGTTGGTTCTATTAAGTTTAATTATTTTATGATCGGATAAGCCTCTTGAGTTGAGCATTGAACTTTGGCTAGACCTTTGGGTCTTATGGATTAGATATAATAGACCCAAATTTATGTTGTAAATCATCTTCTATAAAGATCCAATGTATGCCTTAGGCATTACTTAGGCCAACTGGTTTGGTTGGGTGTTATGACTTTATGTTTACTGCATCATTTTCTTGTTCTTGTTGATGGTTTTTGTAAGCCTTTACTGGTGGCTCGGTATTATGTGTATACCTCTAACCTCATCAAATATCTGGTTGCCAAAACCTTCCACCAAGTTGATGGTTGGGTTGGTAAAGGCCACCGATGGTTGAGCTTATAGGGCTGGTTTTGAGGGGTGTCCCCCCTTTAGTGTTCATCCTTCTCCGTTGACATTCATGATTTTATATGGTGGATCGCCTCTCACCCATGCCTATTGACATATGATATTGGAGTGATGGATTATGATTGATTAACTATTTTATGTTGTAATTCATCTTGTTACCTTATGCAGTTTTGTAATATTATTGTGTTAAAATAAGGACATTATTAGATATGTTGTTGATATTGGAAGCAATATTGATGATAGTTGTATGGTTCTTATATATTTAACCAACTATATTTACTCTTTTGGTACACTTTTATATTGGATTCAATTTACCATATGAGCGGTGGTGTAGTTATAATACATCATGTTATACTTGATCTTTATATATTATTGTATGTGCATGACTTGGTGATTTACTTATTGATTTTAAGTAGGCATGAAATTGTAAAAATTTAATAATGGAGTAGTTGTAACTCTAGTGTCTTAAACCTTGAATTTATATGAAAGTTAAATGGTGTCATCTTGTGATGTGCCAAAAATAGTGTGAGATTGTAAATCTCCTTGATGGAATTATGTATGTTTTTAGATAATTTTCATGATGAACATTTATTTAGTGACATTCTCATAGCATGGAATGGCTATCTAGTACATGGACTTACCAATTGTTTATGACAATAACATGATGATAGCTAATTGAAATGAGAGATATTATTATTTTGGAACATGTTCAGTAATGTGTTAGACATGGGCTTAATTTAGTAACCATAGAAAAGTCTATAACTTGTTGTGTGATTAAATGCATAACCCTTGAAGTTACCTTTATTATAGTCTTTTATGAGTGCATGGTTTTATGTGTATAACCTTCACTGAAAATAAGTTGTTGCAAATAGATTATGCAAATAGTCCCTTGGTGATTCAAGAAATATGTTTTCATTACTATATGATAGTAATAAATGTTTATTGATCATAATAGCATTTTAAGTGAGCTTACTTCTATTGCTTAAGTTATGAAGTAAGCCATATTCATTTTCTTCGTATGTGGACCCATATTATGGATTATGGATTATACCATTAATGGTGTTATAGTGATTTAGATATATGACATGTTTTCTAAAGTCTAGTAATTCACATGTTTATAATGCAACTCGTGATTGATGGAATTTGGCTATATTGTCATTAATGTTTATATGAGAATAGATAGTCTTTGGTTATAGTAGATATGTGCGTGCTTAAAATATAAGCTTATCCTAGTCATTGAATTTTTTGTATAACTTGTATGTGTTCATTAAAGTAATAAATAATCCCATAATTGGAATAATGATTTACTAATTTGTGAAAACCATAATGTTTACACTTGATTATATGAATAAATAGTCGACCTTGGCAATGAGTTACTAAAACATAACTTTCCTTAATAAACACATAAGTTAATGCATGAGACTAATTCAGTAATGAACTCTTGCGTGGTCATACGTATGTTAATTAGATGGTGTGAACTTTTATGTTATACAATAAAATTATTTGATAACTAAAGGATAAGAAAACAACATTTAAGTGTAGATCCCTATGGTTGGCTTACGGGATGGTATTCCTAGATCACAAGAAATAATTATTTGCCATGCTAATTGTACACTTTTTTAATAAGGGGATCACATGTGTGATGTCACCCACCTTGAGTTTAGTATATTGTATCTTATCTAATTTAAATTAGAATAATGCTTTCTTCATGGAGTTACATCTTGTGTGTGTGACCTTCGTCAATTAAGAGAATAAAGGCATAGTGTTTCCTAAAGGACCTTGGATCATAGTATGGTGATCAATGGGGGTAGGATAAGGGCTAGTCCTTGCTTGGGTGGTTCCCACAAGGTTTTGGATCTTTTAGCTTCTACCGTGTTGGCTTTTACAATGGATTAGAGATCTCCACTCGCTGAGCCCATGATGTGATAAAACTTGCCTAAGTTAGTGAGGTGGACCCTTATGTTCGATCATGTGGACCTTTGTGCTTAAGTATTGTACTTCTACTTTATCTAATTTACTTATATAGCAATTAACTACCCAGACATTCTTGGAAGTGGTTAAATTTTATTCTATTTGATCTTAGCCTTATCTATTTGGGATAATTGGGATGCTAGTTGTGGGTTGTTAGTACTTCTTGTAGAATTATTGAGATGTATTACACTGCATTATAAGAGATAAATTCAAAAAAAAAATTGGGATTATTTTATTTTCTATCAAACCCTATGCTTTAAGAGTTTTGGATGAGTTTTTGACAAGTTGAGTTGTTTTTTAGCTTATTCTTGAAAAGTTGGTTGAGATTTGGTGTGGATGTGCATACCCTTACAAGGGATTATGTTTGCATTATGTACTTTGGGTGGCTATAGTTACATCTAGTGTAGATATACATATCTTTATGGAGGCCTATTTTGATAACATGTATGCATATGTCTTATGATGGTTAAAATCCACTTGTATGTTTATGTTGTTTTTCTAAGATTAAATTGAAATCTTGTATGTTAGTGTGTATACTAAACCATGGCTAGAGTTATATGCCTTTGTAACAAACTATTGAACCAAAACCTTAAGGTGTTAGTGAAATCTGTCCATCAAGATCATAACATCCCATCACACTTTCAAATCCTAAACTCTATGATGGATTTATGCTCATACACCAGGATCTCCTACATGTACGAGCCTCGAATGAACACTGCCATGATGACGTAGCCACCCATTCCATGACTTGAACCCAGGTGGAGGCTCTGATACCAAATACAACAAATCATGAAACCAAAACCTTGAAGCGTTAGTGAAATCTTCCCATCATGATCATAATAGCTTTATATGGACTTATACATGGCTCATTTGCTTGAAGAAGCTATGCTATGACATTTATAAAGTCACTAAACTTATTATATGAATTAAATAGTAATTTAATTAGTGATTTGTTTATTTAAGCCTGAAGTGCTAAAATTTCCTATTTTATGGAATGTGTATGTGTGTGTGAGTATATGAAAATCAACATTTTTTTGCAAATGATCTTGTGATGCTTACTCATAGCTTTTGTTGGGTCAACCCTTCCCTAATTGGCTGCATTAGGACAAGCATCACTAGTCAACCATTGACTTGTATGGGCAAGTCAATAGAATATTGGTGATCATCACTTTGCCTTAGAATTGAAGAAATGATGTTTAGTATTTATTGTTGACTTGTATGGGTGAGTCATCAGTAGATGCTTAGAACATCTTACCTTCAGAAAGACCAAGGGTTAAGCTCAATCTTGAAGAGCTACGTAGGGTGAAGATGTATGATTTACTTAGGATCTCCACTTAGAGGGAGAATCTTGATATGTATTAGGAGCTTGATCTTATTATGTACTCAGTCTATTTTGAGTTAGATACAAAAGCATGTGGCTTTGTAACTTCTAAGGGTTGAAAATAAATGTGTGGGGATGTTTATTTCTTATTTTGCATTATGATGTTGTTTTGATCATAGATGTGTTTACATTGGTGATGGTTATTTGATCATGCATAGGTTGACTTTCATGAGGTTGTCATGTTGAGCATGGATGTGTTATATCCATGGGGATGTTTATTTTATTCTGGTTGAGTTATGCATCCATGAGGATGCTTAATTGAAGCTTGGCTATATTTTGACACTTATGGGATGTCTATTGTGATATAGATATGCCCTGCATCCATGAGGATGTTTATTATGAGTTCATTTGAACTTATTGAGTTTGAAAATTATAATTCCATAGTAGTTCTATAACATTCACCCCATGCCTTGGCTAAGTCTACCCTTTCCCAAAAGTGATGTTGCATCAAAGCAAGCATTATCATTTGACCTTGACTTGTTAGATTAAGTCAACTAAAAGAATAGGTGATATAATCTTGTTGTTAGAATAATAAGATAATGCCTTAGTGGCCATTGATAGCTTGCATGGGTGAGGTATCCATTGATACCGAGGTATAATATCTTGGGAGGTCCAAGGGTGCGATTTGAGCTTGGAGGGTCTAGCGAGTGAGTGTGATTGACTTGCTTGGGCAAGTTAGAGAGTTTTGGAGATCTCTTATTATTATCAGTTAGTGTGATCCATCTATCCATGATGTATGAGTATTATTTGTAAATTTACAGAAACTCATGGTAAGAGATTTTATAGGCTTTGTTGGAATGCAACCTCTCTAAAAGTAAGATGATCATGATTTGAGATCACTGGAACTGATTATGTGTATTATATGATGGATATTTGGTGTCATTTGGATGACATTGGGTGACTCGATGGGAGTCATGGACCCTTGTACTTCATCATTATGTGTATTGATTATTGTGATGTTAAAGTACCTTGGAATAATCATTAGAACACTTGAGTCACATATGTGTGATCTCTTTCATGTGATTCCTCCTTGTGTGTAAAATTTTTATGTGTTGTGTGAATTTTTAAATTTCATTGAGTGTATTAAATCATGTAAATTGGTATTTTTCTCACACTGTGTGTATGTGGTTAACCTTGTGGGTTTTTACTTTGACTTCTTGATATTAGCATTGTTGTGTGAGTATTTTATAGACATAATGGTATGTTGTTAATGGTTGAACATGTGAATGTTGATAAATTACTTATGAAAAGTGATTTCCCACTTTTGAAATCAATCATGTGAACCTTACTTTGATCTATGTTTATAAAATTGTTGCATGAATATTTTACATACATGTCTTGGAATAAATGTGATTCATGCTGTTAACATATTTGGTATGTGGTAATATGGTCATACACCACTCATGTGATGTATTTATCCTTATGAAACCAACTTCTATTTCATTGAATTTGCCAAGGTATAATGTTGTGTAACCATGCATTCACTACTCTAGCATTGAGTATTGGTGCAAGTATGAGGTTATGGGTAGAGAAGCACTACATTCATAAGGATTTTGATAGGGTATGAGCCAGGAAGTAGAGTCTTTCCTAGATTGAAAATCCACTTTTCCCCTTTGCACAAGTAGCCACCTGATTCATTCAGAGTGTGCACCATGAGTTGATCATGGAATCTTAATGCATAATGGTCACTTTATGGATTTAGCATTCCTTCAACCACCTCTTGGAGGTTGTGGTAAAAGCAACTATTATGATGTTTTACCATTTTTCCCTTGTGAAGCACAAACTAGTCATGTAGACTTGGATATTTATGTAAATTGATAAAGTGGTGCTTGCTAAAATGCATGCATGTGTTGACCTGTAGGTGCAACCATGATTTGATTAAGGTATTGTTATTGATATACCTATTAGAAATATTTTGGGATGAATATTTCTATTTTTCTTAGAAGCATTACTGAAATGTATGCTAATTTTGTGCTTTGATAGAGTAGCACTAAGCCTTGACCAAGCAGTGTTTAAAACCTTAGGTACCCACTTGACTCTTGGATAGAGTGATGAAACTTAGGTGATGCCCTCAGATGGTTGATTTTAGATGGTGGGATTGGTATCCATGTACCATCGTGTGAGCTCGCGCGTGTGTTGGAAAACATATTGTAAGCCTTCAAATTGCATGTGTTGCCTAGTATGGATTCTTTGTTGCTCAGCATGGTTAGTGTGGGATGTTGCATTAACTCTGGAATTGTTGATGATGTATTGGAGTAACAATAATAATAGGGATTACTACCATTGTGATATGTTATTTTGTGATGAATGCTCTTAGGCTTATGCATGTGGCATAATGTTTTAGTGGAAGATTTCCACTCTTGATTTAGATTTTGGTTGCAATCCAGTGAGATTGGATGATTTTATGATTGTTGACCTCATATTACAGGTATGTGTGTGTTGACACAAATGACATTGACCTTAGTAAAGTTTTATATTTAGATGGTTAATCTGGTTTAGACATCAATTTTTGTCTTGTAGCTCTTTAGTTGTATTTTCCTGCTTGGGCGTGTTGTTAGTACCCTTGTTGGGAAGCTTATTAAGGTAAGTGTTAGCTATCATGTTTTGAGACATAGTATGCTCGTGATGCTTTATGAATACCTTCATAAATGGTTGAGATGGTTATAGCAATAGTGCTATATAGAAATTAATATTTGTTATCTTAAAAATTTTGTTGACTGATGTAGGCATTGTGGGTTCGGTGAACCTATTATAGCTTGTTTTAGTGGATTTTAATGTTTTTGATACTCTTTTTAAGTCATGAGAGTGGAAAAATTCCAACCAAGTTGAGAGATTTGGTGGGATTTTTTGTTGCAATAGCACTGTTTAAGTGTTGTTTTTCTCTTTTAGTGTTGTGAAGGACATTTGAAGATGGGAAGAAGGCCATTAATTAACCTAATATATTTTTGAATGTGACGATCCAAGTGATAGAATATAAGAATGCTAGTGAGATATGGTCAAGACATTACCACCCTATAATAGGTGGAGAGATTATCTAGCAGTATTGATTGGTTTTGTTGGACTTTTTTTGAGAACTTTGGGCTTGACTGTTGATGGTTGCCAGGACAACTCCTCTTCAAGAAGGGGAGGATGTCACGAACCGACCTTATGGTCCCTTATAGATACTGGACTATAGCTTGCTTTAGCATGTTTTGATAGCACTTGGACTAATGACTGTTGATGTTGGTTCTATTTTTAGATGGTTACATTATATGGTACCTTGGGTAGTCATTGTGATACACTATGTCATGATTGATGCTTGCATTGGATTCAACATATCTTGATATGCATACTACTTACATCAGATTCATTTTATCCTATTTTATGTATATGCTACTTTAACTTAGTTACATTATTATATATTATTTCTTTATCATGTCTCACTGATGTGGATTGACATTGGTTACTTTTGTAGCTATTGATTGTGTTTCATAGGGCATACTCAAGGTCATGGTTATCAGGATTGACTTAGTTTCTTATTTAGCTATTTATGACTAAGCTTAAATTATTAGTTCATGTTGATGATTTATTTTGAATTTATTATCGCTATTATTCATATCAACATAATTCAGGTACTACTGATGTCTTATTTAGTGGATGCAAGCAATAGGCCGTGAGCTAAGCTTAGTGGTGCATTTGGACATCTCAAGTATACTACAGGCGATTGAGCAATCAAAATGTCACTCCGATAGGTATAACATGTACTATGTGATATTGAGCCACCATCATTTATATTTTATTATGTTATTAGTTTTTGCCTTTTAAAGTGGGAAGAAAGAAGGATCAGGAAAAGGTTAAGTTAATAGGTGAGATTTTGGTGGAGTCTGGTTTAATGAGGACTATTGATTCTAACATATCCCAACCTTAGCGATGATTGTGGTTTCTTGGAATGTTAGGGGTATGAATAGCATCCCTATACAAAAGGCTATTCATGAGTTAATTTGTGTTTTTTCTCATAAAATGGTTTTCCTGTAGGAGACTAAGTTGTTTATTTAAAGTATGTTGAATTTGGCTTCAAAGATCTAGGGTAGAGGCCAGTGCCAGTGTGTAGGGGCTCAAGGCATCTCTAGAGGACTTGCTTGTTATGGGATCCATGAAGATTTATTCTTATTTGGTGGATCTCATATAGGTACTCTATATCTCTTGTTGCTTCAAGTTTAAAGTCAGGTGAGAAAATTATTTTCTCTAACACATATGCTCCTAATGATTTCCTTGGCAAGTCACATTTGTGGTCACTTGTTAGATACCTACATTCTTTGAACCCTTTTATTCCTTGGATTCTGGTAGGGGACTTCAATGCTATATCTTATTTAGAGGAGAAAAGGGGTGGGACTTCCCATTTGGACCCCTCCTCAGATCTCGTTAGGGATAATGTCACAATTTTAAACTTGGTGGATATCAAACCCATGATTGGCATGTTTACCTAGAACAATAGGAAGACTGGTGATGTTTCCATTTCAGAAAGCTTGGATAGGTTCTTAGTGTCCATATTTTGGGTTGGTGATAGATAAATGAATAGCTTTGAGATTTTAGATTGGTGGGGCTTTGATCATTGGTCGATCAAATTCTCTGATCACTTGTCTAGATATTCCAAAAAGTATTCTTTCAAATTCTAACTCATGTGGCTTTGGGATGCATCAATTGATGATCTTATTCTTGGTTGGTGGATCTCTAGGAAGTTATATTTTGGCACTCTATGTACTCATTTACCAAGAGGTTACAATATATCAAGTATATGTTGAAGTGATGGAATAAACACCTTTTTAGCAATGTTTTCTAGGCTAAAAGGGTTGCTCAAGAGCACTTGTATTACATTAATCAGTAGATCCAAGCTCAAGGGCTCTTTAAGGAATTGGATGTGTTGGAAGCTATGGTGGTGAAGGATGTGGAGGAATGGGAGCTTTTCTGAGGATTTTTTTTGGAAACAAAATTACCACATCGATTAGCTCTAGAAAGGCAATAGGAATACTTCATTTATCCATAATTTGGTAAAAGACAAAAGGCAGGGTAATATCATCTCTTCTCTTAAGTCTCCTGAGGGGGAGGTCTTTTATTCCTCTACTGACATTTTGAAAGAATCTATTCATTTTATTGCTTATTTGTTTTCTAAAGATTCCCCTCCTTCTAGTGAAGATGAAGCTACTATCTTAGCCTGTATCAATCCTTTGGTGACTAGGGAAATGAATTATTTTCTTCTTAAATTGATTGACTTGACAGAACTAGTAGATATAGTGTTTCAAATGAAGAAAGGAAAAGCTCCAGGTCCTGATAGGTTTTTGGTTTAGTTTTTTTAGGAGTTTTGGGAAGTTATTAAGCTTGAGCTTCTTGAGATTGTCCAAGTGTCTCAAAAGAATAATCAAATGCTAAGATCCTTGAATGCCACTTTTTTGGCTCTTATTCCTAATTGGGAGTAAGCTAATTATTTGGACCTTGTTAGACAAATTTCCCTATGTAATGTGGTGTAAAAAATAATTACGAAGATGAGTATAGAATGCATAAAGCCATGGTTAAGTAGATCGATTTTAGAGTAGGGGGTTTTGTGGTTGATAGGTAGATTCTTGATGGTGTTGTTATTACAACAGAAACTATGCATTCCATGGCCTCATCTAGAGATAAGCTAATGTTTATTAAGTTGGACATGGCTAAAGCTTATGATCATGTCAAATGGGATTTTCTATCTAAGATTTTAAGGGATTTTGGGTTTGACTGTGCTTAGATTGAGTGGGTTATGAACTGTGTTACTTCCTCCTCCTTCTCCATGCTGGTCAATGGGAAGTCTTCTGAGCTATTTGGGGTATCTAGGGGTCTTCAAAAATGGGATCCATTATCCCCTTAATTATTTATATTTATGGTTGAAATGATCATGAAATTTATTAAGTCTCGTGTGGAGCTAGGTCTCATTTAGGGTTGGTACTGGGTAATAATTTGCCCTCCCAATCCAATCTTCAGTTTTTGGATGACACGAATCTAATGGGATTAGCCAAAGAAGAAGAAGTGGTTAATTTTAGGAAGGTCCTAAACTATTATTTGGCTACTTTAGGATAAAGAATCAATGAAGGCAAGTCTTTTATTTATTTCTTTAACACTCCTAATCTTATTCAACAGAGAATTATAGAATTCTCAGGTTTCAGATTGGCTTGCTTCTATTTGTCTATCTTAGTATTCCTATTTCCATTAACACACATTGAAGGTTGTTTTGGTAGGATGTTATTGAGAGGTTTCATAAAAAGGCTGGTCACTAGACTTGTGGGTGGCTCTCTACTATTGGTAGAGTGACTCTTCTAAAGTCTGTGGTTCAAGATCTGCTATTATATAGGTACTTTGTGTTGACTACCCATACCATATTTATCAAGGACTTTGAGATCCTTTACCATCAATTCCTCTAGTCTAGTAACCTCCTCTTGATTAAGTGGATCCTTGTTAAGTGTGTTGATGTGTGCCGACTGAAGCAAGAAGGTGGTCTAGGACTATGCTGGTATGATTTGAATAGGCAAGCATTGGTGGATAAAATTTATTGGAGATGGTTCTCTCAATAGTAGTAGGCTTAGACTAAGATCCTCCCCTAAAAATATCTTGGGGGTGTGGAAAGTGAGGATGTGCCTAGATTCACCCTTATGGGTAAAGGCTCTATGATTTCGGGTACCCTTAAAAGGGGTGCCAAACTAGTCAAACAAGGATTGTTTTGGATTTGTAATAGAAGATCAGAAGCTCTCTTCTGGTTTGATTCTTAGGATGGTCACCCTCTTATTATGATAATGCACCCTCACTTGTAGGATCTATGTAAGATTTTTATGGAGGTTGGATGGAGTCACATGGTAGACTTCAAAACCCCTTCTATTATAGCTTATGATACCATGTGTAGTTGAAAAGACCTACATGAGTGGCCTCCTTGGGGAACAATGGAAGATCATCAGGAGGTGGCTAACATTTTAATTGGTAGGATTTGTAACTCTTTTTTAGAGAGGGATGTTCTAGCTTGGGGTTATGACCAGAAAGGTAAATTCTTTGTTGCCTACTTTTATCAGGTGATAGATAAACAAAATTTTGGGTGTAATAGGGTCTTCTGGTGGAAACAGATTTGGAATAAGTTCTCTTGGAAAAAGTACAATTTCCTCTCTTGTATAGTGGTTTATAATAGATGTTTGACCTAAGATAATCTTTGAAAGTAGGGTTTTTAAGTCCCCTGTATGCACATCTTATTATCTAAGAGTGAGGAGAGTACTTATCATCTCTTTTATTACAGTTCTTTTCCTAGAGGGAATTGACACCTCTAGTGGGAACTCTTAAAGTAGTTGTGTAGACATGCATCTTATTTAGAAGACATTTGGAATAGGTTGGAAAACTCTCTTACTAAGAATTATTTTCTGAATATATCTTGGACAATTAGTCTCAGCTTAATTATTTGACATATTTGGTTAGAGCGTAATCTTAGGATCTTTTTGGATAAGAAGCTTAAGGTGTGACAGGTCTGGTTGAGAATATTTGGAGTCCTTTAGGAGACTTTGGTGACCAAGTGTGATTTTTTGGTCCTCATGTATCTTGGGGATATGGGCATGGTCTAGACTTTGGGTCTTTCAGTTTGTGATAGGGGCAGGCCAATGCCTAGTTTGGGGTGGAATGTTAGAGGGAATGTTATGAGAGATGGTCATTAGAAGCCCCCTCCTCTTTGAGTACTAAATATTAATAATGACAGGTCTTCTAGAGGCAATCCTTATCATGATGGGGTCGGTGGCATTGACAGGGATAGTTCTTGAGTGGTAGTGTTCTTCTTCTTGGAGTATAGAGGTCAACACTCTAACAATTTTATGGAGGCTATGGCTATTTTCTTTATATTGAAAAAGGCTTGTCTCTTTTTTAGAGAAGGATAATTTGTGAGTCCAATTCTTAGATTGTGATTGACTTGTTGAATATGTATCAATTAGAAGATGTGAATTGGTAGATGTCTATGGTGGTTAGATAAATCATTTCTTTGGGTGGGGTCCTATATTTTATCACCTTTTGCCATGTACCATGGGAGTAGAATAGGGTGGTTGATGGCTTGACTAAATAGGCCTCTGAGTAGATGAGAACTTGGCTTTTGGCATATTGGGGTTATTTTCTTAAGGATAATTCTCAAGAACTTGAGGATCTAGTTATGGAGGATATGAGATGTTTCTTTGGAGTTTCTTGATTGTTTTTGAACACTAGTGGGTTGGTTGTACTTTCTTTCTTTGTACATTGTTCTTCAATCAATAAATTTTTGAACCTCTTTTTAAAAAAAATATTATTACAGTTGCTCTAATTTTCTAGATTCCTCCCTTCCTGTGAGTCATTTATCTATTTTACGTAAAATGTTTTGTATAAATTATGATTTACTCTTCATGAATAAATTATCAAAATAAATTGGTTTGCTTACACAATTTATGTGCCTACCTTCTTTATACACAAATTTAAATATGAGGTGCTACAAATGAATCCATGTTGTAATAGATGATCATCTATATTAATGTATTATTCCCTATGTGCTTGCTTCAGTCTGTAAAGTGACATAATTAGACTACATACCTTTTGTGGTTGTGGCTCATTAATGAAGCCTTCTAGATGGGTCATGTACATTTCCTCTTTGAGATCACCATTTAAGAATGCTCTTTTAACATCAATCTACTGAAGCTTTCATCCCTTTTGTATTATGACTGCGAAAATAACTCTGATGGTTTTGATCTTAGAAGTGGGTGCAAAGGTATGCTCATAATCAATTCCTTCTAGTTGAGCATATCCTTTTGCAACAAGTTATGATTTGTATTTTTCAATGGATCCATCTGCCTTGTATTTTGTCTTAGAAACCCATTTGTAACCAATGGATTTCATTTCTATATGTAGATTGATAAGTTCCCATGCCCCATTTTTTATGAGGGCATGATATTCAACATCCTTGGTCGTATTCCACTAAGGTTGACATAAAGCCTCTTGAAATCTCTCTAGGTTTGTGCTGTCAACTACTAAACTTATTAGTGTGAGATTAACCTCATTTTTTAGATGTCTTCTCATCTGAACTCTTGATGAAGTATCTGGATTAGAGTTCATGTGTGAGTCCATGATGGTGCTTTCTACCCATTTTGGACATCAATACTGTTGTTGATTTGATGAAGAACCATCTTCCATATTTCCAAGGTTAATGAATAATTCTCCTTGTAGCTCACCTTCTTTGTGACAACATTCTTCAATTTCATCATCTAATTGTGGGGACACTCTATAAGAGATGATATCTTACTCAATTTACATCTCTAAACACATCCCACATATATTTTTACTTATGAAGCACATAAAAGATTTAAAGAAACAAACTAAAACAACATATTTATTTTATAGAAAATAAAGTAATAGTTGGGAAGATCATCAAGGTAAGAGGTTTAATCATTTATGGTCGATGTAAATTTGTAGTTGGATGTGAAATGGTGAAATAATTCTTTAGAGTCGGTGGAAACATAATATTAATGAACAAGAGAGAGATGGCACTTAGGCTAGAGGCATAAAAGAGAAAAGTATAGACTATAAAACCCTTAAAATAATAAAACATTCAAACTTTTTAGCTTAAAATAATTGAAATCAATTCTTAAAAAGTTATAATTTGATCTTGAAGATATACAATAAAATTATCAATAATTATAAAATTTAACCTTAAAAAAAGTAAATTAATATAGTTTCATCCAAATATAAATCTAAACATGACAAAAATAAAATATTATCTTTAAGTAACACCAGAATACATACACAATAAAGAAAATAATTCCCACTTAATTAATCCAAAATCATAAACATTTCAGGACTTTATATTTTTATTGTATAATATAAATCCACATATAAACACGACACTCCTATTTTAATTAGATCATTCCGCATCTTGTCCTATTAAACATGGCATCTTGTCCTATTAAATTATTGGCTTATCCACCGACATTGGACACGGGTTCTCCATCTATAGGATGGGAATGGCACTACCAGTCCTATAAGTAGAAGCCTAAATCATTCTGAAGGCATTCGAATTGTGAGCGCTGAAGGCTGGGAAGCTGCTTCTGTCTTTGGAGGAATCAATGGCATCTATTTCTACGTCTTTCACCCAAATAACCACAACTGTGCCCATGCTTGTCCTATTGGTAAATAGTGTGAATACTGTTAGTAAATATGGGTTTGAGGCGGCTCTGAAAGTGCTGGATCCTAACGCCGACATTACTTGGATGTCAGTTGCTCTGACTGATCAGGCTGCAATCTATAAAAAACTGGATGAGAATACTGCAAGCTTCAAAAAAGCTACTGGAGCCCCGTCGATCTAAGGAGGAGCATTGTTGGTAGATAAACAACAATGTCACTGTAACTATGTCTTTGCATAATAATAAGGAAAGATTCACATTTATGTTGTATGTGATGTTCTTTCCACAGTAACTATGTCTTTGCATAATAATAAGGAAAGATTCACATTTCTGTTGTATGTGATATTCTTTCCATAATAACTATGTCGTTGTGCTATATATAACGATGTCATCTTTGTTAACTGTCGTGTTCTTTCCACACATTTAAGTTGTTTTGTCATACATAACTATGTCGTCTTTGTTATATATCTATCTTTTTATGCTTTTGTTTTTATAACGTCACTATTCATACACTTCGAACACTTTTCAAGTTAAAATCTTATATTTAGATTTATCAGTCTTTCATTCTTTTGATGTTTTATTATCAATGAAGTTTTATTAATCATGTTGATTTAATTTTTGTGATATTGGATTATGATTGCAATTTTTTTTTTTTTGGTCAATTAGTTAATAAGTGTTATTTAACATTATTTAATTATTTATTATTATTTTTTTAAATTTTAAACAAATAAATAAAATAATTAAAGATAGGTTTAATATTATTATATTTATTTTTTATGCATGCATATTTCAACCATTGATTTCAGCTTTAAAACAAATAATCCACCCAATGGAAAATAGGTTTACCAGGGCTATTCTAGTTTTGTATTCATTAATATGAGGTTGATGAAGAGAAAATAATGATATGCACTTGTAATTGCACAAATGGAATGGAGGTGAAAATATAAACAATAATTTTTAGAAAGTTGTTGGACTTGATAATCATGATAGTATTCAAATATTAGAAACCAATGTAAAGATTGAGTGCGATGGCTCTATCACATAAGGTGCACATGGATGTTTACAACTTTTAAACACTTTTTTAAATTTGTCAATTAATTAATAAGTGTTATTTGATGTTATTTAATTATTTATTGACATATTTTTTAATATATTTTTAACCTTTTTTTCCAATTTTAAATAAATCAATAAAATAATTAAAAATAGGTTTAACATTATTATACCATTTTTTTTCTACATGCATATTTCAACCATTGATTTTAGTTTTTAAACAAATAACCTAGTCAATTGAAAATAGGCTTAGCAAGCCTATTCTTGTTTTGTATTCATTAATATGAGGTCGACGAAGAGAAAATAATGATATGCACATGCAATTGCACAAAGGGAATGGAGGTAAAAATATAAATAATAATTTTTAGAAAGTTGTTCGACATGATAATCATGATAGTATTCAAATATTAGAAACCAATGTTTCTTTTAATAATTACATGATAAAGATAAAGATAAAGAGCAAAAAAAATATGAAATAAAATGCAAGGGGACACAATAAACAAAGATCATTCATTATTTTTCATTTGAGCTTAACTAGTCATAATGAAGTTGTAAGAAATGCAAAGAAGTTTCAAGTTAGATGTGTCCCTTTTGCCAAAATAAGGGTTAACACAAAGAAGATAACTAACTAGAGTGTTAAAATATTGTGCATAACTGAAGATGTCAGAGGAGATAGACGTAGAGTGGAACCCATGACATCTCAAGTAGCAAGAAAACATGCCACTATTTGGACGATGCTCATATATGGTGAGCTGATAATATTCATAGATGAGATCATGGGTTATGACGCACATCTTTCTTTGGAATTTTCAATGTCATCGAATGTCCAAAGGGTCTTAATAAGAAGTGTTCCTTTGAGTTGTCCAAGGATATTATTTCACAATTTACTCACTTGATCATGGAAGGAAAACCACTACATAAACAAGAAAGGGAGAAGAAATAAGATGTCTCTGATTTTCTAGTTGGCAACAAGAAATTGAATGAGTTTCAAGTAGGTTATCTCAAGGATTCCATTCCAAAACCATGGATTGAGGTCCTTCAGCAAGTCATGAGGTACGTCACTTTGAAAGGTATATATAAATTTGTTATGTCACATCATTTTGCCTTTTTAAATCATTTCAAGGATAAAAACTATTAATCTTTACTTTTTATATTATAATGTCTACAGAGAACTCTATTATGGATTTGTAATGTGATATGTGTTTATTCCCCCTCCCTCAAGCTATAATTTATCTTCTTTCCACCATGTTAAAACAAAGGTCTTCAAACCTTATCTCCAACCACAAATAAACCTCATGTCCATCATGTTGTAGATGAATTTGAAAATCCTCATGTCCAGCGTAAACCTCAAAAATATGTTTTCATTGTTATCCCTCCCACAGACACTAGTCCTACGAACGGGACCTTAAAATGAATAAGTTATAAAATAATTTCTTGTGCCTTATATTCAAACCCTAAAGTTTTAAATTTATATGATTATTTTGACATTTATGATAGACAAGATCCTATTTCATGTTTGTTTATCAACAATTTTCCTACAAAGGGTAAGTCGATTAAAAATGTTGTGGGTAACCTCAAAACAAACCAAATTCCTAACCTTGTTAAGAGAAAATGAAAGTGAAAAACCTTTGAGAATATTTCATCTCCATATAATTCTAGTCCTCTAAAAATGAGAATTGACATTCACAAAGATTCCCTATAAATTGTATTGAAGTAAAATGAGGACCTTGTAAATAAAATCAATCATCTGATACTACAAGTTTATGGGAATATTAAACAAAGGAATTTAAAATTGAATAAGGAAGCATCAACCTTAAATAAATTAGTGAGGGATTTAAAAATCAAAATGTTTTATATGGATGATAGAATGAATCGAAGGGATAGTGAAAGGAAGAAACACCAAATAAACATATAGAAGTTGATCCAAATTAGGAGGATGAGGATAAATAATTGTGCATTAAGTAAGGCCATTAAGTGAGATAGCCTCAAATAGAAAAGTGAAAAAATTGTGCGAAATAAAACTAACAAGAGGTTATGAATGAAGGAAAAAGGGAAGGATATTGAAACCAAAGTGGTTAATAATGAGATTGTGGATGACTACCTCGACTTCATGACTAAATAATGTGAGGTGGCTAAGGCTCTACGTAAATTTCCATCATCTTTGTCTATTCTAAACCATGTTTTTTTTTTTGGGTTTAGTTATTGTTGTTTAGCTAATTTTTAGTTGTTAGTTTCTATTATTTGTGGGATTTTGGATTATCCCTATTATAAAATGATTTTTCTTGGTGGTAATTTCATGTTTAGTTTTACCTCTATTTTTTTTATGAAAAGGACATTTAAAAAAATATTGATCACAATTTTTTAGAAGTATAATTTGTTATATTCCTATAAGATTGTAAGGTATTATATAACCGATACATGCCTCTAATGGAAATTGCATCTTGGTCATGCTTGCAAAACATAATATGAATGTAAAACCATTTAAAAATAATGTCAATTTAAAAATAATGTCGATATTAAATATTGTAACACAACATAATAAAAATATGTAAGAATTTTTTTATTTTCATGGCAATCTTGTTAGTTATCTTATCAGTTTTCATTGGGATACAAACCCTATAATAATTAATAAGGATTAAATAAAATTGGCATTTACAAATATTTTTTGTTTGCCATATTTGTTTTTTCACTAAAAATTGCTCAGAACTATCAAGTATTAGTTTAGGTTAACAAAATATCAATGATACCTCTATATCCTTACATTTAAATTTAGAACTAAAAATATTAATGGAATCTAATGCATCAAAATAAATATTCACATAATAGACTTTCCACCATGATAAAAGGTACTGATGCCATTTATTCTATTTATTGACCACTCACATTTCATATTTATCACCTATTAACCAGTGGGTCAAGTCAAACTTAGATCCATCATCATGCCATGCATTAGAGATAGCAAAATGTAGTTATGGTCATTACCCAATATATTAACATACACAGTTTAAGGCTTTCTATTTCGTTAAAAATAAGCGAAGAGTAATTTTTTCATCATATTTAATGACAACTAATGGCCATGGAAAAATAGTTTTGACCCATAAAATAGCGATTTACATATTTTATCAATGTAATACGAAACTACTCTCATGGATTGTGCTCTTTTTTATAGTTTGTTTTTTGACAAGTGAAATTTAAATGTCTCCATCCTACCTTTTAATAGATAACTTTAAATGACCACCACCATGGAAATTATCTAGCATTGAAATACAATCGTTTATAAGTGTGATTCTATAAACGAAATTGATAAAAAATATCTATATAGTTTCTAATTTTTAAAAATAAATTTAAAATAATTGTACTCAAGACTGTAAAAAAAATTAGTGTAAACTAGTAAAACACTTATTTAAAATGAAGTAAATTAAAATCTAATTGTAGACATTCAAAAATGGTATTACATACTTGTAAATGTTAGTGTTGACCTACCTTTAGCCTACATTACTTATGTATACATAATTGTCTCTTATTTGACATTATCTTATGTCCACATGCCTTATATGGGTCTAACCCTCCAAGTTGCTATTAGTCACATAAAACAATTCTTATAGTCTATGTGAAACCAATTATTTATCCTACTCATATGCCCCCACATCATCATATTATTGTTATTATCTATTATAAAATATCATCATACTCTAAACATACCATCTAAGTTTACTTCTTGAGTTTCAGTGTTTTGTCACACACCAAGAAATGGTAAATTTTAAAACTTAAATATTTTAAATGTGTCAACCCATCTATTTAACACATTGATGGGATGATAAATTAATCAAATATTATCATATGAATAAAAATTAGGTGTAATAACCCATTACTAAAATACTACACCATTTCAATCTGTATTTACTAATATGAACTCCTATAAGGATGGTTAAAAGGCTATTAGATCCTTGTAGACATATGGAGGAGTTGGCTAGATTGAAAAATTGTTAGAAGATAAACAACAATGTCTGCTAATGGAAAACTATGAAACTAAATTTCAGATTTGCATAATAAGTAGAGATTTACTCTTTTGTTATTTTTGATGTTTTCTCCAAAGTGTTAAGATGTTGTGTAGTTTATAACTATATTGTCTTTGTTATATAATTATCATCTTGTTTTATATATAAAATATAGATCTCATTACTTATTGTTTTATTATTATTTTTCCATAATGTTATTATTCATATATTATCCATGTGAATTTGTGTCTTTTATATCCATACTATTCATCGTAGTATCAAATCAATTAAAATGGATAACTAGGATGATAACTTCTAAAACATTTTAAGTTAAAATATTATATTAAGATTTATCAAAGTCTTTTATTCTTTTAAAGTTTTATTGTCAATGAAGTTTTAATAATTATATTGATTTAATTTTTTAGATATCTATTTATGATTGTAATGGTACAATCCAATTTTACAAATTATCGCATGGCCATCTATCACTTCTAAACTATTCATTGATTTTTTCAATTAACATATGATATTATAAGTCATTTATTTACTTATTAACATATTTTTAAATATAATTTTAATTTTTTTTATATTTTAAATAAATAAATAAAATAATTAAATATAAGTTTAACATGACTGATCATATTTTTGCATGCATATTTCAACCATCAATTTCAGCTTTTAAACAAACAAACCGACCAATTAAAGTTAGGTTTAACACGCCTATTCTAGTTTTGTATTAATGAATATGATTATGAAGATAAAATAATGATACAATATCATAGTTGAATGAAGGGAAATGAGGTGAAAATAAGAAAAATAATTTTTAAAAAGTTATTTGATTTGATAGTCATGTGTTTTTACACAACATAATAAATAAATTGTAACTAACACAACATGATATAGATAAAATATTAGAAACCAATCCTTTTAAAAATACATGATAAAGATAAATATAAAATGGCAAAAGAGACACAAACTTAAATGGAAAGGGACATGATAATAAATGATCACTCATTATTTTTTGTCTGGGCTTAAGTCGCCTCAATGAAGCCATACAGAGTGTAGACAATTTTTTAGTCAGATCTTCCCCTTTGGATCAAATAAGTGTTAATAGAGGTAATAAAACTAGCAAGAATGCTAAAATTTTGTGTATCACTCAAGTCAAGGGAGGAGATAGATTTAGAGTGGAACCCATGGTACCTCAAACAAAAATTAAGCAAACCAATATAATTTTAAGACATTTTTAGATTTTAAATAAATAAATAAAGATAGGTTTAACATGACTAACATATTTTTTGCATGCATATTTCAACCATCGATTTCAGGTTTTAAACAAATATAAAAACCAATTGAAAGTAGGTTTAGCATGTGTATTCTAGTTTTGTATTAATGAGTATGATGATGAAGAGAAGATAATGATACAATCTCGTAATTAAATAAAGGGAAAGGAGGTGAAAATAAGAAAACTAAATTTTATAAAGTTTTTTGATTTGATAGTCATGTTTTTTTTACACAACATAATAAATAAACTGTAACTAACACATCTTGATAGAGATGAAATATAAGAAACTGATCCTATTAAAAATACATGAAAAAGATAAATAGAAAATGAAAAAAGAGACACCAACTTAAATGGAATGGGACATGATAAGAAATGATCATTCATTATTTTTTGTGTGGGTTTAAGTGGACTCAATGAAGTCATAAGGAGTGTAGACAAATTTCTAGTTAGATCTTCCCCTTCCTCTCAAATAAGTGTTAATAGAGGTAAGAAAAATAGAGAGAGTGATAAAATTTTGTGCATCACTCAAGTCAAGGGAGGAGATACATTTAGAGTGGAACCCATGGTAGCTTAAATAAAAAATAAACAAACCAATATTTGGAGGGTCCTTAAACAAGGTGTGCTCACAATAGTCATAGACAAGATCATGGGTTATGACCCACATGTTTCCTTGGAATTTTAAAAGTCATGGAATGCCTACAATATCTTTGTCTAAAGTGTTTTGTTTGATGTTTATGAGGAGGGTATTGAAAATGTACCTATTTGAGAATATAATGTAGAAAATTATATAAACAAAAAAGGCAGAAGAAATAAGAGGTATCCTCTTTTTTTATTGGCAACAATAAAATGATTGAGTTTCAATGAGGTTATCTCAAGGATTATATACAAAATCCATGGAATGAGCTCATTCACCAGGTTATGAGGTATTTCACTTTGGAAGGGAGATATAAAGTTGTTATGTTTCATTATTTTATCTTTTTAAATCATTTTAAGGATAAAAAATAATAATATTTCCTTTGTATATTATGATCTCTATGGATAACTCTATTATGGATGTGTAATGTGATAAGTGTTTTCTCCCCCTCCATCAAATTTAAATCTATCTCCTCTTCCACCATGCTAGAAAATAGATCTTTGACCCTTTTTCCCAACAACAACTCAAATCATGTGGTGGTTGATGTTGAAAAACCTAATGTCCAACCTAAATCTCTAAAATATGTTTCTATCATTATCCCTCCCATAAACACTAGTCCAAATAAATCAACCAAAAATAATAATTTATAAAATAATATCACATGCCTTTGAAGGCACTGAATTTTTGATGATTTTATTCATGAAAGATGAGGATAGTTTATACAATGTAAAATTAGTTGAAACATGTTACATAAATTTAACTACCTAAATAATATGCTACCCAAAAATCTAATAACAAATAGGTAATTAACAATGTAATAAATAAAACAACTACGCTAACATTACCCCATTTACTAAATTGATTTTACAAATGTACCCCAAAAAATAGACCAAATAACACCATGCCAAGTGATTTGGTGAGTATATCTGCTATATGTGAATTTGTTGGGAGGTACTAGAGCTAAATGTGGTGGTTCAAGAATTATTCTCAAATGTAAGGGAATTCTAACTCAATGTGTTTGGTTCTTTCATGAAATACTAGATTATTAATAGGATTCAAAACACATTGATTGTCTAGAAAATGTTTGGTGATTGATCTTCAGGAAATTATATGTTAGATAGAATATGACATAACCAAAATGATTAGCACATGGCTCCTCATGTGACATGGTATTCTACCTCTATGGATGAGATATAAACTATATATTAATTCTTACTAATCCACAAAATTGACCTATATCTAAGATGAAATATATATCCTGAAGTTGATTTCTTATCATCAATACATGTAGCATAGTTCGACTCTGTGTAACCCTAAAATAAGAAAGCTGAATTCTTTTTATATTATAGACCATAATCAAATGTTCCACTGACATATCTCAAAACCTTCTTCACTGCAACCTAATGACACTTCTTTAGCTCTTGCATGAATCTCAAAAGATAGATGACAATAAAGAATATGTCTAGTCTAGTATATGTCAATTAAATGAGACTCCCAACAAGCTGTTTGTAGTGAGTTTCACCTACTTGAGGTGAATCCTAAAATGAAGATAGTTACAAACATTTTTCCATTAGAGTTGACATCAGTTTAAAATCTATCATCCCATATTTATCAAGTAGCCTCTTGGCATATTTTATCTGTGAGACAAAAATGTGATTATTTTTTTTGCATTTATTCATGCCAAGATAGTAATGAAGTAAACCCAAGTCTTTCATGTTGAAGGATTTATTCAATTCATTATTTAATTCTCCAATGAGATTATTTTAGCTTCCTATGATCATAAGATCATCTACATACAAAAAATAATGACAATCTGATAACATAGATATTTTAGCATAGTAAATATTAGGATAAATATTAGATTATTTTTTGGTATTATATAATACCTTTATAGTTGATAATATTTTATAGACTCTTCCCTTCCTACGAGTCAGTTATCTATTTTAAGTAACATGTTTTTTTATAAATTCTAATCTACTCTTCACGAATAAATTATCAAAATACATTGGTTTATTTACAAGTTTGGTATTAGAGCTTTTAAAAATCCTGATCAGCACAACAAATCATGGCAGAAATGAAGGTACAATTGATGTACAATAATAGTTTGGCATGAGGAAGTACGTAGTAGAAACTTGGAAATCACTAGAAAGACATACAACAAAGAAGTAAAAACCTATCACAACATAACCCTGTAGTAGTTTATTGAAGCCTTCATATGCCTAATCAACACCTCTTAATGAAAGCATGGAATGGCAAAGGCAACAAGGAAGCATTGCAAGTAGGCAAACAATTAGGAGTAAGATGAATTTAGGAAGTACAATAACTATCCTCCATTAGTTAGTTGCAAAATAAATTTTTAGAAAGAATTATCTACATTTCATGGTTAGCAATGAATTACAATGAATTAAAATCAAAATACAATTCTAAATAAACATTTTCATCCATTAGTATCTTTGGAGGGTACATGAATTATTTAAATATCTATCACCTTCTGCAAGTCTGAGAGATTCAGAATGTAACCTACAATAATTAGTGATGTAAGCAATAGTTTGTAATGGTATTAAATGAAAAGAAGCCCAATGATTGGAGGACACCATTGAAAGTTAGAAGGATATCATTAAAGATTAGCATAGACACTCAAAAAACTTGTGGTAGAGAATTTCATATGGAAAATAAAAGAGACAATCCCCGAATTTGATAGGAGACATATTGTACAAGCCCAATCTTGTAAGCAGTAAAAGGGAACCTAGTGTTGACATGTTTGTCCATATTTTATGGGAAATATATATCATTACAAACCCAAGCTTGGTTGAAAACCACCCAAGGAAGAAGAGATCATGGTAGCAGCCAAACGTTAAGCAAGAGAACCTATAAAGATGAGATGTGAGTGAAACTATGGTGTATGTCCAATGTGAAGGATAGTACCGAAAGCCACCAAAGAGACTCATAGGGCATGGAAAAATATCATGATGCTCAAGAGAGCTCTGTTATCTACTTTTCCTTGCTATAAGCCCTACATGATTGTGTCAACCTTCAGTTTGATGAGATAATATTCAAAGGACTTATTGAATATTTATTATTTGACGTATGCTTTGAAGTAAATATAATATGACTAGAACCGGAAGCTAGATACGATGTAGACTACAAAGATGAGGTTGAACACCCAAATAAATGTTCCCATCTCTCAACACATAATTATCAAGACCATTTCCAAGCTCAATTTTCACACCAGTGAGTAGAAAGACTTTTAATTCTCTCCCATAGCACTAAAATAAAATATTTTTCTTCACGATGTCTTCTCTAAAATTACTTCTATTAGATGCCCAACTTCTTAAAGGGCTGAAATATGCCACCTAGAAAATGAAGATGTGTACCATCCTTTAGTTTAAAGGACTACGGGGCATCATGACAGTGATCATGAATGTTTTTATTGATCTTGATGCACTAACAAAATATGAAATGACTAATGCTATAGCCTTAATGATAATTATGTTAAGAATCGATAATGACATGTAGATATATGTCAGGGATATTGATAGAGCAAAGATAGCATGGGATAACTTAGCGACCATCTATGAGGTGAAAAATAATACTAAGATACTCCATCTATAGTCAAAACATCACACACTCTCTATTGAATCCGATGAAAGATTTGATGAATTCTTATGTTGGGTGGATGATCTATGAATGAAATTGTTAGCATTTAGTGATATGGTAAATGATCAACTATTGATATAGATCACCTTGAAAACACTTCCTTCACAATACAGAGTGTTCATCATAATGCTAAATATCTCTAAATAGATAGTGTCATTCAAAATACTCATGAACCTATTACGCTAAGAATAAGCCATCAACATAGTCTAAGATGAGTTTCAAGACAAAGATATTATCTCAAATTAGTAATGAGATTAGAAGTCTCAAAAGGGACCTCTAGAGAAGAAACCATAGAATTAGTAGAAATAATAACTATCTTGACATCAAAAATCACAAAAATCAAGGAGGTGGTGTCACATCTATCAAACCAACACTCACAAGACAAACAACTACTAGTATAATGGCCTAAAATAAGGGTCTTTCAATAAAAAAAACACATCCAGGCATGAGAATTCTCATAAATCAAAAAGACATCCCCATCGATGGAAGTAGAATGAACATCTCACAACTCAAGAAGATGATGAATTTAATGAGGAGGCACCTAAAGAAGATAATAACTTAGTGTGAGTCTCCCAAATCTTGTAACCCATAATGAATATTTGGTTGATAGATTTAGGTACCACTAAACACATGCCAGGTGATAAGAATCTATTTGATTCACTGACAAACCAACCCACTGAAGATAGGTTTAGGATCATTGATGATAAAGATTATGTTTCAAAAGGAATAGACCAAGTTACCATTCCTCTTGAAACACTAAAATGTATGGTCACAAATGTATTATATGTTCTAATATATCCATTAAATCTCTTATCAATTAATCAAATTTTAAATCATCATCGAAAGGTTGAGTTTCCTATTGATAATGGCATCAAAACCTTTTTGATATCATGAAAAGGTATGGTTCTTTCTAGAGAATTTTTAAAAGATATATTATTTTCTTTAAATGTTTTTTCATATTCTACAATATCTCTATCTATCTCTACGATAGAATCTACTACTCTCTAGTACTACCGTTATGGTCATCTAACTATTATATCTTTATATCAACTAAGTTCAAAAGGGATGGTACATGGAATTCCCAAGTTGTCCATTTCCTTTCCCATTTATAAATAAATTACTTAGATGTTCACATAGAATGATTATATATCACATAAAATAAGCAGCTATGAGAGATCACACAATAATAATTGATAGTAGAGTAGAATACTAGAAAATATAGCAAAGCCAGTTCGAGGGGAAAACCTCCACAACAATAAACTAAGAGAAGAATACTTAATATGATGATAAAATACTAACCACTATTTCCTATATATAGTCTACTTAGCCATGGTTATTCCATAGGCTGACCTAACTAATAACATAGAGAAATGTAACAAAAATATAAAAGAGGTATGTAAGCCACAAGTCAACAACACATATCCCTATATATGCCAAAGGTTAAGGGTGTAGCATGCCCCTCCCTTCCAAAAAATATTGTCCTCAACACTGAGTCAACTCTAAATGTTGGTGCACAAAGGATTCATCCTCCCAAGTGGCATATTTACAAGTCAAATTCTTCCATTTGATCAGGTACTCCTTAATCATTCTAGGATGTAGCTGCTTAGTGCGTATTTGAAGGATCACCTTAGGATCAGGAATAACTCTTCCTTCTTCATCCAATTCTGGTAACTCAATTTGAGTAGCAACTCTATGTCAAATGAATTTATTTAGGCATGATACATGAATTATTGGATGTATGCAAGTGGAGGAAGGAAACTCTAACTTATAGGCCACACTACTAATTTTTTGCAAGATCTGATAAGGCCCATAATACTTAGGGGAAAAATTAATATCCTTTTTCTATTGCTTCAAGGATATCTACTTATATGGTTGTAAGTGAATAAAGATCCAATCACTAATGTCAAAATGCCTCTCACTCATGTGTTGATTTATCTAATTCTTCATGCAATTCTGGGCCATGGATAAATTTTCATACAAATTTGAAAGAACCAACTATTGATAGTGAATATGTTACTCAACAACATGAACCTTAGGATGGACCTTCAAGGTTGAAGAGATGTATGGAGGGTGGTATCCATATAGTTCCATAAAATCATACATTTTGGAAGAACTATGAACACAAGTATTATACCACCATTCAACAAGTCATAAACAATGAACCCATTTATCCTATTCATAAAAAATAAAACAATGGAGATATACTTCTAGAAATTTGTTGACTAACTTAGTCTATTTATCTTATTAAGGATGATAGGGTGAATTATGAGCCAACTAAGTGCCCCAACATGCAAATAACTCAGTCCAAAAACTACTAATGAAAATGGGATCTCTATCATTGACAATGATCTTAAGGGTACTATGCAATTTTTGAACTATATTGAGAAAAGCAGAAGCTACTATACTAGCAACAAATGGATGTGATAAAGAACCAAAATGAGCATATTTACTGAGATGATCTACCACAACCATGATAATAGTTTAACCATCAGATCTCGATAACCCTGTAATGAAATCCATAGACACCCCTTCCCAATGTTGGATAGGGATGGATAAAGGTTGAAAAAGACCTAAGGTTTTGATGGTTTCTCTTTTATTTTATTTATAAATCATACATTCAGCCACATATTTCCTGACATCCCTTTTGATTCCTTCCCAAAAAAATCCTTCTTGATTTTGTGATAGGTTTTCAAAAATCTTGAATGATCCCCAATTGGAGTTGCATTAAGTTCCTGAAGGATTTTTTGTTTAAGAAGAGAATTATTACATAGGTATAATCTATCTTTATGCCATAATGTATCACCCTTCTATGTGAATTTTTCAAATCCACCCAAACCTTGCTAAAGATTTTGAATCAAATCATGGGTAGTACTATCATTATCCCATTCTAATCATGCTTCTAGCCAATTTGCCTATAGAATGGTCATAAAATATAGCAATGCCTCAACTGATTCATCCTTGCTAGATAGTGCATCTACCATTACATTATCCTTGCCTTTCTTATAAACTATTTAAAAATAATAGCCTAACATTTTAGCTACCCATTTTTTTTGTTCTTCATATGATAATCATTATTCCAAAAAATATTTGAGACTATCATGATCAATCTTTACCTAAAATTGATGACCCATAAAATAAGGCCTCCATTGTTTGATTGCATGTAAAATGGCCATCATTTATTTCTCATAAATGTGCTTGTGTTGATTTATACCCTTAAGTTGATGACTTTCAAATGTAAGTGGTCTTCCTTATTGCATGAGTATAACACCCATACCATACCCAAATGCATCGCATTTAATCACAAAAGTCTTGGAAAAATTAGGAGTAGCCAACACTGGAGTGGTGCACATATCCAATAACAATTGCTCAAATGCCTTGGTAGCTGTATCAGTCTATTGAAAGGAGTCTTTCTTTAACAAAGAGGTGAGAAGGACTACAATGCTACCATAATTTTTGACAAACCTATGATAATAACTAGTTAAACCTATAAATCTCCTTAGTTTCTTGAGTGTCTTAGGAATCATCCATTACTTATGTTTTTGTAAGATCCACTTTCACTCCTGCATGTGAAACTAGATGACCCAAATACTCACTTCACAAGCTTCGAAAGTACATTTGGAAGGTTTGGCATACAACTAATGTTGTTCTAGAATTGATAGTACCTATTTCACATGGTGTAAATGGTCTTCCTAATTTTTATTATAAATGAAGATATCATCAAAAAATACCAGAACAAATTTCCTCAAAAATGGCCTAAAAATAGTATTCATCAAACTCTAAAAGCTGGATGGTGCATTTATTATCCCAAAAGGCATAATCAAAAATAGATAATGTCCCTCATGAGTCTTGAAAGAATTTTTGGGTATGTCTTCATCATAGATCTGGATTTGATGATACCCATAACAGAAATATAACTTGGTAAAATAAAGCACACCATTTAATTCATCTAGAAAATCATCAGTAATAGGAATATGAAACTTATCTTGTATAATGTGTTTGTTGAGTTATCTATAGTCAAGGCACATCCTCCAAGTATCATCTTTCTTTCACACCATGATAATTGGTGAAGAATATTAACTTTGGCTATGGCAAATGATTCTTGCATCCAACATCTCATATACCATCTTTTCAATTTCACTTTTCTAGGCATAGGGATACTTGTATGGCCTGATGTTGGGTGGTGTACTACCAAGAATAAGTTTAATATCATGATCATGTGTGTGGATAGGTGAATTGATTTTGGTATGTCACAAAAAATAACTGATTGGGCATCAATCATTTATTGTAGATTAGATGGTGTAGATGGTTGAGTTAGCTAAACTTCTATGGAAAATAAGAAATCTACAAATCCTTCAACTCCCTTTTATAAAATATTTGTTATTTGATGGGAGCTAATAAGTTATGGAGATTTGTCTCTTAATCCCTTAAGCTCAAATGTTCTTCTCTCAGAATGAAAATTCATGAATAACTCCTTAAAATTCATCTCAATAGTGCCTAAAGTGGTGAGCCACTATACTCTAAAAACAATATTAGCTCCCCCCATGGGTATATCAAACATAGGAAAATCCAACAAGTAATCTCCAATGGCCAAATTAATACTATGGAATTTTCCTAAACAACTAATAGTACCACCATCTACAATCATGACTTTAAACTTTGTAGTGAGATAAATGAAATAGTTCAAGTGAGAAGCCAACTTACTATTGATGAAGTTATGTGTGCTCCCAAAATCAATCAATACATTGACCTTCTATTTCTTTAGGAAACCCACCACCTTAAGATTTTGGGGAGTACTAATACCTGAAAGGGTTTGATAGGAAATAGGAGGCTGAGAGTCTTCAGATTCATCTTCAAGACTTTCATCCTCACCAATTGCCTCTTCATCATTGTTATCCTCATTGGCACCTTCAATGTAAAATAACTTCTTTTCAGCACAACTATGGTCTTTTCTTCATTTAATATCACAACCATAACACAACCCTTTGGATTTTTTCTCCTTAATATGTCAAGGTGTTAATTTGGTGAGTTGAGGATATGATGGTACTAAAAAGGTACGATCATGATTAGTAGTGAAGGTTTTCTATTTGACCATCTATTTTTCCTCTGCTATGCACGACCATGGGATAACTTATGATATAGATGTTGGGTTAGACATCTGAATCTCCAATTGGATGCTATATTTGAGGCCACCCAAAAATAGATCAATAAAATTTTATTTAGTGATGTCTTCAACCCATAAGGATAGATTCTAAAATTAAAGAATATAATCCTTCTTAGTTGCTATTTGCCATAGTTTCGCTAACTGGTTGAAGTAGTTATAAGAGACATTATTCTGATAATGAGCAAATAATTCATCAGTGAAAATTGACCATGTAATAGGAGCACCGTTATTTTTCTTTTGAGCACATAACCAACAATACCAAATGATTTTTTCAGATTCCAGATATAGAGACACCACTATAACCTTTTGAGAACTAGGAATTTGATGTAAATCAAATAAATTCTCAATTTGGGTAATCCAAGTGAGAGGATCCTTACCATCAAACTTATGCATGTCCACTTTTGGCAACATCAATTTCACACCATAATTGAAGTTGTGAGTGTTGAGAGGAGGAGGACATGAATAATGAAGTGGAGGTTTATTTGACTGTAACTGAGATGAAAGGGAAGCCAATCAAGTAGTGGTCTAATTCAATTGAGTGTGAGCCCCATTAATAACTTTATGTATCCCTAAAACATTAGTTTGAACTAGAAAAAAGTCATCATGCTACACCAAGTCCTTTATGTTAGCCTAAAGTTGATAAATCAACTAATCTAAAGTTCCAGATTCTATGTCACTCATAGAAGGAGTATTAGGAGTTTCTTGCCCCCCTTTTCTTCCTTGTGTAGAAGGACCAGCCATATACAAACCTTAGGAGGGTTTTTGCCTTGAAAAAAAATGTACCAAGAGATGGTACCATTGTGGTCACCTTGTAAAGATGAATACAACAACTAACTTTACGCATTAGGGTAAAAATTTTGACACCCAAAAAGTGTACCGATAGAATATACCATTATGATCATCTCGTCGAGATGCATCCAATGACTGTAATTGTGTAAAGTGAAAACAAAATTTCTAATTTTGTTTTTTTAATTTTTTTTTCAAAAAAGCATTTAGAATAATACTATGCTAACAAAAAAAATTAATTCTTCCTGGATTGCAAGTTATGTATTTTTGCTCCTTCCTCTTGTAGAAGTCATGCCTTGTTAGATCCAAAAACAAAACTATATCAAACTTGCCCAAATCAAATATTTTATACCACTTGTAATTAAATTACTTAGATGTTCACACAGAGTGATTATATATCACATAAATAAGCAAATATGAGAGATTGCACAATAATAATTGACAACAAAGTAGAATACTAATTAATATACAAATCCACTTAGAGGGTGTAACCTCCAAAATAATGTACTAAGATCAAATTACTTAACATGATGATCAAAGACTAACCACTACCTCTTGTATATAGTCTACTTAGCCATAGTTATTCCATAGGCAGACTTAACTAAAAACATAGATATATTTAATAAGAATAGAAAAGAGGTATGTAATCCATAAGTCAACCACACATATCCCTAGACATGCCAAAGGTTAAGGGTGTAACACTATTTACCTTGGATGTCTTGTAGGTAAACAACATAGCGAACCATTCAAGGAAAACTCATTTCATGAAAAAAATATTTGGAGGTTGTTCATACCAATATGAACGACCTATTACCTACTTCATTTTTGGGATACAATTACTTTAAGCTATTCATGGATGACTAGTCTCAGAAGACATGGGTGTTTTTCCTGAAATAGAAGAGTAAGGCCCTTCATCATTTCTAGTTCTTCTATCAATAGGTTGTTAAGGAGACTAGACAACCTCTTCTTTACCACCACTCAGATCAAGGGGGGAATTCACATCAAATAAGTTTTTGGCATTCTTGAAATAATAAGGCATCAAATAGAATTTGAGTTCTCCCTACACACCCCAACAAAATGGAACTATTGAGTGATGTAATCATAAAATGATGGAAATGGCTCACTACATGCTATCAATAGCAAAGATGGATAAATGATATTGGGCAGAAGTAGTCTAGATAGTTTTTTACCTTGTCAATAGGGCACCAACAAATATTTTAAAGAACAAACTGCTAGAAGAGGTATGGAGTGGTAAAAAGCGATCAATTTCTCATCTATGAGCGTTTGGTTCCATAGCATTTATGGATGTCCTAGCTCAAAAGAGGAATAAAATCAAGTTAAAAACACTCATGTGCATCCTATTGGGATATATTAGTACCTTGAAAGTGTACAATCTCAAGGATCATGAGATGAATAAAATCTATGAAAGTAGAGATGTGGTTTGTGATGAAAAATATTTTGACTTAGTGATGCAAAAATAAGAGTCAACACCAACCACCTCTCACCAATTACTCTCTGAGTTAGATGATGAGGAGACTTATCACAGAGAATATGAGTTGGAAGGGGAAATTTATGTTCATCTTGGATAATTAGAACATCCACCAGGTAGTTCTTCACATAAGCAAATAAGTTATTCACATTAGCAATAGAGTTATCATCTGAAGAGGGTACAAATCACCATCAGAGACTCCCATACTTCATCTAGAGTCAAAACGAGGAGTTGGACAAGAAATGAGGTAGATTTGGCACTCATGAGTACAATAGTTGATAGCTCCAAACATGATAATGTTCTCTAAGAACCAATTCAACCATAATGGAAGAGACCGATAGATGCTGAATATGACTCACTCATGTAGAATCAAACTTGGAAACTTGTTGATCTGCTTATAAGAAAGAAACCCATAGGCTATAAATGGATTCTAAAAACTAAATATAAGGTAGATGGATCCATGAAAAATCACAAATCATGACTTGTAGTGAAGGGATATTATCATAAAGAAGGCACTAACTATGAAGAAACATTTGTAGCCACTTTGAAAATCAAGACCATTAGAGTTGTTTTCACACTAGTAGCATAAAATGGATGAAAACTTCAATATATAGATGTCAAGAGTGATTTCCTAAATGGTGATCTAAAATAAGAAGTATACATGACCCAACTAGAAGGATTTGTTCAATAAAAACATCCTAAAAAGGCATGCCATCTCATTACATCACTATATGGACTGAAATAAGCTCCTGGGGCATATTACATCAAAATAGATCTTTAGATTTTTCAATTTGGTTTTATTCATAGCCCCTTAGATTCCAACTTTTACATAAATAAGATAGGGACAAAAATCATCATTCTTGTTTTATATGTGGATGTTTTTGTGATCACTAAAAGTTTAGAAGATTAGGTTGATATTGTGAAGAATTACCTTGATATATCTTTTGACATGACTAATTTGGGGAAACCACATTATTATCTTGACTTGGAGATATGGTAGAAACAAAATCACATTTTTATCTCCCAAATAAAATATGCCAAGACACTCTTAGAAAAGTATAGAATGTCATATTGTAAACCACTTTCAACACCAATAGAGAAAGGTTTATAACTCTCTCAATTCCAGTACTCACCTCAAGTGGATGGAACTTTCTATAGATAACTCATTGGGAGTCTCATCTACTTGAACTACAATAGACTAGATATATGTTTTATTATGAGTTATCTTTCAAGATTCATGTAAGAACCAAATAAATATCACTATGTTATAGCAAACCATGTTTTGAGATATGTTTAAGGTACATTTGAATATGGCCTCTAATACAATATGAATACTCAGTTATTCTTGTAGGGATATGTTGACTTAGACTATGTTAGATCTATTGATGATAGAAAGTCAACATTAGGTTAGATATTTCACCTTGGATCTGAACCAACCTCATGGATTAGTAAGAATGAAATTATTGTTTGTCTCTCATATATTGAGGTAGAATATCATGCTGCACATGAGCTATGTGCAAAGTAATATGATTACATCACATTTTAGTTTATATGTGCTTAAGTGAAAAGAATCCACCTATCATTCATTGTGATAATCAGGGTGTGTTGAAGATTGTGAAGAGCCTTGTTTTTCATGAAATAACAAAACACATAGAGGTGTAAGGTCATTAAATTTGAGAGCAAGTCTTAAACCACCACATCTTTCTCTAGCAGTACCCAGTAGATGCATAGATAGTAGATATACTCACCAAATCCCTTGGAAAGGTGAAATTTGAGTTATTTAGGGTGTACATTTGTAAAAATAATGTAATAAGGGGGTGAATGATAGTGTAGGTATTTTATCATAGCAAATATTAGGATAAATATTACATTATTTTTGAGTATTTGATAATACCAATATAGTTAGTACAATAGCTCTAAGAGGTCGTTGGGGTTAGAGGCACCCACACCTTTTCCTTTCTCTTTGCATGCTACTTGATTTGTGTGTGAGGGGTTTCTTTGTTCTATAAGTACAGTTGTGGTGGCCTCATGTGGGGTGTGAGGGTTTCTTTTGCTTACTGCAGTTTCTTATTTCTTGCTTTTGACTGATCTTATTTTTTCCTTGGTAGCTCTTTACTCGCAGTTGGTGTGGTGTAATCTAGTTATTGGGAAGGTTGATTTTTTGTGGAGGGTTTATATTCTTTAGAAGAGAGGGTATTTTCACAACACTACTATTTTTTCTTCATTTTTGCCACTTATTTCACCTATTTTTGGTTTTTTGCTTGGTGGCTTTGGTTGTGATAGGGGAATCTTTGGTTTTGTTCCTATATGGCACTGCACACATCCATAAACAAGCCTAATTTTACCTCTTCTCCACTTAGTAGGGGTATAATCTCTTCAGACATAACTTTTACTAGTGAGAGGTCATAAAATAATGGTGCCTTTATATAATATAAGGTGAATGGGTGTTTGGAAAGGGTACTAGAGCATCTGATGTTGATTATCCAACCTAAATATGTAGTTAAGGATATGGAATAATATATCAATCATATTTTTTTTTGCATTTTCATGGGGATGCGAGTGTCACTTCCATTTCTTAATTCATGGGTTCGCAAGTACTAAAACATAGAAGGCAATTTTGATATAATGCTGGCAGTCAATAATTTTTTCAAGGTGTATTTCTCCTATATGGAAGATAGGAACTGAGATTTTGAAGGTGTGTCTTACTTTTACAACTAGGTGAGCCTCTTCATCAAACCTTGGCATGTGGCTTTCAACTCTATGGAAGAGCTCCCTTCTAGGGTTCTAGTTTGGGTATGCCTTCCTTGGCTACCTCTGGAATGTTACTGCAATGATATATTGCATATGGTTTCTATTTTGCTTGGTAAGCCTATTAGGCCTTCTCAATAGACTCTAATTAAAACAATTTTTTCCTTTGCTCAGTTGTATATTTAAATTGATTTAAATAATTCATTGTTGGATTCGGTTGAAATGAGCATTGGGGAAATGTTTTGGACCCAATAATTGGATTATGAGGCATTATCATTTCATTATTGCTTATGCCATGAATATGGCCAAATTTTATATAAGTGCCCCAAAGCTGTTAGTGTTGATAGCTTGGGTAAGGCTCTATCTTAGCCTACTCTAGAGGTAGATAAGGGTAAATATCCCATGTAAGGGGTGGTAATAGATAAGGAAGGTTTTGTTCCGGTTAAGCCTCATAATAGAAGTAGGGGTCAAAAGAGGACCCTTAGAGATAGGCAAAAAGAAGAAAATTTTAAGAGGATTGATGCCTTAGAAGAATTGGTTAAGGAGGAGGGTGTTCCCCTTGGCATTCAAGTGGTTGATAGCTCTTTAACTAAGGAGCACCTCAAGCTTAAACTAAGTGATGCATCCACCCTAGCTTTGGTGGGGGGTCAAACAACTTAGATGGACATAGATCTCCCTCCCATAGTTCCTATGCTTTGGGGAATCAATTCACTACCAAAAGTTATAATGGATTTTATTACTCTTGGTTCAGGGCTTATAGTTGAGAAAAGTGTTGAGGAATTAGGTAAAAGCAAGGCATCCTCTCTAATTTTGGGCTTGTAGCAAAAACCATTTAAAAAGGGGGCTCCTAAGAAGCCTTTTAAAGTGGGAAGAAAGAAGTATCTAGAAAAGGTTAAGTTAATAGGTGAGATTTTGGTGGAGTTTGGTTTAATGAGGACTATTGATTCTAACATAACCCAACCTCATCAATGATTGTGGTTTCTTGGAATGTTAGGGGTATGAATATCATCCCTATACAAAAGGCTATTCATGAGTTAATTTGTGTTTTTTCTCCTAAAATGCTTTTCCTGTAGGAGACTAAGTTGTTTGTTTAAAGTATGTTGAATTTGGCTTCAAAGATCTAGGGTAGAGGCCAGTGCTAATGTGTAGGGGCTCAAGGCAGCTCTAGAGGACTTGCTTGTTATGGGATCCATGAAGATTTATTCTTATTTGGTGGATCTCCTATAGGTACTCTATATCTCTTATTGCTTCAAGTTTGGAGTCAAGTGAGAAAATTATTTTCTCTAACACATATGCTCCTAATGATTTCCTTGGCAAGTCACATTTGTGGTCACATGTTAGATACCTACTTTCTTTGAACCCTTTTACTCCTTAGATTCTGGTAGGGGACTTCAATGCTATATCTTCTTTAGAGGAGAAAAGGGGTGGGACTTCCCATTGGGACCCCTCCTTAGATCTCGTTAGGGATAATGTCACAATTTTAAACTTGGTGGATATCAAACCCTTGATTGGCATGTTTACCTAGAACAATAGGAGGACTGGTGATGTTTCCATTTTAGAAAGCTTGGATAGGTTCTTAGTGTCCATATTTTGGGTTGGTGATAGATAGATGAATAGCTTTGAGATTTTATATTGGTGGGTCTCTGATCATTGGTCGATCAAATTCTCTGATCACTTGTCTAGATATTCCAAAAAGTATTCTTTCAAATTCTAACTCATTTGGCTTTGGGATGCATCAATTGATGATCTTACTCCTGGTTAGTGGATCTCTAGGAAGTTATATTTTGGCACTCTATGTACTCATTTACCAAGAGGTTACAATATATCAAGTATATGTTGAAGTGATGGAATAAACACCCTTTTAGAAATGTTTTCTAGGATAAAAGGGTTGCTCAAGAGCACTTGCATTACATTAATCAACAGATCCAAGCTCAAGGGCTCTTTAAGGAATTGAATGTGTTAGAAGCTATGGTGGTGAAGGATGTGGAGGAATGGGAGCTTCGTGAGGATTTTTTTTGGAAGCAAAATTACCACATCGATTAGCTCTAGAAAGGCAATAGGAATACTTCATTTATCCATAATTTGGTAAAAGACAAAAGGCAAGGTAATATCATCTCTTCTCTTAAGTATCCCGAGGGGGAGTTCTTTTATTCCTCTACTGACATTTTGAAAGAATATTTTCATTTTATTGCTTCCTTGTTTTTTGAAGATTCCCCTCCTCCTAGTGAAGATGAAGCTACTATCTTAGCCTGCATCAATCCTTTGGTGACTAGGGAAATGAATTATTTTCTTCTTAAATTGATTTACTTGATAGAACTAGTAGATATAGTGTTTCAAATTAAGAAAGGAAAAGCTCCAGGTCTTGATAGGTTTTTGGTTTAGCTTTTTTAGGATTTTTGGAAAGTAATTAAGCTTGAGCTTCTTGAGATTGTCTAAGCGTCTCAAAAGAATAATCAAATGCTAAGATCCTTTAATGCCACTTTTTTGGCTCTTATTCCTAATTGGGAGTAAGCTAATTATTTGGACCTTGTTAGACAAATTTCCCTATGTAATGTGGTGTAAAAAATAATTATGAAGATGAGTATAGAATGCATAAAGCCATGGTTAAGTAGATCAATTTTAGAGTAGGGGGTCTTGTGGTTGATAGGTAGATTCTTGATGGTTTTGTTATTACAGCAGAGACTATGCATTCCATGGCCTCATCTATAGATAAGCTGATGTTTATTAAGTTAGACATGGCTAAAGCTTATGATCATGTCAAATGAGATTTTCTATCTAAGATTCTAAGGGATTTTGGGTTTGACTGTGCTTAGATTGAGTGGGTTATGAACTATGTTACTTCTTCCTCCTTCTCCATGCTGGTCAATGGGAAGTCTTCTAAGCTATTTGGGGTATCTAAGGGTCTTCAAAAAGGGGATCCATTATCCCCTTAATTATTTATATTGATGGTTGAAATGATCATGAAATTTATTAAGTCTCGTGCGGAGCTAGGTCTCATTTAGGGTTGGTGCTGGATAATAATTTGCCCTACCAATCCAATCCTTAATTTTTAGATGACACGAATCTAATGGGATTAGCCAAAGAAGAAGAAGTGGTTAATTTTAGGAAGGTCCTAAACTATTATTTGGCTACTTCAGGACAAATAATCAATGAAGGCAAGTCTTTTATTTATTTCTTTAACACTCCTAAGCTTATTCAATAGAGAATTACTAGAATTCTCAGGTTTTAGATTGGCTTGCTTCTATTTGTCTATCTTAGTATTCCTATTGCCATTAACACACATTGAAGGTTGTTTTGGTAGAATGTTATTGAGAGGTTTCATAAAAAGGTTAGTCACTAGACTTGTGGGTGGCTCTCTACTATTGGTAGAGTGACTCTTCTAAAGTCTATGGTTCAAGATCTGCTATTATATAGGTACTTTGTGTTGACTACCCATACCATATTTATCAAGGACTTTGAGATCCTTTACCATCAATTCCTCTAGTCTAGTAACCTCCTCTCGAGTAAGTGGAGCCTTGTTAAGTGTGATGATGTGTGCCGACTGAAGTAGGAAGGTGGTCTAGGACTATGCTGGTATGACTTGAATAGGCAAGTCTTGGTGGTTAAAATTTATTGGAGATGGTTCTCTCAATAGTAGTAGGCTTGGACTAAGATCCTCACCTAAAAATATATTAGGGGTGTGGAAAGTGAGGATGTGCCTAGATTCACCCTTATGGGTAAAGGCTCTATGATTTGGGGTACCCTCAAAAGGAGTGACAAACTAGTCAAACAAGGATTGTTTTGGGTTTGTAGTAGAAGATCAGAAGCTCTCTTCTGGTTTGATTCTTAGGATGGTCACCCTCTTATTATCACAATGCACCCTCACTTGTAGGATCTATGTAAGATTTTTATGGACGTTGGATGGAGTCACATGGTAGACTTCAAAACCCCTTCTATTATAGCTTAGGCTACTATGTGTAGTTGAAAAGACCTACATGAGTGGCCTCCTTGGGGAATAATGGAAGATCATCAGGAGGTGGCCAACATTTTAATTGGTAGGATTTGTAACTCTCTTCTGGAGAGGGATGTTCTGGCTTGGGGTTATGACCAAAAAGGTAAATTCTTTGTTGCCTACTTTTATCAGGTGATAGATAAACAAATTTTTGGGTGTAATAGGGTCTCCTGGTGGAAATAGATTTGGAATAAGTGCTCTTGGAAAAAGTACAATTTCTTCTCTTGTATAGTGGTTTATAATAGATGTTTGACCTAAGATAATCTTTGAAAGTAGGGTTTTTAAGTCCCCTGTATGCACATCTTGTTATCTAAGAGTGAGGAGAGTACTTATCATCTCTTTTATTAGTGTTCTTTCCTAGAGGGATTTGACACCTCTAGTGGGAACTCTTAAAGTAGCTGTGTAGACATGCATCTTATTTAGAAGACATTTGGAATAGGTTGGGGAAATCTCTTGCTAATAATTATTTTTTGAACATATCTTGGACAATTAGTCTCAGCTTAATTATTTGACATATTTGGTTAGAGCGTAATCGTAGGATATTTTTAGATAAGAAGCTTCAGTTGTGACAGGTCTGGTTGAGAATATTTGGAGTCATTTAGGAGACTTTGGTGACCAAGTGTGATTTTTTGGTCCTCGTGTATCTTGGGGATATGGTCATGGTCCAGACTTTGGGGCTTTCAGTTTGTGATAGGGGCAGGCCAATGCCTAGTTTGGGGTGGAATGTTAGAGGGAATGTTCTGAGAGATGGTCATTAAAATCCCCCTCCTCTTTGAGTACTAAATATTAATAATGACAGGTCTTCTAGAGGCAATCCTTATCATGATGGGGTTGGTGGCATTGACAGGGATTGTTCTTGAGTGGTAGTGTTCTTCTTCTTGGAGTATAGAGGTCAACACTCCAACAATTTTATGGAGGCTATGGCTATTTTCTTTATATTGAAAAGGGCTTGTCTCTTTGTTAGAGAAGGATAATTTGTGAGTCCAATTCTTAGATTGTGATTGACTTATTGAATATGTATCAATTAGAAGATGTGAATTAGTAGTTGTCTATGGTGGTTAGATAAATCATTTCTTTGGGTGGGGTCCTATATTTTATCACCTTATGCCGTGTACCATGGGAGTGGAATAGGGTGGTTGATGGCTTGACTAAATGGGCATCTGAGCAGATGAGAACTTGGCTTTGTGCATATTGGGGTTATCTTCCTAAGGATATTTCTTAGGAACTTGAGGATCTGGTTATGGATTATATGAGATGTTTCTTGGGAGTTTCTTGATGGTTTTTGAACACTAGAGGGTTGGTTGTACTTTCTTACTTTGTATAATGTTCTTCGATCAATAAATTTATGACCCTCTTTTTAAAAAAAATACTATTACAGTTGCTCAAATTTTCTAGATTCCTCCCTTCCTGTGAGTCATTTATCTATTTTACGTAAAATGTTTTGTATAAATTATGATTTACTCTTCATGATTAAATTATCAAAATAAATTGGTTTGCTTACACAAATTTAAATGTGAGGTGCTACAAATGAATCCATGTTGTAATAGATGATCCGCTATCTTTATGTATTATTCCCTATGTGCTTGCTTCAGTCTGTAAAGTGACCTAATTATACTACATACCTTTTGTGGTTGTGGTTCATCAATGAAGCCTTCTAGATGGGTCATGTACATTTCCTCTTTGAGATCACCATTTAAGAATGCTCTTTTAACATCAATCTATTGAAGCTTTCATCCCTTTTGTATTATGACTGCGAAAATAACTCTGATGGTCTTGAGCTTAGTAGTGGGTGCAAAGGTCTCCTCATAATCAATTCCTTCTTGTTGAGAATATCCTTTTGCAACAAGTTATGATTTGTATTTGTCAATGGATCCATCTGCCTTGTATTTTGTCTTAGAAATCCATTTGTAACCAATGGATTTCATTTCTATATGTAGATTGATAAGTTACCATGCCCCATTTTGTATGAGGGCATGATATTCAACATCCTTGGTCTTATTCCACTAAGGTTGACATAAAGCCTCTCGAAATCTCTCTAGTTCGGTGCTGTCAACTACTAAACTTATTAGTGTGAGATTAACCTCATTTTTCACATGTCTTCTCATCTGAACTCTTGATGAAGTATCTGGATTAGACTTCATGTGTGAGTCCATGATGGTGCTTTCTACCCATTTCGGATATCAATATTGTTGTTCATTTGATGAAGAACCATCTTCCATATTTCCAAGGTCAATGAATAATTCTCCTTGTAACTCACCTTCTTTGTGACAAGATTCTTCAATTTCATCATCTAATTGTGGGGACACTCTATAAGAGATGATATCTTACTCAATTTACATCTCTATATACATCCCACATATATTTTTACTTATGAAGCACATAAAAAATTTAAAGCCACAAACTAAAACTATATATTTATTTTATAGAAAATAAAGTAATAGTTGGGAAGATCATCGAAGTAAGAGGTTTAATCATTTATGGTCGATGTAAATTTGTAGTTGGATGTGAAATGGTGAAAGAATTCTTTAGAGTTGGTGGAAACATAATATTAATGAGCAAGAGAGAGATGGCACTCAAGCTGGAGGCATAGAAGAGAAAAGTATAGACTATAAAACCCTTAAAATAATAAAACATTCAAACTTTTTAGCTTAACATAATTGAAATCAATTCTTAAAAAGTTATTATTTGATCTTGAAGATATACAATAAAATTATCTATAAATATAAAATTTAACCTTAAAAAAAATAAATTAATATAATTTCATCCAAATATACTATAAATGAATGAATTATATCTAAACATGATAAAAATAAATTATTATCTTTAATTAACACCAAAATACATACACAATAAAAAAAATAATTCCCACTTAATTAAACATTTCAAGACTTTATATTTTTATTGTATAATATAAATCCACATTTAAACATGGCACTCCTATTTTAATTAGATCATTTGTTCACCTATTCCGCATCTTGTCCACTTTATCTAAAATTAAGACTTCATGGTCAAGTGATTATAATTAAAAGAGACATTAGTTTATAATATAAATAAATTTATTGGAAATAAACACCGAAGGAAATACCAAGATTTATACTATGACAAGAGTAAATAATTTACAAATGCATAAAGCTGCCCCAAAAAGGGTGTGTTTTCCATATCCTATGAGTTCTAGACAATAAAAAGAGAATATGAAGAATTAATTCATGTAATATATTATTTATAATAATGATCACTTAGTGGACAACATTGTAGATAAATATAATGAAGATGATTATTTATTATCTCATATGCTCACTTCTGATGATCTTAATGCTTTAGATTATATATCTTATGAACATTATTAGAGATTTCTAGGTATTATTGGTTAAATTTTATAACCAATCCCTTATGTTAACAAATGATAAATATTATTTTATTTTATTTTTTATATTCCCTTTGATTTCAAGACTTTATATATGATTTATTATAGATTTAATTATTTTTTCATAAGTATTCATTATATGTGATATATATTCATGTGATTTTTTAATTGTTTTATTTTTATAAGATGTATTAATTTTTTTATTATATATTTTCCAAAGGATGTATTCTCTATGATTGTCGTAGAGACACACATTTCACATATTATTTTGTACACATACATATAGACACACGTATATAATTCAAATATAAAATGTATTTATCAACCATAAGTTACACAATCACATACAGGGAAAATGAACCATTTTTAAAATTAAAAGTGGTTTAAGTAAAGAACAATAAAATAGTCATCACAAGAGAAGGGTGCTTTCAAATATTAATTAAATCCAATAATACAACACTTTAAATATAAATCTAAACTTTACAAATAATTTTGAATTAAATATGATTAGAATTGAAATCAATATTTATAGATAAATACTTAAATTACAACTTACATTTGCATTTTCTAAGGCTAAAATTAAATGAAAACAAGCTCATAATAAGTTAAAGAGAAAATCTATAAAAATTATGTTGATAAGAGAGGTGTAGGAAAACAACTAAAATTAAACTAATCAATTTTGGAAATAGCCAAAATTATTGTGATGATATTGGTACATGAAGGTTAAATTTAATTCATTAGGTTTTATTTTGATATATTATGTTAAATCATCCTAAAATTTTATGGGTGACTTTGTTTATGTTTGTTGATAAAAAAACTCTTTCATAGTGATGAATTAATTTGTAGATCTTTTAGATTTACTTATCATATTATTAAACCCTAATCCACTCCAAGAAAATTTGTGAGATAATAAAAAATGGTTTTGTTTATGAAAGTTTTTACTTAAGTCATAACTTTTTTCTTGGATAGTATGGAAATTAACACTTATGTAGTCTAGCAAGCAATTCAATGTAATATCAAGATGACTATCACCCTTATGTATGAGATTCAATAAACTAGTAGATTATATATTCTCTTCCACTAATTATTAAGAGTTTGATACAATTAGTGTATAAACTTTAATAAATTATATTATTAATAAAAAATCAAAGTGCAACCTAAGACATGAGTCATAATCCTTAATTTCATTGTGTATCCATGTGTGTGTATCTCTCTTTAAGTGCATTAACATGTTTGTGTATATATAGACTTCTTGAATTTAAATCAAGACCTACACATAATTATATAATTATAAATGTATAAAGATAAAACGAAAATCTCATGGGAATGGCACTGTCAGTCCTATAAGTAGAAGCCTAAATCGTTCTGAAGGCATTAAAAAATCTGTCTTTGTAGGAATCAATGGCGTTTATTTCTGCGTCTTTCACCCAGATAACCACAACTGTGCCCAAGAGTTACTAAATAGTGGTGAATACTGTTAGTAAATATGTCTGTTGCTTTGACTGATTAGGTTGCAATCTAAGGAGGAGCAGATAAACAACAATGTTCTTTCCACAGTCATTGTTAACTGTCATGTTCTTCTGTTATTATATATATAATATGGAAATCTCACTGTCTATCGTTTTATGCTTTTGTTTTTATGACGTCACTATTCATATATTAAAACGGATAACTTCGAACACTTTCTAAGTTAAAATATTATATTTAGATTTATCAGTCTTTCATTCTTTTGATGTTTTATTGTCAATGAAGTTCTATTAATCATGTTGATTTAATTTTTGGGATATCAGATTATGATTGCAATGGTTCAGTCACATAGGGTGCACATGGACATTTACGATTTTTTATTTTTATTTTAATTTGTCAATTAATTAATAAGTGTTATTTAACATTATTTAATTATTTATTAACATATTTTAAAATATAATTTTAAGTATTTTTTTTTTCAATTTTAAATAAATCAATAAAATAGTTAAAAATAGGTTTAACATTATTATATCATTTTTTTTCAAAAATTGTACAACCATTGATTTCAGCTTTTAAACAAATAACCCACCTAATTGAAAATATGCTTAGCAGGCCTACTATAGTTTTGTATTAATTAATATGAGGTCGATAAAGAGAAAATAATGATATGCACTTGGAAATGCACAAAGAGAATGGAGGTGAAAATATAAACAATAATTTTTATAAATTTGTACGACTTAATCATCATGATATTATTCAAATATTAAAAACCAATGTTTTTACCTAGAATTATATGATAAAGATAAAGACAAAAGGCAAAAGAAACATGAACTCAAATGCAAAGGGACACAACAAACAAAGATCATTCATTATTTTCCATTACAGTTTAACTAGTTGCAATGAAGTTGTAAAGAGTGCAAAGAAATTTCAAGTTAGATGTGTCCTTTTTGCCAAAATAAGGGTTATCACAAGGAACAAAACTAGAAATAGTGTTAAAAGATTATATATCACTAAAGATGTGGGAGGAGATAGATGTAGAGTGGAACACATGGCATGTTAAGTAGAAAGAAAACATGCCACTATTTGGAGGATCCTCAAATATGGTGAGTTGATAATATTCATAGACAAGATCATGGGTTATGACCGACATGTTTCTTTTAAATTTTCAAAGTCATTGAATGTCCACAAGGTCTTTGTAAGAAGTGTTCCTTTGAGCTATCTAAGGAGATTATTTCACAATTTACTTACTTGAGCATGGAAGGAAAACCTCTACATAAACAAGAAAGGGAGAAGAAAGATGATATATGTGATTTTATAGTTGGCAACAAGAAATTGATTGAGTTTCATGTAGGTTATCTCAAGGATTCCATTCCAAGGCCATGGAATGAGGTCCTTCATCAAGTCATGAGGTGAGTCACTTTGGAAGACACATATAATTTTGTTATGTCACATCATTTTGCGTTTTTAAATCATTTTGATGATAAAAAACTATTAATCACTAATTTTTATATTATAATGTCTATGGATAATTCTATTATGGATTTACAATGTGATAAGTGTTTGTTCCCCCTCCATCAAGATATAATTTATCTTCTTTCCACCATGATAAAATAAAGGTCTTTGACCCTGATCCCCAACCACAAATCAACCTCATGTTTATCATGTTGTAGATGAAGTTGAAAACCCTCATGTCTAGCCTAAATCTCAAAAATATGTTTCCATTGTTATCCCTCCCATAGACACTAGTCCTATGAATGGGACCTGAAAATGAAGTTCTAAAATAATTTCCCATTCATTATCTTTAAACCTGGAGGATTTAAATCTAGTTGATAATTTATAAATTTATGATAGACAAGATCATAGTGCCCGTTCGTCTATCACCAATTTTCTCGCAAGGGGTAAGTTGATTGAAAATTTTGTGGGTAACATCAAATCAAACTAGTTCCTGACCCTATTAAGAAAAAATAAAGGTTAAAGACCTTTGAGAATATTTCAGCTATAGATGATTCTAGTCCTTTAGAAATGAGAATTGACATTCACAAAGATTCCCTAAAATTTGTATTGAAGTAAAATGAGGTCATTGTAAATAAAATAAATCATTTGATGGTACAGGTTTATATGAATGTTAAATAAGGGAATTTAAAAGTAAATAAGGAAGTGTGGGCCTTAACTAAAATAGTGGGGGATTTAAAAATCAAAATGTTTTATATGGATGATAGAATGAATCAAAAGTATAGTGAAAGGAAGAAACACCAAACAAACATATAAAAATTGATCCAAATTAGGAGGGTGAAGATAAATAATCATGCGTTAAGTAAGACCATTATGTGAGATAGCCACAAGGTTAGTAAAAACCCTCATTTAGTCAGTTTGGTTCCACTATCTACTCGATGACCTTTTACAAAAGGTTTTCAATTGGTTCATTGCAGGTTGTTAGTTGTTTATATTTTCTATTCTAATATGTTTATTTGAGTTGATGTTGTAAATTTTTTTTAGACATTTAAAATCCTTTTACAAAACTATATGAACCTTTCAAAACCCTTAAACTTACTCATGTCACACACATAGACACAAAAATAGACACACAGACACACAGACACACACACACACACACACACACACACACACACACACACACACACACACACACACACACACACACACACACACACACACACACACACACACACACACACACACACACACACACACACACACACACACACACACACACACACATGCACGTGCGCACACACGCAAGCACGCGCGTGCGCATGCGCACACACACACACATGGCATGGCATACCATGATGGTTCAAAAGTATAAAAAGAAATATAACTATGTCCTATTTAGGGATATAATTAAAGGAATCTTTCATGTATTTTTTATATGTAAAATAAAATAGCTACACCCATCCTTTACAAAATGCATTTTTTGAAAGAATGCATCATATTAGGGTAGGGACTTATTACTCCTTGTCATGGAATGATATTTAAATCATCGAGGTTAAATAGTTTTTTTCCTATGTCATTATATGTTACTATATTTTGAGTGTTTGTAATTTTATTATACAAAAACATTTGATGTTGGTTTTAAGTTAATCATATAGAAGTTTCAAGTATATGTTTGATAGAACATGGGGAGCTCATCTTAGTATCCTCTTCCATATTAATGGATGCACTATACCCTAAAACCATCTAAATAGATGTTATTATTAGTCCCTCCTATGCTAGGGTACTATAGGTTTCACTTTTCAATTAGTCTACTTCTTATTCAAGCAATAAAAATAATTAAAACACATTCTGTTAACAATTATATAGTTTTTATTAATATTTGAAATATTAATTTTAGAATATTCCATAGGTTTTATTTGGTTATAGTCCTCTATATTTAATACAACATTGACATGTGATTCTATAACAATGGACCTAGGAACCAATTTCCTCTAATTTTCAATTAAACGATCGTTTATCCACCTATCAAAATTATTTATTTTTTATGAATTCAAAAATTTAAAAATTTATAATATCTATCTTTTGTATTTATTTCTCTATCCACACACAAGTTGTTGAATACATTCTCCAACTGTTTCTATTATCGTTAATTCCCAAAGTCAAAACCAACCCTTCAAAGTGTTTCACACTATACCAAGAATGGAGGAGGAATATTTGAAACATGATTGTATGCCTATAAAATTTAAAGCTAACGGGTGAAACATGGTTTTATATGTTCCTAATAATGGCCATTAAATATTAGAAGAGAAGTATGGCAACTCCTTCATGGGAAAATTTATGGTATCAAGGCATGGCATCAATGTGATAAGGGATTGGATGATAAGAAAATGGAAAGGGATTGACAAAATTGAAATTATTATTCTTGTTAACCACTGTTTGTTGTTTTGATTTACTTGTAGTAATGATTAAAAAATAATACTCAATGAAATGCCATGGCTTATGGTAAGGGAAATACTAATGCCTCAACCTTGGACATTGAAATGGTCTCATTTGTCCTTGATGTTATATTATATAAGTATGGCCTACAACCTCCTTTGGCTTAGTGGAAAAAATAGAGGTGGAACTATGTTATAAACTTTAAAATTTACTCTCCCAATCTTATTTATAAGGTAATGAATCCATTTTCTACATATCTTGACTAACTCAACAGGTACTATGGGCCCCAGCCCTTTCCTAGGATATGGCTTACCCATTTGGATCATATATGGTACCCTGGCCTAGAGCATAAACTAATTCATTTATTGTGGTGTTTAATTTACCATTGACTCCCCCTCAATGATATGTTTCTCCACCTCCACATTCCCTATCCCTTATGTCTAGCATGCAAGAAACCAAAATATTTTAAACATCTATTTTGGTTTCAAGAAAAACTTAGTCTTCCTATTGTAGGATCCATTTGTTATTCCAACCTTATCATCTTGATCCTTTCTTTTGCTGTTAGTCACTTTTTAGAATTTTTTATAATTGGCCAACCTATATTGCCTTCCTATGGAATTTATTTCATACTACCATCCCCTTTTAGATTTGGAAATCTAGAAATAATGTTATGTTCAATGATTAGTCCTATGTAATTTAGTTTTATATTAATGAAAAGGTCATTGTGATTTTATCAGTTTACTTGTAGATTCAAGAATAACTTGAGACGATTGTGTTGGACCTTTTGGTTCTGAGTTGTACAAATATATGATTCAACCTTGGACACTTGATAAGATGGAAAACATAGATGATAAATCTGAATTAATGCCATTATAGCCAGGGAAGGGTTTGGCATCTAGATTGAATGAATGCAAATAATAATAGGAAGACACTAACAGAGGGTATGGTTAGTTCCCTACTACTTCTAGCTCTACTTGAAACAAGGTGAGAATACCTAAGGGTTAGCTTGGACAAGAAGAGGGATACTATAGTTCAATATTTAGGGATTATTAACACACAAATAATCTGATCAGAGCATAACCAACCTTGCACAGTCCACTCAGGAAGAGTTGTCACATAGAAAGGGCAAATGTTTCAAAATTAGACACAAACTACTAATGATAGATAGGAGGTTGATTGTAATCTTCATTTTTAAATAAAATTTTGATAACTAAGGTCCAAATGAGGATTAAAATGTCAGTCTTCAAATAGCTATTACAGACACATTCTAGATTTGTAATATTCATGCATATGTGAGCAAATGACATTTAACATATTTAACATGTATTATTTTCAAGGGTAGAATAGTTAGGATGAGTTAAGTAGATATAAATGTGGGTCATGGTGGCTTTCAATATAAGGAATTCCTTCAATAGTTAATATATCATTGATTCCAAGATGAAAAAGACAAGTAAACAAGGTAAAGAAAACTATTAGAAATGGTTTGCATTCATTGATGTCAATCCAATGCAATCATTTAAATGACCCCTAAAATATCCAAAAAATACACTACAAGTGAAGACTCGTGCACTTTATCCTATCGACTACATAAGTCTAGGGTGTCCTTAAAAGACTATAAATAAAACACTCCCAAATCATATTGCAAAAAGTAATTTATAACTTGGATTCATGCCTAGAATGACTACCATTAATAGACACAAAACTAAATACCCAATGAATAATGTATGATGAATGAGACATTTCACTTAATTGACAAGATATAGTATAAATCATTGATGTTTAAATTAACTTTATCATAGATTAAAGTATAAAATGTTCATAATTCATAACAATGGTGAAAATCATTATGGGTTCACTCTAAAATAGGGATACATACACAAAATGCTCTCAGAGCTTGATAATGATTGTACAACTATAATCACCTTATCAAGAGAGACAAAATACATAACACATTTCTAAAAGTTAAAGAGCCTAAATCATAGAAAGGATATCAATAACCTAACAACAACCTCGTAAAGAGGATAATCCCTATTTTCTTACATAAATCTCTTGCCCAGAATATTTTGGGGATATGCTCTATCTAGAATATGCACTCTAATCAGACCTAGAAGCTCATACTCTACAAATAAATCATTCTGACAGGTGGTTATCCATGTCATTATGACATTTAAAATGAAATTTGATGTACCAGGATGAAAATATTGATGCAATTGGGCTTGAGGGTGAATAATATCTTGGGATTAAAACAAATTTTTGTCTTCTTTTAAAACCATCTTCCCCTATCTTTGACTAATCATTTGTCCAACTAGAATTTTGTGGATGATGGCTTCCCTCCTCCTTATGCAAGCTAGATAATGGTTTTATATTTTTCATGATTACATATATTGTTCTAACTAGAATGAAGGTAGTGTGGGATCCATATTTATTATAATATGATTTTAATGGCCCACTTTGGTCTAAAAAATCTAGCAATAATTTTATTCATCCTTGGAGCTCTTCGACATTAGCCAAATATTGGAAATAACACTTAACTCTTGTTTTTACCCTTTTTCCATTGACTTTTACCATACCCTTTTATTTTTCCATTTTCATTTTTAGCTTTTTAGGGTTGTTTCCAAACCTAATAATCCTATGTGCATATTTCACTTTATTTTCCCTCATGTAGGATTTTGGGACTTTTTTGCATTTTTGCACAATTTTAACTTGACAAGATTCTAAAACTCTATTGCTCATTTTCAGTTTGCAAATTAAAAATTCCATTTTGATGTTGTATTTCCACTTTGCATCTTCGCTTTGAGCATTTGACCTTGCATTGAATTATGGGTTTTAGATCTTGGAATGCATATTATAATTCACAATTTTTCATGTTACAAATGCATGTGGAATTCCCACTAGAAATGTCAGCTACACTTATTAAATCTTCATGGATGGAGAAAATGCCCTCTAATTCATAATTTTTGTTAGTCATTCAATGTTTTACGAATAAAAATTCTTTGTAATGCTGAAAACTTTGAAAATAAATAAAATGTCTGCAAATTAGAATTCCCATAATTATGTATTTCTATCTCACTCGTAAAAATAATAATAAAATTCATGAATCTTAAATATGATAAATTCCTCTTGGTCTTGACTTGCTAGTGGTGCTACCTCATAAATGTGTGTTATACAATCATAATAAAGACATTTTGACCACATAACATGGCCTTCTACACTATAATTCAAGTCTTGAATATGATTTAGAAGCATGTAGTGTGTCCCTCCAAGAGGTTATATGTAATGTGCAAGGTATTCTAAATATCTAGGGTCATCAATGAGAATCTTTCCCTTTGAATGGATAATTAAGTATGGAGTTGTACCATTTGATTTATTGGAAAGATAAGTATAATGAAAAACATTAGGAAAAAGCTTATCATTTATTGGAAGTGGGAATGAAATTTGAGCTAACAAAATATCAATAGGATAATTAGTGTGTATAGAACCTATAGGATAGGATATCATAGCATGTAAAGCCTCGAGTTTATCTTCTACATAGTAGGGATTATTATATACTGCATATTGTTTATCAATCATTGTAAATATTCTCTAAGACATACAACAACATGCACCATAGTCTATGCACCTTGTGTCTTTCTTCTTCGGTGATGGAGATGATAAATTTGTGATATTATTATTGAATTCACTCTAGCTTGACATTTAATCTTGAATGAGGCCTTCGTTTTGGTCATAATCCTCATATTCAACATTTAACCATCACTCTGATCAAACTTTACTTGAATGTTTTAATATCTCTTTGAATCTTCCATAAAACCATTCTTATCATGAAGGCAACAATGCTAATGTATAACAATGTGGAGATAAATAAATATTACACCTGACATATTACTTTCAAATCGCAACTACTTAGAACATTGACACATACCCCATCCCTTTGGTGGGATTTCAATTTTTTTTGTAGGCACATATTACAATTCCACATGTTTTGGAGTTTCATCTACATATTTTAATTTACAATTATAAAGTTACATTCTATTTCTGGTTCTCTACTAGATATTCCTTTGATAGACTTGGGAACATTAAATGCGATTTACAATTTGTAATTATAAAATTTATTTTTGATTTTATACTTCTAAAAATAATCCCCACATGATTTCCCTTTGTTGACTTGTGGGTTTTGGTGTTTGAGTTACAAAATACAAAATTGCAATTTTAAAACTTGTATTTCTCAATTGCTTCCCTATCAAATATTTTTGTCAATTTTAAAACATACTTTTGGATACTGACTATTCACATGAGATTTTTATTTAATTTTGGTGTGTGCCCTTAAAACACTTTTGTATGATTTATAAACATTTGCATGGCCTTTTTTAACTTTCCACATGGACACTAAAGATCCTTACATGGAATTCCATACTTATTTTGCCCCTTAGAACCTATGTTGCACTCAACTACATACCTCTATGTGGTATGTTTAAAAAATTAACACCTTTTGAAATATTTTTTGTTACAATTTGACATTGGATTTTCCTTTGAATATTTTTACTTACCCTCTTGTGAACCTCCACGTGGCTAGCATGTACTTCATTATGGGTAGTGGAGATTTGAATGTAATTTGCAATTTTCAAGACAAACATTGTAAATGTGTGTTTTGCTTTAGCATTATACTTATACCTTCATTTTTTACTAAGTGTCCCAAGCCATGAACTTTGATTTACACAAATCAAATTGTAAAATAAGACTTGTTTTTTTTCTCAAAATTTTCGATACCATCCCATTTAATCATGGAATTTGAAGACTTTATTGATATACTCTAATGGGTAGTGGAGATTTACGCACACTTTGTAATTTTAAAATTTACATTTGGCCTCAAAACTTACTCCATAGACATGGGAACTTCAAATGCATTTTTCAAATTACAAAATGCAAAGTTGCATTTTGGCTTGGAAACTTCTTTCACTCCATTTTCATTCAAAACTTTCTATTACCATTACGTGGACCTTCACATGGGTAGTTGATCATTAATGAGGGATTTCAAAACAAGTTATTACATGGATTTGAAATGTCCATGTCTTTCCTTCAATGACATGTGTCATGGTCCTTGACATTTGTCCAGCATGCTTTGGAGCTTATAAAGCATATTATAATTTAAAATGTTCAAAGTTTCAAGTACATGTTGTAATATCCACAAAAACCTCTGCTTTGTATATTATTTGCAATAGAAAAGTTAAAATTAACCCTTTTTAACACTCAGTAATTTTTATAATCTTCTTCAATTGATTACACCATAGATTATACAAATCAAAATGTGACAAAAGGCATGAAAATGGTTAGGCATTAGTGAAACTAAAATTTACATGGTGAACACAAATAAACTATGAGAGTGGGGTTTTAATTAGGATGAACACTCTTTGTGGAATTATTTTAGAGGACAATCACTAGACCCTTAGGAACTAATTATTTTGGAGAAAGGGGACAAGCTTCTTAGTGCAGATTTGGGTATCAATAATAGCTCTTGTTTGGGGATGTACACCCCCTATGAGTGTATAAATAACTCCATAGAATCAGACCATGTGCTAATTACTTGGGCCATAGATTTAAAATTATTGAAATTTCTTAACAAACACCTTTAGAGACCCAAGAAAATGAGGGTAGACCAACAAAAATAGAATAGGAAGATTTGATGACAAACACACAATACAAAATAACAAGATGCAATATACAAATAAAGCCTAATGTAGAGGGGAAACAAAATGATAGAACTATACACTATACATTATTGTACATAAACATGGACTTATTCAAGGATGTTTTAGTTGTCTGCCATTAACTCACAGTTCTAGTATCTCATCATCCAAGTCTCTTAAGAATAAAGTATGTTCCCCAATTCAATGGTCAATAGAATAAGGGTGCATCCACAATGAAATAAATTTTACATGATTTATTTTCTCCTCATGTTTGATGTTACACAATAAAACCATATATCCTAATTTAAAAGTTTTTGGAATGACATTTCTATAGAATATTCTTTTGTCTTTCTTTTAACTTTAGGTGTCTCTCATGAGCTTGTCTTCTAGTTTCATCAATCTCAACAATTTCGTTCATTCTTCTTTCATAGTGGTTGACTTCATCATCATCTTCTAACTATTACATGAACTAATAGGTTGAAAACTACAAAATCATAGGAAAAATAGCTTGATATCCATAAACAATCTCGAAAGGGATTTTATCCATATCTCTCTTAGGTGTGATCTTGTCATCCCATAAGGCAAACTTTTGTTGTTCACCCCACTTCATCTTGTTAGCTTCTAAATGTTTAATAATTTTGAGAAAGTTCTTACTACTAAATTCTGCTTGCCCATTCCCCTAAGGGTTGTAATTGGAATAATAAGTTAATGTGATGACATAGTCTTTGCATAATGTTACCAAAGCTTTAGCTTTGAAATTCATGGCATTATCATCAATTAACTTGATAGTTACTCCACACCTATAAGTGATCTGATTCAACAAAAAATCCATGAACACCTACTATGTGGCCTTCTTTGTATGGATCACCTCAACCCACTTCATGAAGTATTACTTTTCAACCAATATCCATTATGTCTAGTGCTTAATGAAATTAATGATTTACCCAAAAAAATCCATTCCCCATTGTCTAAATGGGCCTTTAATCATTATAGGGTGTAGAGTGAGAGAGCTAAAAGCTTTCAATCTTTTGGTAAAATGTTGACATTTCTCACATTTTCTTACTTTCTGAGCAACATCCTTAAATAATGATGGCCACCAAGAACTAAATCTCATAATATTATGAGCTATGAATTTAGGTGCAAATTCACCACCACATATTCCATTTTGAAAGTCTTTAATTAAATTGGTAGTTTCTTCCTTTATCAGGCACCTTAGGAGAACCCCATCTGGAGTCCTCCATGCGAATCCATTTTTAGTCAAGAGATATTTTTGGGAAACAAGTTTAAGAGCCACCCTTTGGTTCTTATAAAAGTCAGGGGAATAATTAAATTTTTTCAAGTGGTAAACAATGTCCCTATACCATGAAGATATGCTAATTTGAATCAAATAATCGTCAATACTAAAATCAACAATGTTTACCACAACAACATAAAAATTGGTCTCAACCATGAACTTGGCTAAGTCCATTCCTCTCACCAACTTGGTGGTGTAGGTATCAATGCCATACTCTTGTAATTTTTTGACCCATCTATACCTCTTTCTTAATTTTTCAATGAGTCAAGATGTCTTTTACCATTATATGCAGGACGTATGCAATAATATTTGAACTTAGAATGTAGGGTCTAAATGTTTTAACAACCTTTAGGAGAGAAAAAGATTGATTTTCCATGATAGTATAGTTTAGTGAATATCCTTGCATATCCTTAATAAATAAAGTTATGGGTTGTTCATGACCATCATCATTCTTTTGCAGTATAACATCAACTACAATACTATGAGATGCAAAAGAGAATATTTGAAATCAGGACTAGACAATACATGGGAAGACTTTAAGGTTAATTTAATGTCATTGGAAGCTTGTATGGCCTTCTCCACAATATTTAGGGTTTGATATTTCTTCAACATATAAGTAAAAGGTAGTGTGATCTCTATAAACTTAGACACAAACCTTCCAAAAAATTGATTTACCTAATAAAGGACTAAACTCCCTTATTAGATTATGGGATAATCACTTTGTCAATGGTTTCTAGTCTTTCTATGTCTATCATAACACCATCCTTAGATACTATATATCCTAGTAACTTGTCCTTTTGTACTCAAAAGTGACATTTCTTTGGATTAAGGAAAATGACAAATTCCCTACGTCTAGAAAACACTTTTTGTGGATGTCCAAAATGCTCTTTTGTATTTTTGAGTACATAGTAATGTCATCTTGATACATATCAATAAATTTGTTACTTACCCATGTAAAATAAACATCCATATATCTATAAAAACATTACACCAATATTCATTAACCCAAAAACATTACACCAACATTCATTAACCCGAAAGGCATCCTCATGTAGACATAAGTGCCCCAGGGCATTGTAAATTCATTCTTGGGTCTCTCAAATTCCTTTACCACGACTTGGTTGTACCCTAAGAAACCATTCAATGTGGATAAAAAATCTGATCCTCTAACACTCTGTAATAATATGATTCTTTAATATATTCAGTTTCAAAAAACCTTACACCATGTTACAAACAATATCAAATCAAGAACTTCTCTTATACATATATTTTATCTCACACTTGTGTATGATGTGTTGGATGCCATGACCTGTTTGACCAATTGTATAATTAAGAAGGTAATTTATGGATAAAGAGGGACAAAGGATCAAGTTTTTATTGAACTTTTATGGTTGGTTGACCTTTATTATTATAGTTTTGAGTTAACTTAAAATTGACATGGGAAATAATCATGTATTTCAAGATAGATTCTGATGACCATTATATATATATATATATATATATATATATATATATATATATATATATATATATATATATATACACACGTGTCCCTTCGTTTTGAATAATTTGACTTGGGAATTTAACCAAGCATATGGTAATATAAAAGATGATGATATACATTTAATTAGTCTTCCCAGGGAGTATGTTGGTTTAGGTCTTAAATTGTCATTGGAGTTGAGTTTACTTTGAAGAATGATGTATGTACGGATTCTTTTAATTATGTCAAGTTCACTTAGATTGACCAGGTTTTAGTTTTATATGAGATGATTTTTGGCCATTTGAATGGGCATTGATGTTGACAATCCTTGTACTCATAATTTAAGTTGAGTCCCTGGTGACTTAATTTAAAATGGCATAACTTTCTTAACCATTGATTATGGTGGTTCATTTTGTAAGTCATTTTAGTGGAACCTGCCTGTTGTCAACCTGGAGCTGCGCCTTGATTCGAGGACGTGCGGGAAACAGCCAGTCCTCTATCCGGCTGAAACAATGGGATCTTCTCACGAGGGTGGGTGCCTCAATAGCGAGAATAACCTCCAGAGAAGGCTGGTTCCTGTATGATGTATCAATGAAGATTCCTACTCTACGCTGCTGACTGCCATGGAAAAGGGAGAAAGAAAACTTAAAGGGGAAATCCTACCTAAAAGTGGTGATACACCAGAACTATGATCCTACTCAGCTTGGAACCTTGAACACTGAGCGAACAAGAGAGAAGGAAGACCTTAGACTTCGATTAATCACTTGTGCATAAGTATTTCATGCAGAGGTTCGGTCCAATGACTAAAACCTGAGGGAAAACGATGGAGAGAGGTCCGATACAAGACACTTTGCAGCCACCTAACATCCACTTACAGTTTCAACAAAAGACAATAAAGAACACTTTGACATGACCTGCACAAGGACAATATAGCAACTAGGTACGAAACAGAATTTGGGAAGGGAGAAAAAACTCTACCACTTATGCAAATTGCTGAAGAAATATACACTATGTCAAGCTTGAAATTTGAAAGTACAGTCCTTCTTATTGATCGAAGAGGTTACACAACTCATAATGGCAGAGTCTGGTCTAACCAAGAGAGATTGGATCATTTTAATCAAGGCTACAAGCCATTATATAGCAATTTACAAGAGGCCAAAGATAGGCGTATAAACTTGAAGAGAAAGATCTTCTTTTGTTAACTCCAAGCTTTACTTGGCCTTAAAATAAAATATGTTTTTTCAATTGTTCTTGCATGAATTCTCTTTGTTTGATGAAGCGCACTCATCCTTGTCATGAACCGTCCACCTCTTCTTTGCATGTAAATCTTTTGGTGGATGCAGCGTTTCAATCGATTAGTTAACTCTAAATCTGGAACAGTCAACTCATCGTCGAATTTGCAACTCCAATTGAAGCTAAATTTGACCTTCGAATGCATGCGCTGATTGGAGATGAACAGGTCTTTAATAATTTGTTAATTGAAGCTTCGACCGATATTTGAAAATAGCCTACTCCTTACATGTAACCTGCTCTATTGTGGTCTTTCTGTTTATATCTATTTCTGGCAGTATTCATCTCTTTTGACGGTTTATCTATTTTCTTTTCTCTTTTGCACACTCAGCCTCCATTTATTTTCGGATTTCTTGTCTCTTGCTTCCAACGGTTACTTGCCGCTGTCAAAATTTGACGGCCTACGGGACGTCACCGGAAGCGTCACATTTCCTTCGGAAATATTCTCGGGCTTATTTCTTTGTTTTGTCTGTCGACCCTTTCGTTTTTATTTGCTCCGCGGCCTGTTGTTTAGTTGGCTCTTTTGCTCTTATTGGTTGCTGGCTTTAAAGCCGTCTTTGCCTTTTTCCTAACTGTCTTCGCCTTTTGAAAAAACCCGGGTCTTCTTTGTATGTTTGCTTGTCTAAACTTTATTCTGAATTCCTTCGGACTTTTTGTCCGAAGGAATTCCTGCGGACTTTTGTCCGCAGGATTCTTTCCCTTTGCCTTTTCTGTTTTTATCAAACTTTTCCGCAACTTCTTTGACTTTTCCCTTATCATCGGCTTTGGCAACTCTGCTGGTTTTGGCTGGCTGGTTTTTGTATTGGTCGCGCTTTATATCTGTCGGCTTTTGTATTGGTCGCTGGCTGGTTTTTGTATTGGTCGCTCCTTCCGAATTCCTTCGGACTTTTCCGAAGGAATTGTCTTTCCTTCGCCCTTTTTTGAACGCCCTTTGGCAGCAGCCACGGTGTCCTCCGCCAGCCAGCCAGCCCACGTCTTCTTTAGCAGCAGTCCAGGGGTCCTCTGCAGTCTACGTGTCATCCAGCAACAGTCCTTGACCAGTCTAGGTGGCAGTCCACGTGTCATTCGGGAGCTTGCTTGACTTCTTTCATTGAACCGCTCCTTTTGAACCCACCGTTGAACCAATTGATTGGTTCAGTTCAAAGGTTCAAGCGGTCATTGAACCAAGGCTTGAACCTGCGTTGAACCCTTTGAGGTAACCGAAACATTGAACCCACATGTTGAACCAACGCGTTGAACTTTTTGATGAACCAACGCGTTGAACTTTTGAGTGAACCGGTTCAAAGGTTCAACTAACGCATTGAATCAATTGATCGAACTTGTGAATTCTAGACAAGAGTTCGAAGAAGCTTTCCCAGACCTTGCATTCTCTGCACTGGTTTTTCCTTTGCGGAACGACTACACCAAATAGCATGAAAAAATCTGACTCGTGGAAGATTTGTCAACACTGCCTATGTATGTCTTTGACTCAAAGCTTATGTGTGTTAATTCATTTGATTAAATTTTGTGGGAATTTAATAAGAGATTTATTTTATTGAATATTTTTGAACCATGGGACTTGGGAAATGCCTTGTCAAAATCATTTTCTATAATGATTACTTATGGTTTTAATCTTAAACCAATGTAATGGTATGATGTCTTATTATCTCTTAGTATTATGATGGTTAGTATTAAGGGATCATATATGGTCATGAGACCTCACAACGATCTTGAAAATCCACTATAGTTATTATTTATTTTAAATCAATTTATTGATGTATATGGATGGATTCATTGTTGCATTTATGGGTCACTTTAATGATTAGATTGATTTTTAATTTTCAATCAAGTGTTATATTGGTTTGCTATCATGGAATTATAGTATTGATGTATTTCCTGATATTTATGTTTGGGTTGAGTTGATCGATTTCTATGTTTGGTTGAGTTTCTTGATTCCATGCTCGACTAAGTTATTTGTTAGTCCCTATCTTGGTTATGTATAACTGTAAGTTATATGTCATACTATCTAGTCTACTATGACTGCATGCTGTGTACCCTTGATGGGGATTTTACCTTGTGTTGGTGTTATGTTATTATGATGGGATGTCCTTTTGTTCGATATCCATTACTCAAAACTTCATCTTTCACCTTATTTTCCAAAACCAACATCTAGTTGATGGTTGGTGTGGTAAGGGCCACTGATAGTTGGGCTCATAGATTTAATTGGGAGGGCTTGTATTGGTTGTTTTCTATTGCTCCATTTCCTATTGATTTCATAGATAGGTATGACGCATTTTATAATGTTATTTTCATGTTGTTTATCTCTTTACTAGCTTTGATGTATATTACTTTCATCTAGAATGATGAGTGATTAAATTTTTGATTACTTTTATTGGTCTTTAGATTAGTTACATTTGACTCTTGGCATGGTAAACTTGAGCATGGTTAGGGACCTTTCACGATTAATAAGTTCAAGCTCATGTTGATGATTATGATGTAATATGTTAGAGCTCCTACATATTTCTAAATTACATCTTGGATGTACTTAGTATTCTATCCTAGATTGCAAATGAGTTTCATTTCTAATATTACATGGATACACTATTTCATTATCATCACTTAATATTTATTATTATACTACGTTACTAATCATTCTTGTGCTAAAAAATGGTGATTGGTTTTATCATACTTAATAGAGTAGTATTTCATTATGCCATCTTATAGAAATTCATTATGTTCACTTAATATAAACTATTATGGTAATAGGAGTATTGTATTGTTTAGGTAAAATTTTATTTATCTTGTGCTCTGGCATACTTGAATTCTATACTTAGGTTATCCTAGAAATGATAGTTCATTCTCAATACTATTGTTACATTAGTAATTACCTTGTTATCTACATCTTGGAACATGTATGGTAATGATGCAATGCATGCTTAAATTGACATTTTTAAATTTTCATCCTTATGGAGTTCATATGAATTTTATTGAAATATATAATCATGGGACTTTGATCCAAGATTTGTATAAGCATACTTGAGTGCTAGAGTAGGATTTTTATTTGGTTATCAGTTGCAAATGCTATTCTAGTAAATTATCTTGTTATTTTAGCATGGATCATATGTTAGTAAGATTGTGACCAATTTAAAAGTGACATTTATTCCTTATATAGTCATACAAAACTCACCTATATTCTCTTGATTAGAATAATCATGGATATATTTATAAAGATATTTCCTAAATAATTAGATTTTATGTAATTGAGTGTTTAATATGGGTGAGTATGTTGGCTAGGAAATCTAGAATGTTGGAATCTTAAATTGGTGGGTATCTTGTTAGAGCTAATTAGTTATTGATTTTGTATGCATATGTTTGTGTTAATGTCCTTATTCAATTGTTGGAATTTCAATTTATCTAACCATAGAATATATATTTTCTTGTAGTGGGTTTCCAATTTATGTGTGGACTATGAAGATTCCTTTGGTATTCCAACTTGTATATGGTATTATGAAAGAATGTGTATTGTATTATGGGAATAATTTGATATTATAAGAATGGTGAATATAATCCTAAATCTCTTATTTTATGAAGTAAATGAAACATTAATTAATACTTTCTCTTGATTATATGTTTACATAAATGTAGTAAATAAATTGTGTATGTGGATATCATTTTTGTATGATGGATATAAATATTAACTTTCCTTCATAGTGGCTAGTTTTCCCACTGAGTAGGTGTGGATTTTAATAAGAATTGGTGTGTGTATCTAACCTCATGTAAACCTTGATATTTTTATGCTTTGACAAATCAATTCATTTGGTACTATTACATGCTTGTACAATAGACATTGCACTTAGGTAAATCATGTTACTCTTTCATATTTAAAATACTTAGTATGATTTCATATGAATAAATACAACTCATTAATGAATTCAATAAGGAAAATAAGAGGTTAGCGTTGTAAATTGTAATCATTCACACAAAATTGTTGATTAAAGGATTGGCTATCATTATATCATTATTGATTGGAGGGTGTAGTAAGGCATGTTTGTAACTTCATCTATGTATTTGGACCATGGTAAGCATGCTTATGAATTGATTGAAACCATTATATGATTTATCTTATTCCTATTGTATGTTTTGATACTTAGCATAAACCATTTGTACCTCCTGATAGCAGGTTGCCTTATGTGATTGAATGCTAGATAATACACTTGAATTGCCATTAGGGGCAGTGTACTCTTAGTTTTCATGTCATACCTTATTGTGATAATTAATGAATCAGAAGGTTAAGCTTAACCTTTTTTATTGTGCATATGTGGGTATGCTAATTGTGTATCACTTGCTTCAGTAAGTGAGGTTTGGGTCCATTATGCACCCATTGTGTACTCTAACATGCAACTTCAAAAAGACATTTGGGGTTATTTTATTTGCATTATGATGTGTACTCCCATGATATTAGAGATCAATTTTATGTGATGTATTAGGATTTTTTATATTATCAGACCTTGAGTATTTCTTATGGTCTATGCATATTCCCATGGTGTAATCTATTTTTGGTATAAGTGTTTGATTAAAAAAATCACTTATTTCTGTGTCTAACCTAGCAGGGTTGTAAAAATATCATTTTTATAATATATACTAATGATGAAATTGTTGAAGCTATAAAATGTGTTGTATATAACAATAGTTTTGAATATATCTCTTTTTATTTTGATTGTATACAACATTGACTAAAAATCTAGAGTTCTTATGAATGGTGTGGAAGAGGTAGTTCTGTCAATCTCTTTTCCTCTAATTTTTAAAGATTTACATATTTACTTTATTTGATTCTTTCAAATCATTCACAAGTAAATGTAGGAGAGATGTAAATGTCATTTCCTAACATACTGTTGATATGGTAGTAAATGCTTATCCTTGGTGATCAGTGTCTCCTATGTTAATTGTCACTTTATTGAGTGTCATTCCTTGTCCCTTATGTATGGTTAGTGGCCATGCCATTTTTAGTCATCTAACGGTGATTACCTTATGTAATAAGAGCAATTGGTACATGTTTAGGATTATTTGTGTTCCATATGGGGGAAGATTAGTTTTTGATTGAAACAACTTCATATATGGGTAGGAAAGGTGGATTTGAGTATGAGTTGTAGATGATGTCAATAGTTTCTCTAATAACTCCATTAACTAATCTTGTTTTCACCCATAGATTATATGTTAACATAATTTTTTGTTTCTTACATAGAATCACAAATAGAGTAAGTTTAGTGTCATTGTGGTTAAATGCTATTACCAATACATTTGTTTCATACATATGTGTAGAGATTTTTAAATTTTATTATTCTTCCATAGGGATGAATGATGTTGTTCTTGACATGATGAAATTCCAATATTATTATGTTGGGTTTGCATCTCTGATGTTAGTCAACAAATTCCTAAATAACATTATTTTTGTGTATCCTTGTTGGAAAAAATATATTTCTAATGTAACAATTATATCAAATTTGTGCCATAATGTGTTCAAAAAATATATGATTGCATAATTAGAATGTTTTTTATAGGTTGGAGTTATCCCAAGTCTCTAATGAGTATAATTGATTAACTGCCAAAGTCTTTATTATTTTGATGAGGAAATGCTTCACGTAATCTATTACTCACCTTACTGAGTATCTTTGCCACTATAAAACTCATTTCATCTATGAGCACATCTTGAATATATCCAATGTATTCTTGAAAAGTTGTTAACATTTTTCCCTCCAGTACTTTCATTTCTTGGATAGGGATATGAAGTGCTAAATGTGTTGTCGATGCATTTATGTTGAATGCTGAAATGCTAGTTGGAGCAAGAAGTAGGGGAGACTTGATTTTTTCTTGGAATCTTGTCTAGGGTGTGTTTGATTATGTTTAAAAGGTAAGATTTACCTATACCTATGGTTCCTTGTAAAATCATTTAAACATGTGTACCCTGTGGGCCTTTTTGAGCATGTTGGTGACTTATGTTAAAGGTTATTTATTGAGTACTTGATAACTCATATGATATTGGTTTGATGTTGCACTCAATATTTGGATCTTTTGAAATTTAATGTTATGAATCTATGAATTATTGTGAAGTTATGTGCATATTGAGAAGGATATCTGAATGATTATTGTTGTGTCTATTACCAAAGTCATGGAGTTCAAGCATGTTAATGTAATCTATTTCGACATTTATAGATGGGTGTATATGAGATAATATTTCCCACTCATGCATTTTCATGTCCTATTATAGATGTTCTTAATTATCACTTTTGTCACTTATTTTCTTGACATTATTATTTTATTCTATAGGTATTTTCTTTGTATGTAATGCATTAAAAGAATCTTTTATTTCTTCCCAATGCCTAATAATGTCTACCTTATTCAAACCAATATCCATTATAATATTATGGAATAGTTTATAAAGTTAGAGCACTATCCAATAGAAATCCTCATATAATGGTGATTTGATATTAGGCTTGGAGGAAAAATGAGGGAATATATGAACAACTAATTGATTTGGTTTCATTTTAAATTGATTACTTTTCCTCTTACTATTGCAAGACCATGTCTGCACAACCTCAATGTGTGGCATTTTTTCAAGAAAAGAAGGGCATTTTATGTATGGATTGATGAGAGATGGTATATTTTTGTCATTAGATGAACTTTGAATAACTCATATAAATATTTTATTGTCAATAGATAAGGTAGTGATGGTTTGGATGCAAACTATTAAAGGTAGATTTTATAAGATGTGGCATGTTTCCTATGCACCTAAGTCTCAATCAATAATAGTTTCTTATATATACTTGTTAGATGTAGTTCTAGCTATGAATTTAGCTCCAATTAGAGATGTTATCCTTGTTAACATATGATGGTAGCTTTTGAATTTGTAATTTTTTTGGTAGACCGCTATAGAGCATGTGAAAAATAGAGCCTGAGCAGAGACAATATCAAGGGTTCTGCACGTGAAATCCATTATTTCAAGGAAAGAAAAAAATAAGACTCTCTCTACCTTATGTATGCCTATTTTAAGTGGTATAATATGAGTAGTGGTTTAATCTGAAGCTTTACTAGTGACGTTGATGGGTTTATATGTGAATATGATGTTGAATGTGGAAAATAACAGGGTTTTTATATGGAGATGATGATGGGTCCTTATGATGATCTGTTTGGATAGAGAGGTCTGAATGAATATGACTAAAAAATGTTTGTAGATATCTATAAGTCGTATATGGTTTAGGGTAATGTTTTTGTTCAAAAAATCTAGCCTCAGCTCTCTTAAAATTTTAATGTTTTATATACATTTTTAGATTTATCATATCTAGTGTGGCCAATGATTAGTGATGTTAACATTAAAGCCTAATATTATTATTGATAGGGTTAAATAATAGTTGGATATGGATGCTATGATAAAAAAACTAAGGTTTACTATTGAAAATGTAGTTGGACATTCAATCCACATGAAAACTGTTTTATGTGTAACTTTCTTTCTTTGCTTATTATGTATATCTTCTTCTCTTGGACAACAAAAGCCTAAGGATTTAAACTCTTGTACAACTCATCATCCCAAAGAGACTTAAGAGTATTGCTTTTTTAATAAGATGCTAGTTTTTAATTATTGTGCTTAAGTTTCTATCTTATTATCTCCTTTCATATGTCCTTGATAAAAAAATATACTGTAGGACTTTTATACTATAAACTTTTATTACCATATTAGATTTATTTCCCCTATGGTTTTATACTATAAAATTCTATCACCGTATTAGATTTATTTTCCTTAATTTTTTTAATGTTGTACATGTATTCTTTTGATGTGATTTTGTGGAACACATTTAAAGTGTAGATTTTTAGCATAATTTGATGGTGATATGTCATATTTTCAAAAGATTGAAATTTTACTTTTGTGTTTTTTTAACATTTAAATGCAAGCTTAATTCATTTTTTAAAAAACCTATGGCAATGTGCAAGATTTTGGTAGTTATCCTACTTCTGCCTCTGCCTGGAGTTCTGGACCTTCTTCAAATAAGAAAAATAAAAGGAAAACATAAGTTTGGCTCTGAGTTGTTTGATAATATATTTGAGGTATGTTGTTTCAGGTTAGATCATTCAGAATCATAGAGCGAAATGGGATTAAAATAGTCTCACTTACTGGGCTCTTGGGATTAGATTTTATTGATTTTTTCTCCTAAGTTTCTACATTTTTTTAATAGTAATGATGGTAGAAATATTATTATTTATGGTTAGAGTTTTACTTGAGATGATCCCTAGGATTGGGAAATAATTTTTTTTAAAGTATATATTCATATGTTATTTTACACTATTTAGGTTTTATCTTTGCATTTAAAAATCTATTTTAATCTCTCATATAAGTAAAACATAGAGTTATACCTTATTAGAAGGCATGTCTAGATTTTTTGTGAACAAAATCCCTATTTACCCTTATTTCCTACATATTTTAAACAAAAAATATAACAATTACTATTACTATAAATATGCTTCAATATTAAGTGTCGACTAAAACCAAACAATAATAATGAAATAGAAAATACCTATAATTATTGAAATTGAATACAAATATTTATTCTTAATCATCAGTGCATCAAAATGTCCATATCGTATTTAAGCAAATGAAAAGGGATTTGATATGGGAAGGAGGGTAAAAAAATTTATTACAGAGGACATTCACCATATTTTAGAGGACATTTTCCACATATCTGCCTATCCACATATCTACCAACACATCAGAAATATTTTACCCCACTGATACTTGGATAGTTATGCTAGTGGAAAATGAACATTTTTGTATTTTATAGTGAGCTATCTGTAGAGTAAAAAATACTCTACGTTTCATTCTAATTTTCAGCAGTGCATGATTTAGATTGCTGTCCCCACATACTTTGGTTCGAGACGGTGAAGTTTTGAAAATAGAGTGTGGGCTCAATTTTCCTTTTGATTCAATTTTCTCTAAGTGTTTATGTAAAGCGAAAGCTGCCAAGTGTCACTTTTTGAGGGACCTTTCATATTTCAATAAGGCCGCAAAATGTGCCATGTGTCCCATAACAACTTAGCAGAACACAATAGGTGTCGGCATCCGCATTTCATATCGGCATCCGCGTTTCAAATCTCTTTTCAACGAAAGGTTTCAAAAGCTAAGTATCAAGATCAGGTGGAAAGTGCCAAGTGGCAGTCACGAAAGGCCTCAATTTTGTTTTTCTAAAAGTGACAGAAGATGCCACGTACCCCAGCAGAAGAGAGCGAAAGCCACCACGTGTCACGATTTGAATTATCTTCATTTTTGCTTCACTGATATAACAAAGACCATGGTGGGTCCCAAGTTTTGTGTCTGAAGCAAGCAAAAGCCGCCAGGTGTTGCTATCCGTGTAAATGAGAAATGAGACTTGTTTGTTTCTATGGTATAAATAGATTAAAGTGGAGACTACCAAGTGTCATCTTTTGCAGGTTTCTAAAAAGGTAGCTAAAAGAAGCAGAGACTACCACATAACCCCAGATAAGTAAAGCAGAGATTGCCGTGTGTCTTGTAATGAAGTAGCAGAGATTGACACCTGTCCATGTGTCCCTTTTAAAGTTATCCCTATGGGTCTTATTTTCTTTTAAGCTGTTGAAGTTTTGAGAAAGTGGATAGAGACAAGTGTCAAAGGCAGAATGATCTTGAGAAAAGACACAAAAGAGTATAAGTTATGCGTAAAGTGCCACGTGTCTTCGATGGGTGCTACAGAACACGATAAGTGTCATCCTCTGGTGTCTCCTAAGTAACAGGAATATTTTCAAAGAATTGGCTAAGTGTTAATCTAGCGTTTAAGAGAAGGGAGCATCCTAAAATTGGTTTCAACCAATGAATTGCTAGAAGATGAAGTGTTTCAGAAACTATAAAATATCTTCTGTTAGACACTGCCAGTTTTGTTAGATTTTAGTTGGGCCATTAGATTGGGAACAAGCAGACAATCTGAAGTGAATCCAAGGCTATAAATAAGGGTGCAGAGATCACCAGAAGATCATCATCATCAGATATTAGAGAGAATTTTGAGAGAATTATTGTAAAGAGTTTAGACTTTCTAGAGCTGTGACTAGTAATATCATTTGCTTTTGTTCTATCTTCTCAAGTTGGAAGGTTTATGTAACTGTGCATGTTTCTATGCCTCTTATGTGATTGGAGAATTAATGAGAAGATTGAATCCTATGCCTTTGTTGATATTTTTTGTGTCATTTGCAAAAGTAGTCTAGGCTGTAGACTTTCTAGAGCCGTGATTAGGAATGTCATTTGCTTTTGTCTCATTTTCTTGAGTTGGAAGGTTTATATAACTGTACATGTTTTTATGCCTCTTATATGACTGGAAAATTCAAATAAGAAGATTGAACCCTATGCCTTTGTTGACACTTCTATATCACTGCAAAATTAGTCTATGTTATGAGCCTCTGTTTCTATTGTTTCTATCTTTTACATTGATCATGCACTTGTTTGCTCTTAAATGTAAATGAATCCTACATATAGTCTCACTGTGCTTAGGATTAAAGTTGAATTACATTCAGGCGCATCGCCATAGATTAGATTTCCTTTCTTGCATTTGTGTTTTTGATTAAAATTTCTATCTCTTCTCCCAATATCTACTCAATTTAAAGAAGAACCATCTTCTCAAAAACTTGGAGGTTGTTTCAAGATGCAAGTCCCATATATTGAAACTTCCCATTGTTGGTGTTTATTACAAAGCATAATTTTAAATCATCAACAATTTTTGGCACGCTTGGTGGGACCAATCTTGAAGTCTCTTTCAAGATCATATGAACTAGAGAGCTACGAGGAGTCATAGCTATGGACTAGTGACCAGATCACCTACAAATCTAGGTATTCTTTTGCCACCTTTGGTAACAAGTCCAAGAAGAAGAGCCAACCAGTTTGTACCAATACCCATAGCAAATATGGGAGCCCCTATACCCCCAAGAAATTATGCAAGTTGGAACACTGGTAGTCCATTGATTCTTCCAATACCCCCAGCCACTTGGGACCCTATCCCAGTGAATGCTTTAAAAACTCTACCCAAATTTAGTGGGCAAGACTTTAAAACACCTGAGGAACATCTACAGGATGTATCATATGTTTGTGCTATACATGTTGTCACACAATAAAATCTGGCCATAAGATTATTAGCTGCTTATTTTAAAGGGAAGGCTCTAGAATGGTATTGGTCTTTGACCCCCAAATACCATATCTACATGGGATCAACTCAGAGATATTTTCTTTGAAAGATTTGAAGAGAAGGGAGATAAGTCTTCTTTATTATAGCAATTAATTACCATTCAAAGGGCACCATAAGAAGCTATGACTGACTTCAATTCCAGATTTCAAAAGACTTGGGAAAGAATCCCTGTTACAGCTAGACCATTACCAGGTATGGCCATAGTGTTTTATCTTAAAGCTTTGAATTTAGATATATCTATTATGATTCAGCCACTTGGAGGACACACTTTGCCAGAGGCTTATGAATATGTGGTCAGAGCTGAGAATAATTTAATAGATGTTGGAAAGTTACCTCCAAGGCCTCCCATGCCCATGTTCCCAAAAATTTCCTTACCATTACCTCAAGAAGCCCCTAAATCTATAGCCCCACCTGTGTCTATGTACACATATCCTCAATCATCTGCTAAAGAAATTGTTCCCACTTAGTCATCTAAGCTGGATGATATTAAAAATATCTTAAGGACATTTTCTAATGAGCTGATCAATATAAAAAGACAACATAATACTTTCCCTAAGCCTCCATATCAAGGCTATCAAGGAAATATATTTTCATCTCTGCCAAACCAATACCAAGGTCCTCTAAGACAAACTAACCATCAGTCAACAAACCAATTAGTTGCAGTCCCCACACCCTCATAGACTATTCCTCCCAATTCAAATAGGGAGATTGTTCCAGGGCAAAATAACTATGTGGATAGCACTAATGCCTAGTGTTTCCCTTGTAATAATGCTCATATACCTAGGGATTGTCCTATGGGTAATCTACAACAAAAGGTGGCAGAGCAAAGAATAATGGATGGTTAGTTTGCAAGTTCTAGTGACAATCAAGCCTACCAGTCTTCTAGTATGCAGAATTCAGTCCTAGTGGCTCAGATGTAAGGGATGTCCTTACAACAAGAGAAAGAAATAGCCCCGAAATATGCTTTGTTCTCATGGGTTGAAGATGAAGAATCAATATTTTTGAATGAAGCTTCTGTTTCCAAGAAACTAGTGGTACGATCAGACTACTATACTATATCAAAGAGAATAATGATGGAACAACCTGAAGTTGTAAACAATAAAGTTATAGAGAATCCTTCATTTCAATGTCATCAACACGCAACTGTTAGACAAGAAATGCTTTAGCCAATGCAGAATCAAGAAGTTCCTAAACAAGTTCAAAGAAAGACAAGATATCCTAATCTTCCAAGAATTCAAACTTTTGGGCCAATGAATGTTGTGGATCAACTAAGGATGAACCCAACACAAGTATCAATTTGGGACATATTAGCTATTCCTAAACAAAGGACACTATTACAAGAAGCTCTTCAAAATCAAGTAATGCCCAAATATACTGAAGGACCTGCTGATAAAAGAAAGCTCAAAGACACAGTTCATTTGCAGACAATAGCCTTAGTGAATGATGAATCAGAGGTAAGCAAATCCAAACCAGATTCCTTCCATTTTACTAAGATAGGTGACTAGACTAAGCATAATCAGGAAAAAGAAAATAAACAGTTGTTAGCTATGACGCATAGTGACCCATATGAAAATTATAACTCTAATGGTTTGGGCACTTATGTTATTTTTGATGAGGACCATGAAATCCCAAATGTTTTAAGGGAAGAGACACCAACTACTCAAGGATCTGAAAAAGATTCAAAAATTTGGACTTTAAATTTTGATGGGGCTAGAAGTAAAAATGGTGCTGGAGCAGGAATTTGTCTTACTGCTCCAAATGGTGAGAAAATTTTAAGAGCTATCCATTTTCAATTTGCTTGCACTAATAATGATGTCGAGTATGAATCTTTAGTACATGGGCTCCTATTAGCCAAGAAAAAAGGAATAAATAATCTAATAGTAAAAGGAGATTCAGAATTAGTAGTAAAGCAAATTAGAGAAAAGGCAATAATAAAGAATGTTAGAATGAAATCCTATAAGCACAAAATTTGGGACTTAATAGAAGATTTTGAAGCTTTTAATATTGAAGTAGTTCCTAGGATTCAAAATTTTGAAGCTGATAGAATGGCACAGATTGGTTCACAGTTTAATCCAGAAACTAGCCTATTAATTAACAATGAGTCAGTAAAGGTTATAGTAAGGCCAGTTATTCCTGACAATGATGAGAATTGGCAAGTATTTGAGAATGATTCTCATGTTATCTCATTCTTGCAACAATCAGGGGAATTTGCCGATCAATTACAACCAAATATTGAAGAGGCATATAAGGATCAAATTATACAATTAAAGAATAATAAACTTCCCAAAGGTTTAATCACTTTAGAAAGCCTTTTTGATTTAGAAGATGTAAGCCTAGAGAATAAAAGGTTCCAAACAAACAAAGCATATTATTCTGAAATAGAGGTGAGTGAAGGGAAAAAATTAAAGGTTGGAAATTCTGCAACTCAAGAAGAAAAAGAAAGGCTGATTGAATTATGCAAAAAATATGATAGAGTCATAGCCTGGAGCTATGAAGACCTTCATGGATATAATAGAGACATCATTCAACACACAATAAAATTGACTGAAGGATCTAAGCCTGTCAGATAAAAATAGAGGCCAGTGAATCCAAGAATTGAACCTCTAATGGTAGACGAGTTGTAGAAACTTTTAGACTCTAAAATAATTTTTCCAATCAAACACTCAACTTGGGTATCAAATCTGGTACTAGTTAGGAAAAAGAATGGTGATATAAGACTTTGTGTAGATTTCAGAGATCTAAACAAAGCGTCTTTGAAGGATCATTATCCCTTGCCTTCCATGGAACAAATTCTACAAACTGTGGCTAGATCAGAGAGATTCTCTTTGTTAGATGGTTTCTCTGGATATAATCAGATTTAGTTGGCTAAAGAAGACTAATACAAGATTGCTTTTACTACTAAATGGGGAAAATTTGCATATGCTAAGATGCCATTTGGCTATCAAATTTTGGAGCCACTTTTCAGAGAGCTATGGATGTTGCATTCAGGGAATTGATTAATAAATTCATCCTGATTTATCTTGATGATCTTACTATTTTTTCAAAGAATGCTACTGATCATTTTGATCATTTAGAAGCTGTGTCTAAAAAATGTCAAGAATTTGGAATATCCTTGAATCCTAAGAAATGTATCTTTGCTGTTCCTCAAGGCAAATTATTGGGACATATAGTATCTAAAGAAGGAGTTTCCATAGACCCAGAAAGAGTGGTAGCTATAATGAACTTACCTCTTCCAGTCAATAAGAAAGCAATTCAATCTTTCTTGGGAAAGATTAATTTTGTCAATCGGTTCATATCTAACTTTGCAGGCTTAGTAAGACCAGTAACACTTTTGCTGAAAAAAGACCTAATTTTCAAGTGGACTACGGAAGGAAGGCAAGCCTTTAAAGAAGTCAAGAAAGCTATCTCAATAGCTCCAGTACTTAGAAATCTAGATTTTTCTAAGCCTTTTGTAATGTATGTATATGGAAGAGAACTCAATATTGCTACTGTTCTAACACAAAAAGATGATAAGCAAGAGGGAGAACATCCAATAGCATTTTTCTCTAGGACACTTAGGGAATATGAAACCAGATATAACTTTGTGGAAAAACAAGCATATGCTATGGTAAAAGCTCTCAAAAAGTTCAGACATATAGTATCAGGAAGTAAAATTTTGATACTTGTAGCACATCCAAGTGTTAGAGAATACATCATGGAGGGTGAAATTATTGAAAAAAGAGCAAACTGGATAACTAAGATCCTGGAATATGTTGTAGAAGTCAAACCCACTAAATTAGTCAGAGGTAGGGGTTTGTGTCAATATATGACTCAAGAGCTTGAAAAGATGATACCTGAAGAGATAAATTCAGGAACAAAAGAAGAAATTGTATTGAGAATACAAGAATTTGATCAAGAATCTTAGGTCACAAGCAGGATTCATTTTATGAAAAATGGGATTTACCCAAGAGAACTCCCTCAAAATAAGAGAAGATACTATAGGATGCAAGGAGTTCATTTTGTTTTAATTGAACAGGTTCTTTTCAGAAGAAATTTTTATGGTAAATTGTTGAGATGTGTAGAAAAAGATGAGGCTAAGAAAATACTACATGAAATGCATCATGGAGTATCAGGTGGACATTTTTTTGCAAAAACCATAGCTATAAAAATAAGTGAAGCAGGTTATTTCTGGCCTAATTTATTTACAAATTTTTATCAGTGGTTAAAAAATGTTAATCTTGTCAATATTATGTGGGGATGAGAAGGAATGCAACAATGCCTCTTAGTCCTATAATTGTGGATGAACCTTTTGCTCAATGGGGTCTTGACTTCATTGGAATGATAAATCCAGTATCTAGTATGGGTCACAAATGGATCTTGACAGCCACAAATTATTTCACCAGATGGACCGAGGCAGTGCCACTCAAGGAAGCAATAGAAAATGTGATTCTAGATTTTCTAGGGAGTATCACCTCTCATTTTGGGGCTCTTCGCACCATAATTTTAGATAATGCTAAAGAATTTTTAGGGTCTAAATTATTTGACTTTGCATTGAAGCATGGAATATATCTAAAAAATTCTTCTAATTATTACTCTCAGGGTAATGGTTTGGCAGAATCAACTAATAAGAACCTAATTAGACTCATCAAAAGAATATGGGCTGATCATCACAAGGAATGGCATAAAGTGCTTAATTTAGCACCGTGGGCTGATAGAATTACACCTAAACAGGTGATCAAAATGTCCCCATATGCATTAGTATATGGGAAACCTATTGTAATTCCCCTAAGCTTGGAGATTCTTGCTCTTCAGCTGATTAAACAGATTGAAATTGAAGAAAATGGCCCCATACAGGTCAGATTAGCAGAACTTCTAGAGGTTTAGGAAAAGAGAAATGCAACACTTGATTCATTGATAAAGCATTAGAAAATAGTTAAAGATTTTTTTGATAAAAGGACTTCAAATCCCCATTTTGAAACAGGCTCAATTGTTTTGAAATGGGATGCAAGAGCCGCCAAACCAGGTCAACACACTAAGGTTGAAGCATTATGGACTGGCCCTTATAAAATTCAGGCATGTAAATAATAAAATTCATTTGAACTCAAAATTATGGAAGGTGAACCTGAAGAGATTCTTGTAAATGGAATCTATTTGAAACATTTTAGGTAAAACTATGTCTTCTAATAATTTTAGATCATGCGGGAGTTGTAGATTCTTTTTGAGCAGGCTCAAAAGTCCTTGGGGTCGCCAATAACTCTAGATTAAAAAATAATCTACATTTCATTCTAATTTTTAGTAGTGCATGATCCAAATCACTGTCCCCACATACTTTGGTTTGAGACGGTGAAGTTTTGAAAATAGAGTACGGGCTCTATTTTCCTTTTGATTCAATTTTATCTAAGTGTTTATGTAAAGTGAAAGCTACCAAGTGTCACTTTCCAAGGCACCTTTCATATTTCAATAAGGTCATGGAACGTGCCATGTGTCCCATAATAACTCAGTGGAACACGACAGGTGTCGGCAACAGCATTTCATATCAGCATTCACATTTCAAATCTCTTTTCAATGGAAGGTTTCAAAATCTAAGTATCGAGATCAGGCAGAAAGCGCCAAGTGGTAGTCACAAAAGGCCTCAATTTAATTTTTATAAAAGTGACAAAAGATGCCATGTACCCCAACAGAAGAGAGCGGAAGCCACCACGTGTCGCGATCCAAATTATCTTCATTTTTGCTTCACTGATATAACAAAGACTGTGGTGGGTCCCAAGTTTTGTGTATGAAGCAAGCGAAAGCTGCCAAGTGTCGCTATCTATATAAATGAGAAATGAGATCTATTTGTTTATATGGTATAAATAGATTAAAGCAGAGACTGCCAAGTGTCATCTTCTGCAGGTTTCTAAAAAGGTAGCTAAAAGAAGCAGAGACTACCATGTAACCCCAGATAAGTAAAGCTGAGATTGCTGTGTGTCTTGTAATGAAGTAGCAAAGATTTTCGTGTGTCTTGTAATGAAGCAGCAGAGATTAACACCTGTCCATGTGTCCCTTTTAAAGTTATCCCTGTGGGTTTTATTTTATTTTAAGCTGTTGAAGTTTTGAGAAAGCGGATAGCGACAAGTGTCAAAGGCAAAATGATCCTGAGCAAAGACACAAAAGAGTATAAGTTATGCAAAAAGTGCCACGTGTCTTCGATGGGTGTTGCAGAACATGACAAGTGTCATCCTCCAGTGTCTCCTAAGTAACAGGAAGATTTTCAAAGAATTGGCTAAGTGCTAATCTAGCAATTAAAAGAAGGGAGCGTCCTGCAATCAGTTTCAACCAATGAACTGCTAGAAGATGAAACATTTCAAAAACTATAAAATATCTTCTATTAGACACTACTAGTTCAGTTAGATTTTAGTTGGGCCGTTAGATTGGGAACAAGGAGACAATCTGGAGTGAATCTAAGGCTATAAATAAGGGTGCAGAGATCACTAGAAGATCATCATCATCAGATATCAGAGAGAATTTTGAGAGAATTATTGTAAAGAGTTTAGACTTTCTAGAGTTGTGACTAGTAATATCATTTGCTTTTGTTCTATCTTCTCAAGTTGGAAGGTTTATGTAACTGTGTGTGTTTCTATGCCTCTTATGTGACTAGAGAATTAATGAGAAGATTGAATCCTATGCATTTGTTGATATTTTTTGTGTCATTTGCAAAAGTAGTCTAGGGTGTAGACTTTCTAGAGCCATGATTAGGAATGTCATTTGCTTTTGTCTCATTTTATTGAGTTGGAAGGTTTATATAATTGTACATGTTTCTGTGCCTCTTATATGACTGGAAAATTCAAATAAGAAGATTGAACCCTATGCCTTTGTTGACACTTCTGTATCACTGCAAAAGTAGTCTATGCTATGAGCCTCTGTTTCTATCTTTTACATTGATCATGCACTTGTTTGCTCTTAAATGTAAATGAATCCTACATATAGTCTCACTGTGCTTAGGATTAAAGTTGAATTACATTTAGGTGCATCACCATAGATTAGATTTCCTTTCTTGCATTTGTGTTTCTGATTAAAATTCCTATCCCTTTTCCCAGTATCTACTCAATTTAAAGAAGAACCAGCTTCTCAAAAACCTGGAGGTTGTTTCAAGATGCAAGTCCCATATCTTGAAACTTCCCATTGTTGGTGTTTATTACAAAGCACAATTTTAAATCATCAACACTATCCATGTCACCCTTGGAATGGGTCCAAACAACATATTCCCTATTTTGTCTCTTGTGAGACAAATCTAGGGGCTCACCCCACCAAATTTGTTTTGTTATATATAACTATGTCATCTTTTTTATATATCTCTCCTTTTATTTTATATATAATATGGAAATCTCATTGTCTATCATTTTATGCTTTTGTTTTTAAAACATTACTATTCATATATTAGCCTTATGAATTTGTGTCTTTTATAACCTTATTATTCATATTAGTATAATCAATTAAAATAAATAATTGAGATGATAACTTTGAAAACTTTTTAAATTAAAATCTTATATTAAGATTTATGAGTATTTGATTATTTTAAATTTTTATTGTCAATGAAATTTTATTAATCATGTTGATTTAATTTTTGGGATATCAAATTATTATTTTAATGGTTCAAGCACATAGGGTGCACATGGACATCTACAACTTCTAAATAGTTTTTGATTTTGTCGATTAATTAATAGGTTTTATTTGACCTTATTTAATTATTTATTAACATATTTTTAAATATAAATTTAACTTTTTTATTTTTCAATTTGAAATTAATAAAAATAATAATTAAAGATAGGTTTAACATTACTATATCAATTTTTCGCATGCATATTTCAGCCATTAATTTCAACATTTAAACAAATAACCCACCCAATTGAAAATAGGCTTAACAAGCCTATTATAATTTTGTATTCATGAATATGAGGTTGATGAAGAGAAAATAATGATATGCACTTGCAATTACACAAAGAGAATGGAGGTGAAAATATAAAAAAGTAATTCATAGAAAGTTTTTTGACTTGATAATCATGATAGCATTCAAATATTAGAAACCAATGTTTCTTTTTAGAATAACATGGTAAATATAAAGACAAAGAACAAAATAAACATGAACTAAAATGGAAGGGACGTGCAAAACAAAGATTAAATTCATTATTTTCAATTTCAACTTAAGTGGTTACAATGAAGTTGTAAGGATTGTAGAGAAGTTTCATGTTAAATATGTCCCTTTTGCCAACATAAGGGTTAACACAAGGAAGAAAACTAGGAAGAGTGTTAAAATTTCATGCATCACTAAAGTCATGTGTGGAGATACATGTATAATGGAATCTATGTCACCTCAAGTATAAAGAAAACATGCCATTATTAGGAGCATCCATAACTATGGTGAGATGACAATATTAATAGATAAGATAATGGGTTATGACCCACATATTTATTTGAAATTCTAAAAGTCATGAAATGTCCACAAGATCTTTGTTAGAAGCATTCCTTTGAATTTTTTGAGGAGATTATTTCATAAGTTACTTGCTTGAGTATGGAAATAAAACCACTACATAAACAAAAAAGGGAAAAGAAAGAATATGTCTCTACTTCCCTAGTTGGCAACAAGAAATTGATTGAGTTTCAAGGATGTTATCTCAAGGATTCTATACCAAAGCCATGAAATGAGGTCTTTCAGAAAGTCATGAGGCATGTCACTTTGGAAGGCATGTTTAAAGTTGTTATGTCACATCATTTTAACTTATTAAATCATTTCAAGGATAATATCTATTAATCTTGAGTTTTTATATTATAATGTCTATGGATAACTCTGTTATGGATTTACAATGTGAAAATTGTTTACTCCCCCATCATCAATCTATACTTTATCTCCTTTCCACCATGCTAAGAAAAAGGTCTTCGAACCTTATCCCCAACCACAAATCAACCTCATGTCTAGCCTAAATCTAAAAAATATGTTTCCATCGTTATCCCTCCCATAGGCACTAGTCCTATGAAAGGGACCTAAAAATGAATAAATTCTAAAATAATTTCCCATGCCTTATCTGCAAACCCGAAGCCTTTATATTTGGATGATAATTTTGACATTTATGATAGAAAATCTCCTAGTTCCCATTTGTCTATCACCAATTTTAATGCAAGGGGTAAGTTGATTGAAAATTTTGAGGGTAACCTCGAACCAAACCTAATTCCTAACCCTGTTAAGAGAAAATGAAAAAGAAAGACCTCTAAGAATACTTCATCCCCAGATAATTCTAGTCCTCTATAAATGAGAATTGACATTCACAAATATTCCTTAAAATTTGTATTGTATTAAAATGAGGACCTTGTACATAAAATCATTCATCTGATGCTACAAGTTTATGGTAAAGTTAAACAAGGGATTTAAAACTAAATAAAGAAGCATGGACCTTAACTAAAATAGAAAGAAAACATAGATAAGTTTATTCAAATTTTTAGGACTAGGATAAATAATTGTGCACTAAGTGTCACCATTATGTGAGATAGCCTCAAATAGAAAAGTGAAAAAAAATTTTAAACTTGAACCTGTTGAGGCCAACATACCCCCATTTTTTAAAAATGAGGACCCTTTTTCAATTTTTAAAATTACGTTATAAATTGACATTCAAATTGATCAAGAATGCATTATTGAATATCATGGTTCTCATCATTTTTACATTTGGCATGGAAAAATTTAATTTCATTTGACTTTATCTAATATTGCTAATATTGATCTTTGTTTCCATGTTGCAGATTTAATTGAGTCCCATTTGAGTAAATAATGTCTAGGTTTTTATACATTGATGCTAATTTGACCCCTTTTACTAATCCTTAGTGTTTGGTCAATTATTAGAATCTATGTTTAATCATGTGAAAACCTTAGTCTAAATGCTTTAAGATAAATCTCTCTTTAAATAAATTCAAATTTATACAGGATCAAATTTGTGCAGGAACATTTTAATTATGTCTTAGGCTTAGTTTGAATTTTATCCAAAATTTCTAATTTTATTTATTAATATAACTAATACCTTGGTCTAAATTTTTTATGATAAGTCTTTTATATCCTAAAAATCCACCTAGTTTATATTATTGTTCATGGGACTAACTAATGCAAGGACACTTTCTTATGTTTCAAACTTAGTTTAAACTTTATCCTAAGTCCTAATTGTATTTATTAATACAACTAAGATCTTAGCCTAAAAATTTAATCCGATGTTTATTTAAATTCCTCGAGACCAAACTTTGATTATTTTTTATTGCTGGAATGAATCAATGTGAGGATGCGAGGTGCGAGATCTTGAAGACCGTAAGGGAGATCGATGGTAAATGGGCATCCATTTAAGTCAAATTGTGAAAGATATTAAGAGGGAATGTGGCAGTGATAAGTGTTGAAATCACAGTGAATAGATTCAAGTATCTAATGTTCTAGGGCAAAGCCAATAGGTCAATGTCTATAAAGGCATATGAGAATGACAAATGTCACAATCTTAGTAACTTAGCCCAAAATCAAAGGTCTGCATTTATCTGGATGTACAAAGAATAGAATTAAGTGGATCAAGATCAATTGAGCATATTAATCCATACAAAAGGAGATACAATGGTGAAAGATGAAGTAGACTTTTCAAAGGGTCCAAGATGAATGCGATAGTGATGTGTGTCACAAATGTGATGAATGGAATGGAGATCAATTAATGGCATTTGATCTCTTGGATCGAGATATATGATGAGTTATGAATCAATAATTAAATATGATTAGATCTAATTTGAAACTATCATGTGGTGAAAGGGCATTAAGTGATGGAGTGTGTTTGCAATGAGAACATAGCCTATGGAGCTACCGAGTGTCACACTCTCAAGAGATCAAATGAAGATTAATGGCTTGTGAATAATATAGGGCTAGCAATCCCCATATAAAATCAATGGAGAATGTTTAATCAAGTTGTGAGAGGGAACGATATGGTGAAATGTGTCCTAAAAGGATAAATGGTCACATTTCAAAAATAAATGAACTATTTGACACAATAATGCCCTGTAAATGAGATAAGTTAGATTAAAATATCTTATGGACCCATAGAGATGAAAGGTATAAATACATGATCCAAACAAAATCCAAGTCATGAAGTTCATATTTCAAACTAGTCATTGCCATTAAAGCCTTGCATAAACCTTCAAAAAATACCTAAGCATATAGATCACCCTTATTTATCTCTAATTCCACTATAATTGAGCCTAGAAGATTGGATTAGTATCTTTAACTATATAATTTGATCAAGATTATAAAAATGGAAACACATAAGCATGTTTCAAAGGAAGATGTTGAGCTATGTATGACAATAGATACTGAAGGTCCTATTTTCAAAGACATCGAGTTCATTGTTACTGCCTTTAACATAAGAGATATTAACTAGTAAAAAATATTCTAGAGAGTCAAGAACTAGCCAACTATCTTGAGGGAAGAAGAGAATAATCTCTTAGTTAAAATGTTCTATGACAACATTGTATCAATCCAGATGGCCAGCCTACATTATGCATCTATAAAACCTGAGGTACTCCAATGCATTGATATTCTTGCTCCCATTTTCAAGGAAAATAGGATAGACAAGGGCATGATAATTAATGAACATAATCACATAAAAGTGGCTTACATTTTTAATATTGAATTTGAGTCTTATTATATGTTGCCCAAACCCAAAACTGACATAGCTTTGATTAATTCTGAGGGTAAAGAACATAATTTGATGGAAATCCTTACCATGTGGTTATATTTTGGAAACTAAGTCTTTTCAGACCTTAATAAGAAGATTCTTATTTGTTATTTTAGACCATGGGTTAGAATGATAATGATAATGATGAATAAGTTGTGTGAAAATGTAACAACTACATATGTAGACCCAATATGGGTGCCCATGGTCTACTTTATCATTGAAAAGGTAATTATCCTTCCTTTGGGTAAAATAATCAGTATCTGAATGAGTATACAAATCTATGCAATTAGGCATAAGAAGAAAACTATGTTTTACATGATGTCTTACCATCTAGACACCTTATGCACAATAACAAAGATTCCAAATTAGAGGGAGTGTCCTCAAAATGGAACCCAGATAGTTTCCCAATATTATTTTGAGTTGCACATCTACACATATAGGGATCACATTTAATTTATTTGTGATTATGTCTATCCAGCCTTGACTGAATCTATATCTAGTATTCCCATGTCAAGAGTAATTATTCTAATCAAGAAATCTACAGAAGTAATGGGAGATATATGGTTGTATCCATATTGTACAGTCATCAACATTAAGGGAACTCAAAATTCTCCTATCAAGCTACCTATCCATTTTTGTAATAAGTTGGCAGAGAAAGAAGTAGCCTACTAATTATTCCATGGTGTTGATGGTTCTTTGCAAAATGAAAATGAAGGGACTCCTTCACAACCTCCCTAGGACTATTAGGAAGACAACCTTCAAATAGTGGGATCACATGGAGGTAGCATCAAGACATAGATCATATTTCAATCTAAATATTGATGAACTTAGATAGTGGGACCCTTATGGGAAGGTGAAAGAGAATTTAAGAACCAAACGGATTTTGAATGTGCCCTATTAAAATGATCTTGGTTCCTTTGATCCTATATATCAAGTCATCTAATTACTTTTAAGTCATAGGAAGATTAAAGGAACATAACATAAGACCTAACTCTTGATTACAAGGAGATCAAAAGGTAGATGAAAGATGTAAATTAGGCTGAAGATAGTACTATTTGATTAGTGGTGAATCTTATATGCCTTCATTAGTTAGTGCTCAAGTAGAGACACAGATAGACCATAGGCCTAAGGACAAAAGGCTAGATGAAATAGCTTCTATCTAATCAGCTAACAAACCTCCCAAAGCAACTGAATAAGAGGTACATCAAGAAGAGGTACACATGATAGTTATAGATCCTCAAGAGTTTGTTGAGGTTGTATTAAAGATGTTATCTATGACATACACAAACTTAGATGAAGAAGATAAGATAACTGTTGAGGAAACTAAGAATGATAAAGGGAAATATTTGGACTTGGTTTTTTTTGATACTCTAAAAAATAAAGTTGAACTCAGTATTGTCTCAAAATCAAAGAGACCCAAGGTGACTATCACTACTCCTTTAAGTGAAGTCAATCTATTTTAATGAAGATAACTTGTTATATTGGCCACCAATTCTATAATGGTTCTTCTATTAACTTATATTGGAGAGAGTGCTAAGTATGCATCATCCTTGGGATATGAGGAATTCAATTAAAATTCATGTACATCAAGAGATTAAGCCATGGATAGTTACATTGAAAGATGAGGAGGTGAGAATATTAGCTACACCAAGTGATTTAGTAACTCCATCAAAAGCTGAGATACCTATCCCAAAGGTGAATCAATCTACAGTTGGAGTCAAATTTGATCCATAAACTCCTAGCTTACAAAGAGTGATAGAGAAGAAGGTCATGGTAGGAGGTGATGAAATGACATATAAAAATGTATAGCCATTTGAATCAAAAGTAGGGATGGAGGGTTTGTGAAGACACTATATTTAAGGAAGATGTTCTTGAATTATCCAAAGCATATAAAAAAAATTACAAGTAGCCATCAAGGGCCTAAAGCAACAAAAGAAGAACCTAGGGGAGCAAATTATCTTATAATTTTTAGGAAACATGGTCACCTAATTTGATACCGCCACGAATGACTTATTTATATCCTTAAAGGTAATAATATCCAATTAATATGAATTGAATAAATAAAATTCTATGGCTATAGGCCAAGTTGGTTAATGACAAGCTTCAAATAACACAATCAAGGATTTGATCAATGTCCTAATAGATGACCAAATCCTTGGGCTTAAAATAGTGAGATTGACACATTTAAATATGGCCATATCAATATTGGTAGATAAGAACAAGGCTTGGAGTATATGGTATAAGAGTATGGGAGACCTTTCTAATGATCTTAACAAGTTAGAAGACATGATAACCCACATATTAGGGAGCCTACTCAAAGAACCTACTTCACTCAGACTAATAAGTTTAATCATAGATGATGAATTTAATCAAATAGCTACTCGGTTTATGTAGGAGGTAAAGAACCAAAGCATAGGTAAGATAGGGGAAAATGAAAAGAGGATCATGGACATGATTTTATAAGCTAATGAAAAGATTAGTGATGATAGGAGTATCAATGAAGATTTAGAGATAGATGATAGAGATCTCAAGGGTCTGATAGATCAAGACAATGATCTCTTCATGAAACCCATTTTCAACCTTAAGCTGATTGATGATCCACACTATAGAATGTAGATCTTGTAGCAAAGGCAAAAAATTGTAGCAACAGGGGAGTCTCAGAATCAAATTTGTTGAATTTAGAATGTTATTTTGTAAATAAGCATGTATAACATTTTGAAAAGAGAATATTCTTTTGTAAAAGCATGCACAACTTTATAAAGCACATTGATTATAGGTCAGTCCATTAGAAAGTGTCATTAGATTCTATAATGTTGTAAATGACAACTGCCCATGATACTTGTACAACTATCATTTGATATGACTGACAGACATACCTCCTTAATCTTATATAAAAGGGGTATTATCATTTGTTAATAGGAGGGATTTATTTAGCAAAACTTTATGTATACTTTGACAAATTAATACAAGAAATGAATTCTATAAAGATTATCCATTATTTGTTTGTACATTTTCTATTATGAATGCTCTCTAAATTATCTTTTTAGATATTCAGGATTGAATTGTTTTCACGGATTTTGGATGTGCACATTTGTGTGTAGATTTGTCAATTTATGCTTAATCTAGATTGATTGAAATATATTAGGTTCATTTCATTTTCTTTTCTTTGTTTGCAGATGTGCTAGTGCAATTTCATTATAGGAGTAAATCTTTAAATTGATTTTGGTTCTTATTTCTATTGTTTCAACTATCCTTAGATGTTTGCCTAATATATGATAGGATTTGAGATTTAGATATTTCATATCATCTATTAGATTTAGTCTATGTTTAGATGAAATTTAAGCTCTATCATAATGTTTGTATTTCAAATCAAAACATCTTCTTTCTTCCCTACCCTTTCTTTTGCTTACTTTTTAATCAAATCATTTTAGCTTAGCTCCCATTGTAAATATTCATGCTAGCTTATAATTTAGACTTAGGTTTTGACCATAATTTACTCTACTTAGTTCAGATCATCTTCATATTACATAATCAAGTTATTAGGCCATGATTGCTCTAAGCAATTGAATAATTACATTATAATTTTTTTGAAATAGTTAATTTGCTTTGCCACTATTCCACCAAAGATAACAATAATATCACAACATGCAACTCATGCAATGGATTATTTAAATCCCAAAATGAGAAGTGTTTCTTAATCAGTCTAGACCCCTATGATACAGTTTCATGCATCAACAAGCAAGGTTTCATTAGCGCCAGAAGGAGGGATATAGATAAAACTTTTTCAATTTGTAGTGTCTTTCTTAATTTTACTAAATTTTATTCAAATATCAATCAATTCTTTGCATATTTGTGTTGTTATTATCTCAATTGTATAAAGATCATTGATATTCATGGTTTTAGATTAATCTTTAGGCTTCTTTAGCTAAAGATAGCTATTCTTTAAAGATTCATGATAAACTATTGCAAAGGTAGCCTAATCTCTGTAAATCTATCACATTCAAGGTTAGTGATAGTAATTTTTTTCAAAGATTGATTTATTATTTACAAATTTAGGTTTATTTGAACTTAAAACCATAAAAATCACTCATATTTGTTTGTTTAGACATATCTTTAAGCTAATTTACCTGAAGATAGTTATCATTTGTATAAATTTGTGAAAAATTTACTTAATGTGAAAATATAATCATTTTTGTTTTGTAAATATAAGGTTTACACATCATATTTTGAATACGATTCATTATTTATAATATGGAACTACCAAGAATTAGGAATATGTCATGTTTAGAGAATATATTACATCACCTTTCATTAGAAGTTCATAGGAAAGTAAGAGGAGATAAAGGTATGCATAGAGTTTCTAAATCCCAACCCAATTCACCTCTTTGTGGTTCTCCTATTTTCAATCCTTATTAAGGTATGGATTGGTTAGGTGGATCTTCCATCATTGTGTCTGGTCAGGTATGTGACTTCCCTATAAATCCTAAGAAATACTTGACTTGTTTCTATCCTAATGGTGTGGTTACCGCTAAATAACATAACAAAATCTTTAAGGCTACTTTGAGACTTTTAAATGTGGTTCATAAAGATGTGGCATGTAGATTGTTTCCTTTTACTTTCAAATATTTTTCATACGATTGGTTTCTCAACCTTCCTATGAATTATATCACTATTTGGAATGATTTTATTAGTATTTTCATTGATCAATTTGGAAAAATTAGTAGTCATTGTATCCTTTATCAATTATTCACTACTATAAAAAGAGATTTGAGTGAAACCAATAGAGAAATTAATGATAGGTTTTATAAGATGTTTAGTATGACCATAGCTCCCTATAGACCTAATGAGGCTTTGGATTTAGAAATTTGTAAGGATGTTTTAGATCCCATGACTTCTATGTGTTTAAAAAGGTATGTTGGAGTTATAAGCATATTATTCGTAGTCTATGCTGAAGTTGTGACAATCAATGATCAAATGTAACCTCAAGATCAAATCTTATAGGTCATTCCCAATGTCAATCCTAATATTCCTATTCTGAGTGTCATTAGAAATGCAAATTAAAACATGCCTAATTTAAAGCAAACACCAGTGTTGAATCAATTACCCTTGATTCATGCTCATCTTGGTCAAAACCTAGGATTCTTGAATAATACTAATAATGGATTTCATCCACAAGACTAAGGAGATTTACTACCCACAACTAGTAGTAGTACTCAATTTCACAACTCAGAATAACTAAAAGTGAGAATTAATGAATACTCAAGATGGTTCAAAAATTGAGCACTGATTTCATTCAATTGTAAAAGCAAGTAGGTAATACTAGGGAAAACTTTAAAATGAATTATAATTATCAAAGGTTAAATAAAATTAAAAATAATTTTCAAAATGGAAATAATAACAATGAGTCATCTACCAACAAGAAAAGTGTTGAGATAAACATATGTGATGTAGTTTAACTAAATATTGTAGAGTTCATAACACTTAAAAGCATGGTGAATTGCATTATATTAAATTTTTTAATGATTTTGAGTTATTTTAATATGAATTAGATATATTTAATGGTGGACCTAATAAAGATAATAATGCAAGTACATCTAGTTCTTTAAAGACATCTAAATCTATTGACACAACTCTCATGGTGGAGACATTTTATTTTCCATTCTAGGATGAGAATGAGACCAAGGATACCCCTGAAGACATTCATGATTTTCAATAGTATCTTAAGAAGAATTATCTTCTAAATAATAGATAATGAAATCAACCTTTGACTACTTCAACTCCACCAAATAATTTTTATACTCCTCCAAATCCTACAACTAATAATAATCCTAAACCTCCAAAGGGAAGCACTTCTAAACATAATGTTGATTCATATAATTCTTATAATAGGAGTGGATATAATATAGTTGAGGATATAAAAAAAATAAAATCTAATATCACTTTACTTGAATTGACTCAAATTACTAAGTAAAGAGACTTGTTTCTTGAATCGTTATCCAAGAAGCGTAGTAAATCATCAAAGGTTGAAAATGTCAATGTAATTATGTATAAAAACAAATTAGAGCTTACACCTTTTCTTCTAATAATTAGAGTTTTTGGTAAGAACATGCATAATTTTTTTCTATATTCAGGTGCTTCTGCTAATATCATGCCAAAAGGTATTTGTGAGAAACTTGGTTTAACTCCAATTATGTCTGATAGAGTAGTTACTAAATTAGAAAAATCAAAAGTTAAAGTAATTGGAGAATTTTTGAATGCTCATATGAAACTTAATTCTATTCCAAGGATATAATAATTTATAGACATTCAAGTGGTGGATATTCCTAATGCTTATGGGATGCTACTAAGTAGAGACTAGACCAAGTCTTTGAATAGTTACATGTCCACATATTATTATCATATGTGGCACCCATGGAAGGGAGTTCCCAGTAATATTCATAATGAAAGAGAGTCAAAAATGAAACACATTATCATAGTGTATAATGTTTCAAATGAAAAGGTCAACATGGTCAATTTTGAGTTAGGAGTTTACACTCTTGATGCTTCGAGAGTATGTGACTCTAAATATCCTCATGCTGTGCCTGAAATATGGAAATTATTCTTTGATGGTGCTAGATGTAAAACTAGATCTAGATTAGGAATTGTTGTAATCAATCCCATTGGGAAAGAGTTTAATACTCCTTCTAGACTTTAGTTATAATGCACTAATAATTTGGTAGAGTATGAAGATTTAATCTTAGGATTGTAATATACCATCAAACACAAAGTCAAAGAACATCTAGTGTATGGTGATTCTGAGTTAGTGGTTAATCAAGTTAGAAGTAAATACCAATGCAAATTATCCTATATTAAAAAATATAAGTTTAGAGTGTGGGAATTGATAGATTAATTTGATGATTTTAATATTATCTCCATTCGTATATAAAAGAACAAGCTTGTTGATGAGCTAACCTTAGTGGCATCCAATCTTATGGAAAATCAAGACTCTAAACTAAGAAAGCTTAGCACTAAGTTGGTTTCATGTCGCTCAGTTCCTAATAATGTCAATCATTTACAACTATTCACTAATGATGAGTAGATCATAGACTTCATGAATAATTTAGGAGTATTTGAGTCTCACATCATATATGAGATCAATGAAAATACACTTGATGATGATAAAACTGATGACAAAGTCATTCAATTGAATGACATCAAAATTCCTAGAGGCATGATTGCCTTAAGAAGACTATTTGACATAGATAAACTAGTTAAATCTATCAAAGTCCCTAAAGTGAGTGGGAAAGATTATAATGTTGTTGATCTTAGAATTATAGGTCAACCTCAACTAATTAATATTGGTACATCCTACACAAATGAAAAATTGATAAAGGCTAAAGAATTGCTGAACAAATACAAAGATGTTATATCATGGTCCTATGAAGACATAAATATATTTGACCCTAGATTCATAACCCATAACATTTCGTTAAAAAAGGCATGTAAACCTTTTAGACAGAAGTAAAGGCTAGTCAACCCTATCTTATAACCATTGATATAAAAATAGGTCAAGAAGTTATTGGATGCAAAAATAGTTTTTCCCATTAGACACTCTACCTAGGTTACCAATTTGGTACTAGTAAGAAATAAAAATGGGGAAATTAGATTATGCATAGACTTTATAAATTTGAACAAAGCTTCTAAAAAAGATAATTATCCTTTACCTTCCCTTAATGAAGTCATTCAAATTGTTAGTGGTTTTACTATGATGTCTTTTCTTGATGGATTTTTAGGTTATAAGTAGGTGATTGTGGACAAAGAAGACATAATGAAGAATGTAATTAAAATAAAGTGGGGTGATTTTTCCTAATAAATGACTACCACTTAGTTGGGTGTTTTTTGAAAATAGGGAAGACCACATTATGCACTTAAAACATGTATTTAAACATTTTATAAGGTATGGAATTTATGTCAATTCTAAAAAGAGCATTTTTTGTGTTACAAAAAAGAAATTATTAGGACATGTTATAACCAAAGAGGGGATTTTTATAGAACTTGATAGGGTTAATGCCATATCCAAGATAGAAACCCCTAACAAAAGAAAATAATTAAGTCTTTCTTTGCCAAAATAAATTTTATGAGAATGGTCATTTCTAATTTAAAAAAAATTGTGAGACCACTTAATGACATGTTGAAGAAGGATGCAAAATTCATATGGAATGAAGAGACAAGGAAAGCCTTTGAGGATATCAAAGAAGTAATTAGATAGGCACTGGTATTGATAAGTCTTGATTTGAAAAAAAGACTTATATTTATTCTTTTACTTTTGATCATACAATGCCGAGTTAAACTATTCTCTTATTCACAAACAAACATTAGCTTTAGTTAAGGAAGTGAAGAAATTTAGACACTATATTCTTAGGAATAAAGTGCATGTAATAGTGTCAGACTGTACCACTAAACTTATGCTTAGTCAATGTGAATTGGGAGAAATAAGAGCTAAATGGATATCTATTCTCCAATAGTATGATCTTAAGATAAAGACTAAAAAATTGGTAAGGTGTCAAGGATTGATTCAAATGATAACTAACACCAATCCTAAAGTGAATGTCATGTAGGTGGACCAATAATGTTTTCAACCAATTGATGGGTATGATGCCATTATTCATTTTCTAATTAATGGTTATTTTCATATAGGACTGAGTAGAGACAAAGAAGAGATTTGAATCTTAAGGAAACACATTTCTTGATCAAAGATGGCGTATTATTTAGGAATAACTACAAAAGGGATATACTTGAGATATGTTTCAAAAGAAGAAGCAGTTGACATCTTAAATACTTTTCATGAAAAGATTGGAAGTTGACATCCTTCTGGGAAGACAACAACTCACAAGATCCTGAAGGAAAGTTATTATTTTCCCATAATCTTCAAGGATGCTCACAAACATGTTAGAGAGTGTCATCAGTTTTCAACACCAAGGGAACAAAAACAACCATGCCATTAAAGCTAGTTATGATTAATAAAAATTTTACTCAATGGGGATTAGATTTTATGGGGTAAATCAACCCCTACTCTTTAGATGGACATAAATGTGTGCTTATTACTAGTAATTACTGCGTAATATGGACATAGGCAACTTGGCAACCAAACAATGTATAACTGAAGATGTAATCAAATTTTTGGAAGTGAACATATAAACTAGATTTGGGACACCAGTCTCATTTGTATATGACAATGGATTAGACGTAATTTATATTGAGATGACCAAGTAGACTTGTGACAACAAAATCATTCTTAAGTTCTCATCAAATCATTATAGTCAAGGTAATGGAGTCTCAAAATCAACAAATAAGAATTTGATGAAATCCATTAAAAAGTCTACAGTTGAAAAACCAAGGACATGGCATGAATTTTTTAAATATGATTTGTGGGTAGACAAAACTAGAGTGAAGCAAGCATTTAAAGCATCTCCATTTCTAATAGTATATGGTCAAGAGCCAATATTATCCATTAATCTCAAACTACCAAACTACAAGTTCATGCAAGAGTATTTGGATGAAGAAAAAGAATTTGAAAATTCAAGGCTACTTGACATCATTCAATTGGAGGATGAAAGAGAATAAAAATTTTCCAACTTGAGTAGACATCAAACTACAGTCAAGAGATGGTTTGATAAGCATTCAAAGATTAAGGTGTTTAGGTAAGGAGACCTAGTTCTTCTTTGGGAAAAAGCTTCAGAGCCAAAAGGAAATCATGAGAAATTCACCCCTTTGTGGATTATTTCCTATCAAATTGTTGAGACTTTGGGAGACAACACCTTTAATCTCAAATATTTATAGAGAGTATAGTTAACATTACCAACTAATGGTAAATACCTGAAGCACTACTTCTCTATTATTACACCACAAGTATTCATGGAATAATTTATAAGACTAGTTAGGATTAGTGTAGATAGGCATAGAGTAATGTATTTCTTGTTTTTTTTGTTCCTATTTGTAAATAGAACTTGTGTATATTTATATACTTGTTATTTCTTTTGCTTTTTATTTGTTCTTCTTTTTGCTTGTTTCTTTTCTCTACCTTGTTCCTTACTTTTAATAAGTCATTTTAAAGATAGTCCTTAGCTCAAGTCCATGAAATTGCTCGAAGGAACTTCACAGATCAAGAATGTAGGTATGAACCCTAAACATTAGCTGATTATGGATTCTAAAGATTTGAGGGTGATGTTATGACTTTTAGAAATTGATGAGGATTGATATCTAGGTTAATTATTCTTTGAAATCTTAAACCTTATTCTAATCTAAGCTTGGTTTCAATAAGGGATGCATATATTGAGTGAAAGTTTGAATAATTAGAGTAAAGTCATGTTAGCACTTAAAAAATAACATTGTTTAGGATAAAGTTTATAACTAAGGATGATTGGTTGAAGATCAAACATATCATGAAATACTAAAACTTGGGTAATTATGGTTCCCAACCTTTGTTGAAAGCTAAATAGAATTGAAAAATAAAAAATAAAATAAGAGCTTTATTACAAATTTGAAAGCTTTGTATGTGAAGTTGATTTTGGTAGCCTCCACCTGGGTTATGAGTGATAGGTTGGTAGTGAAGAAAGGCTTTGATTGGAGCTAAAGGTATCTCTATCAGGGCTATGTATGTTTGGCTAGTAGCAGAGCAATGCCCAAGCTTTCTCTATTCTAAAATCATGATTCTTAATGAATATCTAAATATGTTATAAGTCAGTGCTAGTTATTAAAGTCATGAAGTCTAAAAGTTATTCTATAAATCCCATGGTAATCAGTTAAAGAATCTAAGCACACACACAATATGACTAAGTTCTAATGTTTGAGCCCAATTATGCATGTGTAAGATTTATTTTAATCATGAATTGATCTTAATAATGGTACTTGATCATATGAAATAAGTAATTTGGTTTTTTGTTCAAACCAAGAGTATCTAAATTCTAACATTTTACAATGTTTCCCATAGAAGTCACCATTTGTTGAGATTAACACACCCCCATTTTTGAAAAATGAGGACTCTTGTTTAATTTGACAAATTGTGTTATAAATTGACATTCAAATTGATCAATAATAAATTATTTGAATATCATGTTTCTCATAACGTTTAAATTTGGCATGTCAACATTTAAATTTCATTTGAATTTATCTAATATTGCTGATATTGATATTTGTTTCCATGTTATAGGTTTAATGGAGTCCCATTTGAGTAAATAGTGTCTAGGGTTTTATACATTGATACTAATTTGACCCCTTTTACTAATCCTTAGTCATTTGTAAACTAACGTAATCTATGTTTAATCATGTGAAAACTTTAGTCTAAATGTTTTAACCTAAGTCACTTTTGAAATAAATTAAAATTTATGCGGGATCAAATTTGTGTGGGAACATTTTAATTATGTCTTAGGCTTGGTTTAAATTTTATCCTAAAGTCCTAATTATATTTATTAATACAACTTAGACCTTAGTCTAAAATTTTTTTGCTATGTCCTTTATATCTAAAAAACCCACTTAGTTTATTTTATTGTTCAGGGGACTAAACATGGGGAAATTTTATTATGTTTTAAATTTAGCTTAAACTTTATCCTAAGTCCTAAATGTATTTATTAATACAACTAATACCTTAGTCTAAAACTTTAATCTTATGTTTATTTATATTACCCGAGCTCTAACTTTGTTTATTTTTATCCATAGGAATGAATCAACATGAGGACACCAAGTGGTGAGATCTTGAAGATTAGAACTGAGATCGATGGTATGTGGGCATACTCTTCAATCAAATTGGCAAAGATCTTAAGAGATAATGCAATAGTGAAAAGTGTCACAATTATGGTAAATGAATATAAAGATCTAACAGTTTGGGTCAAAGTCAATAGCTGCTTATAGACCTAATGAGATGAAATAGGATTTTTAAAGGGACTAAAACAAATGTGCTACTAATGCATATCACAACTAAGATGAATGTAATGGACATCAACAAATGGAATTTAATCTATCTAATCAAGATAGATGGTGAGAATGAGTCAACAATTCAATAGGCACAGATCTAATGAGAAGCTGCCACATGGTAAAAGGGCATTAAATTATGGAATGTGTTTGCAATGAGCACACAAATCCCATAGAGTTACTAAGTGGCACACTCATGGGAGATAAAATGAAGATCAACAGTTCACGATGAAGCTAGGGACAATGGGCCCCATAGAATATCAACAAAGAATGTTTAATTAAACTATAAGAGAGCACAATATGGTGACATATGTCCCAAAAGGACAAATGATCAAATTTTGAAGAAAAATGAATAGTTTGATGTGGCAATGCCACATAAGAAAGACAAGTTAGATTAAAATATCTTGTGGACCCATAGATAGAAAAGGTATAAATACATTATCCAAACAAAATATAAATTATGAAGCTTATAGTTCAAACTAGTTGATGTCATGAAAGGCATGTATAAACCTTTAAAAATTCCCTAAGCATATAGATCACCCTAATTTGTCTCTAATTAAACTATAATTGAGATTAGAAGATTGGATTATTATATGTAACTATATAATTTGATCAAAATTATATCAATAGTGGTACATAAGGATGTTTCAAAGGAAGATGTCAAGCTATATCTCACAATAGATGCTAAATGTCAGGTTTACAAGGACATCAAGTTCATTGTTGCTACCTTGAACACAAAAGATAGTAATTGGTCAATATTTTTTCTAGAGAGTTGAGAACCAATGAGCTATCTCAAGGGTAGAAACAAAGAATCTATTAGCCAAAATGTTCTATGACAACATTGTAGCAATCTAAATGACCAGCTTACATTATGAAACTATAAAACCTAAGGTACTCTACTGCATTGATATTATTTCTCCCATTTTCAAGAAAACTAGGATAGACAAGGGCATGATAATTAATGAAGATAATCATAAAAAAGTGGCTTGCATTTTTGTTATTGCATTTAAGTCTTATTATAGCTTGAACAAACCCCAAATTAACCTAGCCTCGATCAATTCCTAGGTTAAAAAACACAATTTGATTAAAACCCTGTCCATATGGTTAGATTTTGGGAACCAAGTCTTTTTAGACCTCAATAAGAACATTCGTATCAGCTAGTTTAGACTAGGGGTTAGAATGACAATGACAATGATGACCAAGTTGTGTGAAAATGCAATCACTGCATATGTAGACCCAATATGGGTACCTATGGTCTACTTTATCATTGAAAAGGAAATTTCCCCTCCTTTGGATGAAATATTCATTATCTCATTGAGTATACAAATTTATGCAATTAGGCATAAGAAGAAAACTTAGGTTTACATGATGTCTTACCTTCTAGATGGTATATATGAAATAACAAAGATTCTAAATCAGAGGGAGTGGTCTCTAAATGGAACCTAGACAATTTATCAATATTATTATAAGTTTCACATATATAAAAATAGGGATCATATTCAATTTATCTATGATTATATTTATCCAATCTTGACTAAATCTATAACTGGTATCCCCATGTCAAGAGTAAGCCCTCTAATCAATAAATATTTATAATTAATGGGAGATATATGGTTATATCTAGATTGTACAATCATCAGGATTGAGGGAACTCATAATTATCCTCACAAGCTACCTATCCATGTTCTTGATATGTTGGTTGAGTAAGAGGTAGCTTACCAATTATTTCATTGTGTTTATGGCCTTTGAAAAACTAAAAGTAAGGGACTCCTTCAAAAAATCCCTATGACTATTAGAAAGATAACCTTGAAACAATGGGATCACATTGAGGCAACATCAAAGCATAGATCATCTTTCAATCTATAGATTGATGAAATTAGATAGTGTGATGCTTATGAAAAAGTGAAATAAAATTTAAGAATCAAATTCATTTTTAATGTGCCCTATGAACATGAGCTTGGTGCCTTTGATCCTATATTTATCATTGCATTTTCTTACTTTGAAGTTAGAAGAAGATTATAGGAACATAACATAAGACCTAAATCTAGATTATAAAAAGATCAAAAGGTGGATGACAGATGGTAATTATGACTAGGATAGTACCATTTGATTAGTGGAGAATCTTATAGGCCTCCATCAGTTAGTGCCCAAGTAGAGACATAGATAGAGCATATGACTAAGGAGAAAATTCTAGATGAAATAGCTTCCAAATCATTAGTTAATGAACCTCCCAAAGTAACTGAACAAGAGGCACATCAAGAAGAGGTACACATGATAGCTATATATCCTCAATAGTCTATTGAGGATGTATTAAAGATGTTATCTATGAGATACACAAACTTAGATGAAGAAGAGAAGATAATTACTAAGGAAACTAATGATGACAAAATGAAATCTTTGGACTTGGTTCTTATTGATACTCCAAAAAGAAACATAGAGCTGGCTATTGTTCCAAAAGCAAAGAGACCCAAGGTGACTATCATCACTCCTTTAAGTGAATTCAATATGTTTAGTGAATAGAACTTGTTATATAGACCACCAATTATAAAATTATTCTTGTATGAAACTATATTGGAGAGAGTGCCCACTATGCATCATCCTTGGGCTATGATGAATGACATTAACATTCATGTACATAAAGAACTTAAGTGATGGATTGTTGCTTTGCAAGAGGAGGAGGTAAGAGCATTAGCTACACCAAGTGATTCAACATCTCTGTCACAAGTTGAGATCCCTATCCTAGAGGTGACTCAATTTATATTTGGAATCAAATTTGATCCAAAAAATGCTAGCTTGCAAAGAGTGATAGAGAAGAAGGTCATGGTAGGAGGTGAAGAAATGACATATCAAAGGGTAGAGCCATTGCCCAATTTGACTCAAAAGTAGGTATAAAGGCTTGGTGAAGACCCTATATTTGAGGAAGATGTTATTTTTAACCCAATTATAGATAAAACAATTAAAAGAAACCATCAAGGGCCTAAAGCAAAAAAAGAAGAATCTGGAGGAGGAAGTTATCTTATCAGTTCGTAAAAAGATGGTAACCTAATTTGAGACCACCATGAATGACTTAGTCATCTCCTTGAAGGATATAATATCCAATAAAGATGAAGTGAACAAATAAAATTCTATGGATATAGGCCAAGTTGGCTAATGACAAGCTTCAAGCAACAAAGTAAAAGATTTGATCAATATTCTACCATAATCCAAAAACCATATTTACCCCTATAGATAAATCACACAATTTTTCAAATGGATACTAAAACTCTAATTTATGTAATTAAAATAGAATTGGTTGTAGAATTCATATTTTCCCAATTAAATAAAAATTTAAATCGATTTTCAAAGTATGTCAATTTCAAGAATTTATTCAAAATAAATTGACTTTTTTAATAAAAATGTAAATTTGAACAATTTTGAATATGAGTGATTTGGTAACCTCATATAATTTTATTGTTCATTTAAAACATTCCATAAGTATTTTATCTCTGTAAAATAATCTATTCATTATTTTATAAAAATAATTAAAATTGATCCAAAAATCCAAGCTTATAGAAACTTTTATAGTCTGCTTAGATTTGATGAAAACTGGGTATTAATTTCTAATTTCCATTAAAACTAAATATTAATTTCCAATCTCCATCAAGTAAATCCAAAAACAACTTTATAAACATTTAATAATTTAATTAAGGAAATTGAAAGAATTTCATATCACAGAGAATAAATTAAAAAAAATAATGACACAAAAGATTTGTTTACGGGCTTCACCAAATGGCTACATCTTTGGGTCCACTCTATGAATGGTTTGATCTATTAAAAACACTTTGAGAATAATTACAAAACCTCTCTGAGTATAATATAATTCTTCAATACCAAATAATTTTTGTGTATAACAAATAAAAATAAACCCTTTTAATTTACCTAAGGTTCTTCCTACCTTTATAATCTAGTTATATCTCTTCTAAAAATTCACTCTATGTAAAACACTGTTGCTTTTTTAAAAGCACATATAGTTTTTATATTTCAAAGACTTTATGGCATTGGTTGTGCATTAGCTAATGAATTTTTGTTAGGCAATTTTTTTTAGTTTTCCCTTACCTTTGTACATTGGATGGGCACTAACAATTTTCTTAAATTATGGGTTTGGTTCGATAGCATGGCATTAGATTTCTAGTATTTATTTTGTCTTCACACATTTATTGTGAATAATAATAATATTTTCCCATAATGGTGAGTTTTCTATATTTTATTGCAATCTTAAATTCAAGGATCCATGCCATGCCAGATTAAATAATCAATGTCAAAAATGACATGATTTTTATTAATAAATATTTTAAGTAACAAAAAAAAGCCAAAATAATATCATCACATGCTATCCATGTGATGATTTAGCACCAAGTGACTTCCATTACCATCAAGTTAAAACAAGACTACCATGCTAAAATAAACTTAATCTTGATGTTTACATACAAAAAGGCATCGTGTTGGAAAAAGGTGGGTGAATAACATGCATGTTAAAAGGAGTTTAATTAAAAACAAACCTTTATCTTCCAACATGAAACTAAAATTGCTGACCATTATCCATAAAGACCATGCGTGATTTGCATGGGTGATGCATGTTTAGGTTTGGAGTGCCAATATAAAAATATGAAGATAAATTAAAATATCTCCCATAACATATGTGTCATCTACCATATGTGGATGTAAACCCAAAACCGTCGACGAAATGGAAAACCCATGTGGGGGAAAGGCGAGTGAAATGATGTATGGTAAAAAAAAAAGGTTCTTTGGTGCTTAAATAGGTTTATTAAAAATAAATATTTCATGCAATTAAGAAACACCAAATTCCCCCTCCCCATGCAAAGTGGAAATCCATGTGATAAAAGAAGGTAAGGATAAAAGGGTTAAAATGAGATGAAGTTTAAAAAAAAATAAAAAAAAATAAAAAATTCTATATAAAACAAAATTCCTTAACTTTCTACATGGGAGATTTTAAAAGTGGGAATAAAGTGTGGATAATGTTATACATATAATGGTATATAAAAAGGTAAAAGTGGAATAATAATAATAATAATAACAATAACAATAATAATAACAATAACAATAACAATAACAATAACAATAACAATAATAATAACAATAATGGGGGATAATTAAAAATTGGGGACATAGCTAAAATTATTTAATGGTTTAATAAAATATGATATTAAATTAATTGAATATTTCTTATGGTAAAAAAATACCATTAAATAGGATATTAATTAATTAAATATATATTCTATGGTAAAATAAAAAAATACCATTAAATAGGATATTAATTAATTATCTTAAACCATATGAAGAGTGAAAACCCTCCAGATCATAATAGATGACCATATCCATAGGTTTAGAACAATGATATGAACACATATAAATATGGCCATAACAATATTGGTAGATAAGATCAAGTCTTTGAGCATATGGTTTAAGAGCATGTGAGATTTTTATAATGATCTCAAACAGTTTGAGGATAGGATAATCCACATATTGGGGAGCATAATCAAATCCTTCTTCACCTATCCCACTTATTTCAATGACAGATGAAAAATTTAAGCAAAGATCTACTCAATTTCTATAGAAGGTAAATAACCAAAGTGTAGGCTGATAAAAAGATTAATTGTGCTAGGAGTATAAAATAAACTTTAGAGATGGATGATAGAGATAGCAAGGGCCTGATAGATCAAGAAAAGGAGATATTCATGGAACCCATTTTATACCTTGAGCTGATTGATGAGCAACACTACAGAATGGAGTTCGTACAGTAGAGGCAAAACACATAGCAACATGGGAGTCCTAAAGTCAAATTTGTTAACTTTAGAATATTATTTTATAACTAATCATGTATAACATTTTGAAAAGATAATATTCTTTTGTAAAAGCATGTACAATTTTGTAAAGCACATTACTTATAGGTCAATCGATTAGAAAGTGTCATAAGATTCTAGAATGTTGTAAAAGGGATAGTTGTCCATGACATTTGTACACTTGTCATTTGATATGACTAACCAAAATAACTCCATATTATTTTATAAAATGGGTATTGTCATTTGTAAACAGGAGGGAATTTTTGAGAAATTTTTTATGTAAATTTTGAAAAATTAATACAAGAAAGGAATACTAAAAATATTGTCCATTATTTCCTTGTGTGTTTGTTATTATGGTTGATCTATCAATTATTTATTTGAATGTTTAGGATTGAATTATTTTCATGGATTTTGGATGTGCACACTTGAATGTAGAGTTGTTAAATAATGCTTAAGCTAGATTGATTGAAAGATCTTATGTTCATTTCATTTTTTTCTTTGCTTCTAGATGTGTTAATACAATTTTCTTATAGGAATAAATATTTAAATTGAATCCGGTTATTATTTGTATTGTTTTTACTATCCTTAGATGTTTGCCTGATATATGATAGGATTTGAGTTTTTTCCATTTCATGTCATTTATTGGTTTTACTGTATGTTTGGATGCAATTTAATCTCTATCATAATGTCTGGATTGAAAATAAGAACATCTTTTTTTTCCATACCCTTCCTTTTGCTTATTTTTTGTTCAAACCACTTTAGCTTAGCTCCCAATATAAATATTCATGCTAATTGAGGCTTAAGAATTTGGTTTTTATCATAGTTAACTCTACTTAGTTCATATCATCTTCATATTTCACAAGAAAGCTATTAGGCCATGGGTGATACCAACAACCAAATAATTACATTATAATTTTTTTGAAATAGTTCATTTGTTTTGACACTATTCCACCAAAGATATCAAAAGTATCACAACCCTCAATTCCTGAAATAGATTCTTTGAATCCAAAAATGAGAAGTGTTTATTAAACACTCTAGACCCATGTGATACATTTTCATGCATTAAAATAATCAATAAGAGGTTAATAATGAAGGAAAAAGGTAAGGCTATTGAAACAAAAGTGGTTAATTATGACATTGTGGATGGCAACCTCCACTTCATGACTAAATAATGGGAGGTGGCTAAGGCTCTTAGTGACTTTGGATCATCTTTGTCTATTTCAAATTATGGTTTTTCTAGGTTTAGTTATCATTGTTTAGCTAATTGTTAGTTGTTAGTTTCTATTATTTGTGGGATTTCAGATTAACTCTGTTTTAAAATGATTTTTTTTGGTGATACTTTCATGTTTAGTTTTACCTATTAAAAAAATAAAAAAGGACATTTAAAAAAATATCGATCACAATTTTTTATAAGTATAATTTTTACATTCCTATAAGATTGTAAGGTATTTTATAACTTATACATGACTCTAGTGGAAATTGCATCTTGGTCATGCTTGCAAAACATAATTCAAATTTAAAACCATTAAAAATAATGTCAATATTAAATATTTTAACACAACAAAATAAAAATATGTAAGAAAATATTTACTTACATGGCCATGTTATTAGTTATCTTATCAACATTATTTGGGATACAAACCCTAAAATATTTAATAAGGATTAAATAATATTGAATTTTACAACTATTTTTTTCCATTTTTTTTTCACTAAAAATTGGTCAAAACTATCAAGCATTAGTTTAGGTTAACAAAATATCAACAAAACCGCTAAATCCTTACAGAAATATAAATCTAAGAAGGAAAAATATTAATGGAATCTAATGCATCAAAATAAATATTCATTTAATAGACTTACCACCATAATGAAAGGTACTCATGCCATTTATTCTATTTATTGACCTCTCACCTTTTGTATTTTTAACCTCTTAACTAGTGGGTCAACTTATACCTAGAACACCATCATGTCATGTATGAGAGATAGGGAAATCTGGTAATGTTCATTACCCAAAATATTAAAATACAAAATTTAAGGCTTATTTTTTTTTGATTGAAAAGTGCAGTTTATTATATAAAAACTTTACAAAATTAAATACAACTAGTCATAACAAAAAATGGGTGGAAAATTCATGCATAAAAGACACACCAGGCTATAGAATCCCTAAGAAAGAAGTAAAAGAAACTAGAAGGTCATACTTGCTAGAAATTATAACACATATTCACTAACAACCAAAAAAGGATAAAGCAAAAATAAATTAACAAGTTGTTAAGTAGTAGCACTGAACATGGTAGCAAGTGGCAGAGGTCGTGGAGGGTCTTGAGGCTTCCATCCCAAACCCCCATTAGTTGGGGAGTCCTTATCCAAAGTAAGAGGCTCCCATACATCATTATATTGCTCTTGAGGAGTTTTCTATGATTGCTTAGAATTCTACCAAGGTGGAGAAATGGAAAGTGTTAGGCACAAAAACTTGTCCTGCTGGGGAGTGACCCAACTTCCTCCACTGCCACTATCACAATGAGATGATCCACTTAGAAAATAAGTATTTCCATGCCAAAGATATGGCCAGAGGGAGTGAGGAGAGGAGGTGCTCTAACTTTGGGACCGATAGTTTTGAGATTGAGAAATCTTGGCTCCACCACCACGTCCTTGAAGAGAAGTGTGTTTGGGTGGTTCCTGACTGACAACACAAGGGACATAAGGCTTAGTTTTCATTAAAAAATATGCAAAAAAATATTTATTTCATTAAATGTAATGGAAAATAATGGCCATGGAAAAAGTGTTTTTATCCATAAAATTGTGATTTAAACCTTTTGTCAATGCAATATGAAACTTACTCTCATTGATTGTGCTCTTTTTTATAGTTTATTTTTTTTACATATGAAATTTATATATTGTTAATTCCACTATTTTATTGGGTTATTAATGTAAAGTGAATATCCCCATCTTACTTTTCAATAGATAAATTTAGATGACAACCGCTAGGGAAATTATTTAGCATTGAAATGCAATCGTACATAAGTGTGATTTTATACAATAAAATAATTAAAATTACTATATAATTTCTAATTTTTAAAAATAAATTTAAAATAATTATACTCAAGACTGTAAAATTTTTTAGTATAAACTAGTAAAACACTTATTTTAAATGAAATAAATTAAGTTCTCATTGTATAAATTGTAATATAGGATTAGATACTTGTAAATGTCAGTGTTGACCTACCTTTAGCCTAAATTACTTGTGCATACATAGATGTTTCTTATTTTACATTATCTTATGTCCACATACATTATATGGGTATAATCCTCCAATGTTGCTATTAACCACCTAAAAAAAACTCTTACAGTCTATGTGAAACTAGTTATTTATCATACTCATACGTCCCCACATCATCATATTAGTGTTCTTGTCTACTAGACAATAACATCAAAATCTAAACATACCATATAATTTTACTTCTTAATTTTGAGTGTTTTGTCCCACACCAAGAAATGGTAAATTTTAAAACTCAAATCTTTCACATGTGTTGACCCATCTATTTAACACATCAATAATAATGAAGGAAGAAGGTAAGGCTATTGAAAGCAAAGTAGTTAATTATGGCATTGTGGATGAATCCCTCAACTTATGACTAGATCATGGGAGGTGTTTAAGGCTCTTAGTGACTTTGTATCATCTTTGTCTATTTTAAATTATGGTTTTTTTGGTCTAATGATTGTTTTTTTAGCTACTTGTTATTTGTTAGTTTATATTATTTGTGGGATTTTAGATTAGCCCTATTTTAAAATGATTTTTCTTGGAGATACTTTCATATTTAGTTTTACCTCTAAACAAATTGAAAGGGACATTTAAGAAAAAACTAATCATAATTTATTAGAAGTATAATTTATTGTATTCCTATAATATTGCAAGGTGTTCAATAACCTATACATGCCTATGGTGGAAATTTATTCTTCGTCATGCCTGGAATACATAATTCAAATTTAAAACCATTTAAAAATCATGTAAATATTAAATATTCTAACACAACATAGTAAAAATATGTAGAAAATGTTTATTTACATGGAAATCTTGTTAAAATTTATTGGGATACAAACCCTAAAATAAGTAAAAGGATTAAATAATATTGAAGTTTATAACTATTTTTTGTTTTCCATATTTTTTTCTTCACTAATAATTGCTCAGAACTATCAAGTATTAGTTTGGCTCAAAAAAATATCAATAATACCTATACATCCTTACACACATTTAAAAATAAGAAGAAAAAGATTAATGGAATATAATGCATCAAAGTAAATATTCACATAATAGACTTGGCACTATGATGAAAGGTACTCATGCCATTTATTTTATTTATTGACCATTCACATTTTGTATTTTTTAGCTATTAACCAATTGGTAAACTCATACCTAGAGCCACCATCGTGCCATGCATTAGAGATAGGGAAATACAATCATATTTATTACCCAATATATTAACATACAAAATTTAAAGATTATTTTTTTCATTAAAAAGTAAGTGAAGAATTTTTTTTCATTACATGTAATGATAGAGAATGGCCATGGTAAAAATATTTGTACCCATGAAATTGTGATTTACACCTTTTCTCATTAAAATATGAAATTAATCTCATGGATTGTTCTCTCTTTTATAGTTTATTTATTTTTACACATGAAATTTATATATTGTTAATTCCACTATTTGATTGGTTTAATAACTCTAAGTCAATCTATCCATCCTAACTTTTAATAGATTAATTTTAATGACCACCACTAGTGAAATTATCTAGCATTGAATTGCAATTTTACATAAGTGTGATTCTATACACAAATATGATTAAAATTAATGTATAATTTACAATTTTTAGAAATAAATTTTTAACAATTATACTCAAGACTATAATTTTTTTAGTGTAAACTAGTAAAACACTTAAATTGAAATGAAATAAATTAAATTATCATTGTAGACATTCACAAATGGGGTTATATACTTGTAAATGTTAATGTTGACCTGCCTTTAGCCTATATTACTTGTGCATACATATATGTCTCTTATTTTACATTTTCTTATGTCCACATGCCTTATATGGGTCTAACCTTCCCAAGTTGCTATTAGTCACCTAAAATGATTCTTACAATATATTTGAAACAAATTATTTATCCTACTCATATGTCCTGACATCATCATATTAGTGTTCTTTTCTACTAGAAAATAGCGTCAGACTCTAAACATACCATGAACTTTTAATTTTTGAGTTTGAGTGTTTTGTTCCACACCAAAAAATGGTAAATTATAAAACTCAAATATTTTTGATGTGTCAACCCATATTTTTAGCATGTCGATGGAATGAGAAATTACTCAAATATTATCATATGAATAAAATATAATTGTAATAACCCATTACTAAAATACCTCACCATTTCAATCTATATTTACTAATATGGAATCTTGTAAGGATAGTTAAAGGGCTATTAGATCTATGTATGTCTAAGGAGGAGGAGTTGGCTAGATTGAAAAATTATAAGAAAATAAAAAAAGTTCGTAGATGGACAATTGTGAAACTAAACTCAAAATTTGCATAATAAGTAGAGATTTACATTTTTGTTATCTATGTTGTTCTTTTCAAAGTGTTAAGATGTTGTGTAGTTTATAACTATGGTATCTTTGTTATATACATATCCTCTTATTTTATATATAAAATGGAAATATCACTATCTATTGTTTTATACTTTTTATATATTATTATTATCCATATATTAGCCATATGAATTTTTGTCTTTTATATCCATACTATTCATCTTAATATTTAATCAATTAAAATGGATAACTAGGATGATAAGTTATAAAAAAATTTAAGTTAAAATCTTATATTAAGATTAATCAAAGTCTTTCATTTTTTAAGGTTTGATTGTCAATGAAGTTTTAATAATTATATTGATTTAAATTTTTAAATATAGATTTATGATTATAATGGTTCAATCCAATTTTGTAAATTATCGCATGACCATCTATCACTTCTAAATTGTTCTTTGATTTTTTCAATTATTATATGTTATTATAAGTTATTTATTTAATTGTTCACATATATTTGAATATAAATTTAAGCCTTTTTCAAATTTTAAATAACTAAATAAAATAATTATAGATAGGTTTAACATGACTAGTCATAATTTTTGTGTGCATATGTTAACCATCGATTTCAACTTTTAAACAAACAAGCCAACTAATTGAAAATAGTTTTAGCATAAATAATGTAGTTTTGTATTAATGAATATAAGGATGAAGAGAAAATAATGATACAATCTCATAATTGAACAAAAGGAAAGGAGTTGAAAATAAGAAAACTAAATTTTATAAATTTGTTTGATTTGATAGTCATGTTTTTTATGCAACATAATAAATAAATTGTAACTAACACATCTTTATATAGATAAAATATTAGAAACAAATACTTTTAAAATTACATGATAAAGATAAATAAAACATGGCAAAAGAGACAAAAAAATTGAATGATAAGGGACTTGATAAGAAATGATCATTCATTATTTTTCATGTGGGCTTAAGTCACCTCAATGAAGCCATAAGGAGTGTAGACAAGTTTTAAGTCATATTTTCCCCTTCCACTCAAATAAGTGTTAATAGATGTAAGAAAACTATAAAGAGTTCCAAAATTTTGTGCATCACTCAAGTCAAGGGAGGAGATAGATTTAGAGTGTAACCCATGGCACCTTAAATAGAAATTAAACAAACCAATATTTGGAGGGTCCTGAAAAAGGGTGTGCTGACAATTGAAATATACAAGATCATGGGTTACAACCCACATGTTTATTTAGAAATTTAAAATTAATGGAATCCCTACAAGATATTTTTCAAAAGTGTTTTGTTTCATGTTTATAGGGAAAGTATTGCACAAATAACTTTTGAGCATAAAATGTAGAAAATTATATAAATAAAAAAGGGTGAAGAAATAAGAGGTATCCTCTTTTCTGATTGGTAATAAGAAAATGATTGAGTTTCAAGGAGGTTATCTCAAGGATTATATATCAAATCCATGGAATTAGATCCTTCACCAATTCATGAGGAAATTATTTTTGGAAGGGAGATATAAAGTTGTTATGTCTCATTATTTTGTATTTTTAAATAATTTTAATGACAAAAACTAATAATATTTCCTTTGTATATTATGATCTCTATAGATAACTCTATTATGGATGTGTAATGTGAAAAATGTTTCTACCCCTCCATAAAATTGTCATATATCTTCTCTTCCACCATGATAAAAAATGTATCTTTGACCATTTTCCCCAACCACAAATGAAATCATGTTGTGGCCGATGTTGAAAAACCTAATGTCCAACCTAAATCTGTTATGATCCTTTAATTTCATTATATATTATGTTGTTATGCTATTAAAATTATGATTGTTAAATTGGTTATTAGTTGTTATTTAGCTAGAATATTTATGGTATTGATTGCAATAGTGTTGGGATATGTACTTAATTCTGTGAGTAATTATTTAATAGACTTATTACTACTAATCACGATTTTATAAATCTTTATTTAATATTGATTATCCACATAATGTAGTTTATGTTCTTTTTAGTGGTTATTTATCTATGAACTAGTCAGATGTTAGATTTTGTACTCTTGGAACCAAGTGAATTATGAGTATGTCAACATGTGTCACATGCATACTTGTTTTGATTTTCTTTTGAACACCTTGATTAGTTGTTGTGTTTTATAGATACGGTCCTTATGTTCACGGTTATTTTTGTACTTTACTGATGTCATTATTGTCATTTTTTATTTTTATTTTCCATTACACTCCATTATATGTTTTTGTCGACCACAACCTTATGCCTTACATGCAAATTCATTCTATATTCTCTCCCATAGGTATTTGAATCTTATTCATTTCATTGACCCTAATACATTATGAAATTTTATACATAAACCTACCTAGACCCACTTAGACTAACACCCCCCTTGGGACCACTTATCACCCTACTTTCATGTCCTGACCCATTCAACCTAGCACTACATGTGAAGGTGGTAGCATGATGTTTCTATTACTAGATAGTCATGGTTTGACTTTAGACTTGGTTTAAATTCATTGATATTATTTCAATATCTAGATATCAACATAGTTTGATAGCATGTGAGGGGATGTATTAACCTTATTTAATGAGGTAGGTGGTGTTTTAGTGGAGGTTTCCATGTTAATTAAGTTGGTTTATGTTAAATCCTCATGTTAATTCATAATATTCTTTCCTATTTGTGTTCATTTGATTAATTATGAAGCCTCTCAGACTTGAAATTAATGGTGAGGTTGGTGGCAGATTACCTTGGGATCCATATGTATTTCTATCTCTTCCCAAATTAAATACGAATTGATTGGGGTATAGAAAGAGTGGATAGAAAGAATGGGAAGATTGGATGGTGGGTAGAAGAGATAGGAAGATGGAAATTTTGGAGAGAAAATAGATAAAACTCAACTGGTTTTTAAGGTATCCTTGACTAGTTGAAAAATAAATGATGGTACTTAGCAAAGCGATAGAGTTTATTATATTTTTGTGCTTTTGGAGTTGTAGTTGTTATTTTTGGTAGCTATCAGTTATGTCTGTGTGTTCCTTTTCATTGACTATGTTATTTATAAAGATGGAGCCATGTGGTTTAAATAAGGTTGTGTTTCCTTTACGTAAATAAATTATTAATAAGAATCAAAGACATTATATTTCTTGTTATCTAGTTTTCTTTTCCAAGGACCTAGTCCTGTTCTTATAATGACAGTGTTAGTTTACAATATATTGCTCAGCTTTAAAATGCCTATTGTCACTAACAATAATACCCATAATATTTTGGTTACACTTGTGTTCTTTTATGACAAATTCATGGTTATTATTTCCATGGTTGATATTATTGTTTGGGTAAATCCGTTATACATAATGACTCAAGTTTTATTAAGCTCGAATGGCTATTATTTGGACTATGTTATTCTAAAGCTTAAGAACATAATAAGTTTTTATTTTCTTAATGTTTGGTTATACCATTATGTTCTTATTTTATTAGGTTATGTTATTAAAAATTTGTAACTATGTCTATATGTTGTGTTATATTGATCTTTGATAGTCGACTACGTATTAATGAATGCAGTTTTGAACATTTAGCTTGGTGTTCATTTGGCTAAGTTATAAACCCTTTTTGATCTCTATATTTTTAATAATATTTATTTTGGTATTCTTAATCATCTGTGTTATTGTTTTCTTCTAATTACTTGAATAGGGTTTTATAAAATCTACTCTCTCTCTCTCTCACACACACACACACACACACACACACACACACACACACACACACACACACACACACACACTCAGCGAGTGACTTCATGTTGAATTTATGTGACTATTTTAACTATGTCATGACTAGGTTATTCGCATGGCCTTTATTTATAGCTTTAAAATGCTTGTGGTCGTTAACAATAATAGCCACATTCTTTTGGTTATGATTGTGTTCTTCTGTGACAAAGTCATGGTTATTCTTTTCATGGTTGATATTCTTGTTTGGTTAAATATATTATGTGCTATGACTCAAGTTTTGCTAAGCCTAAATGGGTGTTATCTGGACTATGTTATTCTAAAGCTTAAGAACATAATAAGTTCTTATTTTCTTAATGTTTAGTTATACCATTATGTTCTCATTTTATCAGGCTGTGTTATTATCAAATTTGAACTATGATTACATCTTGTGTTATATTGATTTTTGATATTTGACTATGTATTAATGCATGAAGTTTCAAATATTTAGTTTGGTATTCATTGGGCTAAGTTATAAACCCTTTTTAATCTCTATCTTTTTAATAATCTTGACTATGGCATTCTTAATCATCTATGTTATTGTTTTCTTCTGATTACTTGAATAGGGTTTTATAATATAGGGAGTGACTTCATGTTTAATTTATGTGACTATATATATATATATATATATATATATATATATATATATATATAGGGAGTGACTTCATGTTTAATTTATGTGACTGTGTTATCTATGTCATGACTAGGTTATTCACATAGGATTTATTTGATTCTCTATAATAATACATCTCAACCCTGGTAATTGATTGATTTGGTCATGGTTAGTGTTGGTTCTTGATTGTTCGATTGTGCTTCTCCTTGACTCGTTTTATGTTGTTATTTTATAAACATGTTATTTTATTTATGGATTTTATTGACTATGTTGAGATTTGCCTCAAGCTTTAATATTTCACTGTGATATATGATTACATAATTATGCCTAAAAGTTATAATAATATTATCATTATATTATTGATGTTTTTGATTAACCCTTAACTTAATAAATTTAAGTCTTGCTGGGTTATATTTAAATTAGTTGCTTACGTCTTGTTTCTGATATGTGTTGGATTATTATGGGGACTAATATTTAGTCTATTTTGTCTTTATTTATTTTAAATAATTTTTGTTGATGGTTGGGTTACTTGTTATAATGTGTGGTTTTGACTGCTTGACTAGACCTGAATATTTAAAAGTATGTATTAGGGGTTAGGATGGTTAAGGATAGACTTGATATTGGATAGAGTTCCATGCAGGAAAACTTTGAAGGATATATAATGGATTAGAGGTAATCCATTCTATATAATTTGGTAACCTAAGTTAACTGTCCCCACTCCTGATATATACTTAGATGGATTAACTATTCCCATCTTGCCTTGGAATGATAGGACTGTGTTGTAGTATTATTTTATTTTTGATATGCCTTTTGTTTGGAGATCGATTTAATCAGAATTCATTTCATGTTCCTGATTACTGTAACCACCATCTTATTGATGGTTTGTGTGGTGACCACCATTGATGGTTGGGATAATAGGGTTTATAGGGTGGGTTTGTCTTGATCATATTTTTCATGTTTGATTTCATGCTTCATTAACTTTGTGCACATGTGTGAAATATGGTAACATAATTTAATTATTTATTTGATTAATTCTTATTATATAACATTGACTATAGATGCTAGCTTCGAATTAAATTGATATATTGATCTTGATGTCTGTTAATTAATGTTATGAATGGATTTGTAATGGAAATTGAATGTTGATGGTTGAAGATACTATGACATAGGTACATTATATTATTCAATCAATACTACATTGATTTAATATTACTTATAATCATAATAAAATGGAATTAATTATTTAGGACATTAGTTCATATATATACATGTATTCATTATCATACTAATCCTACATTGATCTAATGTTCTTTATGATGATTAATTCTATCCATGATGGTTTAAGTTGTAATACATATATCCATATCATTTAATAGTCTTATTAATTCTTGATGCTATTAGGATTAATAGATATAGGAATGCTAACTTGGGATTTACTTAGATATTTCTACATTAGATCTAGATTATAAAAATCTAATCTATTTAGAAAAAATAGTGCAGATGTAAGTTAAGTTGTCAAAGAAGTCAATATTTAATTTAGCTTGCCTCTTTATGGAAACATATATTTAGATACTTTACATTAGTTCTTTAATTCTATATTTTTATTAATCCAAAATGGATGAATTATATGTGAATTCAAATAGAAGTTATGTTGTTAACTTGCATTAATTAGTTTTTGGTTTAACTTATCATTCTTTAGACATAAACACAGAGATGCATATTCCCTCTTAACACTTTCAACATTGAATAAATTTTGATAACTGGTCCATCATAAAATTAAACCACATGGTCCATTTTATTATGTATTTTAGACATACTTGGTTGCATTCAAGGTATGTATTCTATTTATAATTATAATAAACTAGTTCTTAAGTTTTTTGTGTCACATTCATGGCATCTAAAGTTAGTATATTAATTCATATATTAAATAATAAAGGAAATAATAGTTATTTGGATCTTATGGCTTACGAATAAGCATGTACAATGTTTTACTTACATTATTTAATGGGTTAAGTAAATGAATGTAAAGGAACCCTTAATGAAATTGAAGATGATAAATAAGATATTATATCAATGTAATTCATTTATTGATATTTAAATTTGTACACTCATTGCAAGTTGTATGTATTTCACTTTCTATTTTGATAGCCACAATTGTTTACTTTATTGCCTCAATTGTCCAATAGTGAAACTTGTATGAGTTCCTTAAGTGGAACATTTTATTTGGGTTCTACTCATCTTGAAACTTGGATGAACTTCATTGATTGATGATGTTGAATTCCATGCATGAACATTGCTTTTAAATGCTTGCTGATTTTATTTTGTCTAGTTGGATTATTAATGACTTCCTAATACAATGATATATTTGTGCATTCATTAGAGTATTATGGAATGTTGTATGGAATAAAGAGAATTGTTTCGTAAATAGCTACCTAGTTGAACTTCACTATTACTAGATGCCTAATTTATTTCTCTTACATAGATAGTTTATGTATCTTTTCTTGAAAAAAATTTCATATTGCATTGGCTATGCCAATATAAATAGTTGTATGTTCCTTTACTTAACTATAGAGTTATAATGTTGAATTATAACTATATCATTAAATGTTATAAATATACATGTTTGGTAACAAATGGTGTATGAATAATATGATGATCTTAAAGGATGTAAGGTGTTATAACTCAACTGATAGCACTATATAATCTAGCTCTGGCACTTAATCTATTTTATCTTATGCTTTAATATAATTGTTGCATGAATGAATAAAAATCTGCATGTGTTGGATTGTTTTTGTTCATTGATTTTATTTCTTGTTTATATTATATAGCATGTATTTCTATATAAGCTATGATTAACCATGAATGCTAACTCAAGGAAAACAAAGTTATCCTTCCTAGTTAAACCAATCCTGTAACTTAACCATCCTTGAGTGGGACTAAAACCCATTGAGAATAGTGATGTATTTACCCATGGTTAAGGACCTAAAATTAGTCCTATGTGGAAGTATGAGTACCACCTAAGGTAATAGGTAATTATCAATATATGTATACACTAATATACCCTAAATCCCATAATACTTCTAATATAACAAAAAGCTTCCCCATAGTGTCCTTTATATGTGTTTACCTCTAACTAATTTCCTCAATTGCCCTCTGATTCTAGTTGTGTGTGTGAAGTGCACTAATTATTTTTGTTTCATTATCAAGACTTGTAAATGGGCCTAACACATGTCCAAAACATAATCTAATATATGATTCCAATTTTTTTGGATTGTTTCATCTGGTATTAGAGTGGTTTTCTACTCTAGGGAACTCTGAGAATGAATATTTTCCTTTAAGTAATTGTAAACTTTTAGGTTATCAATTATGATTTATTAGGATGGTTAGAATGCAGTAAAATAGAGGAAACATCCATAAAAATCCTTTTAATGTCAACCCAGCTAGGGAAAGAGGTTAGGGACATTGAAGGGGACATCAAGACTACATTCCTATTTAGAACCTAGATTAACTACTTGTAAAAAATGCTAATAATAATAAGGTACCCAATGTTGAAGTAGTTGGTGGGATTACAACTAATAAGTATGAGGAAATCATCATTAGAATCTTGAAATCCCTTAACACTTTGTAAGGAAATATTGATAACTAAGAACAAATATTAAACAATTTTAAAGGGGTATCCTAATAAGAAGTACCCAAATTGGAAATAGGGTAAGTGGAAGGACCTTTAATTCAAGAACTGCCTTTGACCACCATTGACCAAATCAAGGAGATGAAGAATGTTCCGTCACCTAATTTTTTAGGTGAGGAATCTGGTGATATAGTTGATTAATGGTTGGTATACTTGAAAAAGTACATTAGTTTGCATAATATGCCTTCTAATGTAAAACCTAGAGTAGTAGCCTATTATCTAGTAAGACCTATAGAATTATGGTGGAACCACCTTTATGCTATTAAAGGATATTATCCTTTGAAGCTGTCTTGGTCTATTTTTATGATTCATCTATGTAAGTTGTACCTGAATGAAAACTATATTGAGAAAAAAATCACCCATTTTCATATTTTAAATCAAGAGAACATGTCTATTGTGAAGAGTGAGAATAAGTTACTAAACCTACTACATCATGCGAACTATATGTGTGATAAATAAAGTAAGATTACTAACTTCAAGATTGGGCTTAAGGAGATTTTTATGTATGATGTTAACATGACAAATCCTAAAACTTTGGTTGTAGGAATTGAATCAACCTACAGGGTTGAGGAAAAAGAAAAGTCTCCCCAAAAGGTAAGATCAAAATTCAAGTCAAGCAAGTAATAAACTAAACCAAATAACCTTTTCCCTATAAACAATAACTTAAGAAAATCTAATCTAACCACATATTTGTAGGAGGTAATAAAAATTTGAGCAAGTTTTATAATCAAAATAGGAATTTAATGTCCCATGGATCTTCCAAATTTGGTTTATACAAGAAGAAACATTACCAAAATAACAAATGTGGACTTGAAATGGGTGCTAACACTATTCCAGTAGCATCTTCTAGGCCAATTATGTATTGGGAATGTAGTGACAACCACTATAAAAAGGACTATCCTAAGTAAAAATCAGGCCAAGTAGTGAATTATAAAGTATATGCTACTATTGATAATCACAATGCTAACTTGAAAGCCACTCTAATTGAGACCCGAGGAATAATTAATGGTTTTACTTTGACTATATTGATTGATTATGGTTTAATAGATTGTTTTGTTTCTCTTTTTGTTACTAAACAATGTAATAGTAAACCCATCTTGATAATACAAGGTTGGGAAGTTGAATTTTGTAGGAGCAAGAATGTGCCTATTCTTGACTTCTTAGAACAAGAAGAATTAGATCTTGGTGGTTTTAAGACCAAGGTGAATATGTTTCTCAAGACTGGGATCTTATGATCTCATCCTTGGAATGGATTAGCTACATGAACATCAATCCACACTTGATTATGTGGGAAAAATAGTGCAATGCACCAATGGCCTTGGCCAAATTATAAAATTGTATGGTATGCAAGGGTTTATGTGTGTAAAACATTTTCAGCCTTATAGCTGAAAATAGTTATTAGGTAGGGATGAAAGCTCTATGAAGTTCAAATGAAAGAAATATCCAATAAAAAAGAGTTGGAACATGTATATTTTCCTATTCTAAGGGATTTTATGGATGCATTTTTTGAAAAACTACCTAGTATACCACCCAAATAAGTATTTGAATTCTCTATTGACATCATATTCAGATCTACCCTAGCTTCTAAGGAACCTTACCACATAAATGTAGTTGATCTACAAGAGTTGAAAATTTAGCTATAAGAACTTTTAGATAGTGGAAGAATTAAACCAAGTGTGTCTCTTTGTGTTTTGTTGGTACTCTTAATGAAGAAATAGGATGGTGCATTAAATCTTTACATTGATTATCGCATGTTAAATAAGACATTGATTATCGCATGTTAAATAAGTTAAAAATAAAAAAGCATTATCCTTTACCTAAAATTGATGAATTATGTGAAGAAATAAAGGGTGTTATAGTATTTTAAAAGATAGACTTGATATGTGGTTACCATCAACTATGAATCAAGGAAGAGGACATACATAAAATTGTCTTTTTAACTTGATATGGACATTATGAGTTCACAGTTCTGCCTTTTGACTTAATCACTGCACCAACAAATTTCATGAATCATATGAACAACATATTTAGATATTTATTGGATAAGTTTATATAGGGTTTTCTTGATGTTATTATTATTATTTATAATAAAAATGAGGTTGAACGTGATCCACACCTTCATCTAGTATTGTAAAGACTAGACAACATAAGCTTTATGGGAAATTATCTAAATGTGCTTTCTATGAATAAAAAATTCATAATTTACGAAACATTATTTCCAAACAAGGCATTGTTATTTACCATGCCAATATAATATTTATTGAAGATTGGCCTACTCCTTCCAATCGGATGAAGTATGCAACTTCATGAGATTGGTTGGTCATTATTGACATTTTATTGAATTTTTTTTAAGTCTAGCATATCCCATCACTTACTTATAGTGCAAAGAAAATAAGTTTGTATGGACTCCTGAGTGTGAAGAAGCATTTATTAAGCTAAAATGGAAATAAATCCTATTCTTATCATACTAGACCCAAATGGAAACTTTGAAGTTTGGGTTGATGCCAATAAAGAAGGCTATGGAGGTATCTTGACTCAAAATGGAAAGGTTATAGCTTATGAATCCCGAAAGATGAAAGAACATGAAAATAAATATCCTACACATGATATGGAGCTTGATACCATTGTTCATGCACTCAAATAATGGAAACATTTCTTGCTGGGAAAGCCTTTCCATGTAAAATCTAATCATCAAAGTCTTGAGTATTTGTTCTCTTAAGAAGATTTAAATGTAATATATCACAGGTGCATGGAATTTTTAAACAATTTTGACATGAATATATCATATATCAAAATCAAGGAGAATTATATGGCCGATGCACTCAATAGACGCATGTACCTTTTTATCTTTTTAGTATTTCAAGGAAATTTTAAAAGTGTTCTTTTAGAATAATAGCTTGCTGATGTATTCTACGATGATGTAATAGCAGGTTTGGATGATAATCAAGTTGTAAAAATATTTTCTAATTTTTTTGTTTAAATAGATGACCTGATAGGGTACAAAGGCATAATTTATGTCCCTAGGTTAAGAGACTTGATAAATTATGTACTTAATGAAGTGCATATAACACATTATTATTGTCATCTAGGGGTTATAAAAATGATGCATGAGCTACAAATATCTATTTTGGTCTTGGAATGAAGCATGATGTCATTTAATTTATAACAAAATGCTTGGAATGCTAGTAGGTCAAGGCTGAGCATTACCATCACTGAGGTTTTTTATATCCTCATGATATTTAAACAAATAAGTGGGTTTTAGTCTCACTTGATTTTATTGTTGGACTACCAAAATCATGAAGCAAGCACGATACTATCCTAGTAGTGATTGATAAAGTAACTAAATATGGCCACTTTATTTCTACAAATTTAATAGATGATGCATCCATATTTATAGGATGATTTGTGAATGATGTAGTAAGACTCCATGGTATACCTGAAGTGATCATATCATATTAGGAAAAGTTATTTATTTCAGTGTTTTAGCATACTTTAACTACAACTTTGGAACAAATTTAAATTTTAGCTCTTCATATAATCTAGAAATAGATGGGCAAACAAAATAGAAAAACTAGGTGGTTGAAGATATGTTCCATATGTATGTAATAGATCAAGAAAAAAATGGGAGGACTATCTTCATTTGGTGGAATTTGCATATAATAATTCCTACCATTCATCTATTAAGATGGGTCCATTTGAAGCTTTAAATGGATGTAAGTACATAACACCTCTTGGATGGGACAACTAGAAAAATAGGGCTATTAATGGGCCCAATTTGTTGCTAAAATATGATCATTAGATAGAATCAATAAGGTAAAATTTAGAAACATCTTCTGACAGGAAAAAGAGATATACATATCTTAATAAAACTCTGTCAACTCAGTGTGGGAGATAAGGTTTTCTTACGCATTAGACTCTAGAAAATTTCTATCAAATTTGGTAAGGATTCTAACTTAGCACTACTTTTTCTTAGACCTTTTGACATGGTGGAAGCGATTATCACTGTAACTTATCAACTGACACTTACTCCTCTTTCAAATATTCATGTTGCATTATTGACAAAGTATATACTTCATCCATCTTATGTTTTGGATTTGACTCACTTATAGGTCATCAAAGAGAAAAAGATCCAATTGCAACCAGTGAGAATCTTAAAACATTGTAGTGTTAAGCTATATAAGAAAGAAATACATTAGGTTTTGGTGCAATGGGACACCATAATTGAAAGGATCACTACTTGGGAAGATGCTCATATTTTTAGATAACATTATCAAAGGATATTTTATTAAGCTGTTAGGACGGCTCCCTTCTAAGAGGGAGAGATTGTCATAATCTTATATTTTCATTATATTTTTTGTTGTTATGACATAACATTATGATTGTTAAATTGGGTATTAGTTATTATTTAGATGGAATATTTGTGGTGCTGATTATAGTAGTGTTGGGTTGTGTACTTAATTTTATGATTAATTATTTTATAGAGTTATTAAAACCAATGATGATTTTAATATGTATTGACTATTAATCATTGAAATAATATGATTAATGCAATTTTTGGTGGTTACAAGATTTGTCTATGAGGTAGTAGATGTTGGAGGTTGTACTCTTAAAACCAAGTGAATTCTAAGCACATTGACATGTTCGACATGTATACTTGTTATTTTCATTGTCTTTCAGACACCTTCATTAGTCATTATGTTTATCGACTATGGTCCTTGTGTTTATGGTTACTAAAATACTTTTTCAATGTCATTATAGTCATTATTTATTATTATTCTCTGTTATATTCCATTAAATGTTTTTTATCGATCGTAGCCTTATTCTTTAGGTTTGACTTTATTCTATATTCTGTCCCATAGGTCTTTGAATCTTCTTCAGTCTATTAATCCTAATACCTTATGTAGTTCTATACCTAAACCTATCTAGACCTACCTAGACCTAACGCCCCTTTGGGAACACTTATCACCCTACTTTCATGTTCTGACCCATTCAACTTAACATTACACGTGAAGGTGGTAGCATGAAGAGGAATGTAGGTATGCTAGAAAGTTATGGTTGGACTTTAGACTTGGCTTAAATTCATTGATATTATTTTAATATTATGCTATCAACTTAGGTCAATAGCATATGAGGGGATGTATTAACCTCATTCAATGAGGCATTTAGCATTTTGGAAGAGGTTTCCATGTTAATTAAGTTGATTTGTGTTAAATCCTTATGTTAATCACTAATATTCTTTCTTATAAATAACAGGTTGATTCATTATGGAGCCTTCGAGACTCGCCATTAATGGTGAGGTTGGTGGGGGATTGCCTTGGGATCTGGAGGTGTTTCTCTCTCCTTACAAATTAAAAGTGAATTGATTGGGGTATGGGAGGAGTGGGCAACTAGAATGTGAGTTTTTTATAGTAGGTAGATGAGTTAGAAAGATGGAAATTTTGGAGAGAAAATAGTAAAAATCTTGGCTAGTTTTTATGGTGGGATTGACTGGTTGAAAAATACATAGTGGTGCTTGGTGAAATGATAGAGTTTCTTATCTTTTTGTGCTTTTGGAATCTTTTACATTTTTCAGTAAGTTATCTGGTTTTATGTGTTGATTTTATTAACTATGTTGAAATGGAAATAAATATTTAGAGGCTGCTCATGCAGTCAGAAGTCTTTAATCCTCTGGATGCATGCATAGGCCCCATATAATGATATATCGATGTATATATTTCCTTACATATAAAATTTTAATGAACATATATAGTATATATGTTTAATTTTGAAAACCTCAGCTTCCTTCTATTTTGTTTTGCATGCAATTGTTTTGTTTTTAGGACTCATGCATATATGCTTAAAACATTTTAAAAGTGTCTGTGTATTACAAAAGACAACTATGTGTTTTTTTTCCTTATATATATAGGTGTATATGGTTTCAAAGAAGCAATGGTGTTTACCATCCATATAATTTTGAAAATTTTGTGTTATCAACTACATTTTATCGAATATGGTTATTGTGTTTTATTATGTAGTCAACTATGTTATTTTTAAATAACTATGTTTTTGGTATCCATCGGTTATGTTTGTGTTTTATTATTCATTGACTTTGTTGTTTATTCAAAGGGAGCCATGTGGTTTAAATAAGGTTGTGTTTCCTTTATGTAAATATGTTGTTAACAATAATCGATGGCATTGTCTTTCTTAGTGTCTAGTTTTAATTTCCAAGGACTTGGTCATATTCTTATAACAACAGTCTTAGTTTATAATACTATGCCTAGATTTAAAATGTTTGTGGCTGATAACAATAATACCCACATTATTTTGATTATAATTATGTTCATTTATGATAAAGTCATGGTTATTCTTTCCATGGTTGATATTGTTGTTTGGGTAAATCACTTAAGCATTGTGACTCAATTTTTACTAAGGCCAAATGGGTTTTATTTAGACTCTATTATTCTAAATCTTAAGAACATTATGATTTGTAATTTTCTTAATGTATGGTTATACCATTGCATTCTCATTTTATTAGGCTATGTTATTAACAAATTGGAACTATGATTGCATCCTATGTTATATTGATCTTTGATATTCGGCTGCATATTATTGCATGAAGTTTCTAACATGTAGCTTGGTGTTTTTAACATGTAGCTTGGTGTTTTTTTTTGATGTTATAAACCCTTTTTGATCTCTATATTTTTATTAATATTGACTTTGGTATTCTTAAATTCTAGTGTTATTGTTTTCTTATGAGTACTTGAATAAGGTTTTATAAAATCTATATGTATTTAAAAAATATATATATACGAGAGAGAGAGAGAGAGAGAGAGAGAGAGAGAGAGAGAGAGAGAGAGAGAGAGAGAGAGAGAGAGAGAGAGAGAGAGAGAGAGAGAGAGAGAGAGAGAGAGAGAGAGAGAGAGAGAGAGAGAGAGAGAGAGAGAGAGAGAGAGAGAGAGAGAGAGAGAGTTATAAGTAGAAGCCTAAATCATTTTGAAGGCATTCGAATTGTGAGTAGTGAAGGCTGGGAAGCTGCTCTCTGGTAATAAAATCTATCTTTGGAGGAATCAATGGAATTTATTTTGCCTCTTTCACCAACATAACCACATCTATCCCCATGCTTGTCCCATTAGTAAATAGTGTGAATACTACTATTAAATATGGGTTTGAGGCGGCTTTGAAAGTGTTGGATCCTAACGCTGGCATTACTTGGATGTCAGTTGCTCTGAATGATCAGGCTACAATCTATGCAAAACTAGATGAGAATATTGTAAACTTCAAAAAAGCTATTGGAGCCCCGTAGATATAAGGAGGAGCAATAGGCCAGTTTGGAACATTGTTGGCAGATAAACAATAGTGCCCCTATTCTATGTGATGTTCTTTCCACAGTAACTATGTCTTTGTATAATAATAAGCAAAGATGCACATTTCTGTTCTATGTGATGTTCTTTCCACAGTAACTATGTCGTCTTTGTTAACTGTCGTGTTCTTTTCGCATGTTTAAGTTGTTCTATTATACATAACTATGTTGTCTTTGTTATATATCTATCCTTTTATTTTATATATAATATGGAAATCTCACTGTCTATCATTTTATGCTTTTGTTTTTATAACGATACTATTCATATTAGTATTATCAATTAAAATGGATAACTTCGAACACTTTTTAAGTTAAAATCTTATATTTAGATTTCTCAGTCTTTCATTCTTTTGATGTTTTATTGTCAATGAAGTTTTATTAATCATGTTGATTTAATTTTTGTGATATTGGATTATGATTGCAATGGTTCAATCACATAGGTGAAACTTTTTTTTTTGGTCAATTAATTAATAAGTGTTATATAACATTATTTAACTATTTATTAATATTTTTTTAAATTAAATTTTAATTTTTTTTTCTAATTTTAAACAAATAAATAAAATAATTAAAGATAGGTTTAATATTATTATATCAAATTTTTATGCATGCATATTTCAACCATTGATTTTAGGGTTTAAATAAATAATCCACCCAATGGAAAATAGGTTTATCAGGTCTATTCTAGCTTTGTATTCATTAATATGAGGTTGATGAAGAGAAAATAATGATATGCACTTGCAATTGCACAAATGGAATGGAAGTGAAAATATAAACAATAATTTTTAGAAAGTTGTTCCTCTTGATAATCATGATAGTATTCAAATATTAGAAACCAATGTAAGATTGATTGTGATGGCTCTATCACATAAGGTGCACATGGATGTTTACAACTTTTAAACACTTTTTTAAATTTGTCAATTAATTAATAAGTGTTATTTGACATTATTTAATTATTTATTAACATATTTTTAAATATATTTTTAACCTTTTTTTCCAATTTTGAATAAATCAATAAAATAATTAAAGATAGGTTTAACATTACTATATCATTTTTTTTCTACATGCATATTTCAACCATTGATTTTAGTTTTTAAACAAATAACCTAGTCAATTGAAAATAGGCTTAGCAAGCCTATTCTAGTTTTGTATTCATTAATATGAGGTCGATGAAGAGAAAATAATGATATGCACGTGCAATTGCATAAAGGGAATGGAGGTAAAATTATAAATAATAATTTTTAGAAAGTTTTTTGACATGATAATCATGATAGTATTCAAATATTAGAAACCAATGTTTCTTTTAATAATTACATGATAAAGATAAAGATAAAGATAAAGATAAAAAGCAAAAAAAATGAAATAAAATGCAAGGGCACACAATAAAAAAGATCATTAATTATTTTTCATTTGAGATTAACTAGTCATAATGAAGTTGTAAAAAATGTAAAGAAGTTTCAAGTTAGATGTGTCCCTTTTGCCAAAATAAGGGTTAACACAAGGAAGAAAACTAACTAGAGTGTTAAAATATTATGCCTAACTGAAGATGTTAGAGGAGATAGACGTAGAGTAGAACCCATGGCATTTCAAGTAGCAAGAAAACATGCCACTATTTGGAAGATCCTCATAAATGGTGAGCTGATAATATTCATAGATGATATCATGGGTTATGACTCACATCTTTCTTTGGAATTTTCAATGTCATTGAATGTCCAAAAGGTCTTCGTAAGAAGTGTTCCTTTGAGCTGTCTAAGGATATTATTTCACAATTTAATCACTTGATCATGGAAGGAAAACCACTACATAAACAAGAAAGGGAGAAGAAATAAGATGTCTCTGATTTTCTAGTTGGCAACAAGAAATTGAATGAGTTTCAAGTAAGTTATCTCAAGGATTCCATTCCAAAGCCATGGATTGAGGTCCTTCATCAAGTCATGAGGTACGTCACTTTGAAAGGTATATATAAATTTGTTATGTCACATCATTTTGCCTTTTTAAATCATTTCAAGGATAAAATCATTTAATCTTTATTTTTTATATTATAATGTCTACAGAGAACTCTATTAAGGATTTGTAATGTGATATGTGTTTATTCCCCCTCCCTCAGGCTATAATTTATCTTCTTTCCACCATGTTAAAACAAAGGTCTTCAAACCTTATATCCAACCACAAATAAACCTCATGTCCATCCTGTTGTAGATGAAATTGAAAATCCTCATGTCTAGCCTAAACCTAAAAAATATGTTTTCATTGTTATCCCTCCCACAGACGCTAGTCCTACGAACGGGACCTTAAAATGAATAAGTTATAAAATAATTTCTCATGCCTTATATTCAAACCCTAAAGCTTTAAATTTATATGATTATTTTGACATTTATGATAGACAAGATCCTAGTTCATGTTTGTTTATCAACAATTTTCCTCCAAGGGGTAAGTCAATTTTTTTTTTGTGGGTAACCTCAAACCAAACCTAATTCTTGACCTTGTTAAGAGAAAATTAAAGTGAAAGACCTTTGAGAATATTTCATCTCCATATAATTCTAGTCCTCTAGAAATGAGAATTGACATTCACAAAGATTCCCTATAAATTGTATTGAAGTAAAATGAGGACTTTGTAAATAAAATCAATCATCTGGTACTACAAGTTTATGGGAATATTAAACAAAGGAATTTAAAATTGAATAAGGAAGCATCAACCTTAACTAAAATAGTGAGGGATTTAAAAATCAAAATGTTTTATATGGATGATAGAATGAATCAAAGGGATAGTGAAAGGAAGAAACACCAAATAAACATATAAAAGTTGATCCAAATTAGGAGGATGAAGATAAATAATTGTGCATTAAGTAAGGCCATTATGTGAGATAGCCTCAAATAGAAAAGTGAAAAAATTGTGCAAAATAGAACCAACAAGAGGTTATGAATGAAGGAAGAAGGGAAGGATATTGAAACCAAAGTGGTTAATTATGAGATTGTGGATGACTACCTCAACTTCATGACTAAATAATGTGAGGTGGCTAAGGCTCTACATAAATTTCCATCATCTCTGTCTATCCTAAACTGTCTTTTTTTTGGGTTTAGTTATTGTTGTTTAGCTAATTTTTAGTTGTTAGTTTCTATTATTTGTGGGATTTTGGATTATCCCTATTATAAAATGATTTTTCTTGGTGGTACTTTCATGTTTAGTTTTACCTCTATTTTTTTATGAAAAGGACATTTAAAAAAATATTGATTACAATTTTTTAGAAGTATAATTTGTTATATTCCTATAAGATTGTAAGGTATTATATAACCGATACATGCCTCTAATGGAAATTGCATCTTGGTCATGCCTGCAAAACATAATATGAATGTAAAACCATTTAAAAATAATGTCAATATTAAATATTGTAACACAACATAATAAAAATATGTAAGAATTTTTTTATTTTCATGGCAATCTTGTTAGTTATCTTATCAGTTTTCATTAGGATACAAACCCTATAATAATTAATAAGGATTAAATAAAATTGGTGTTTACAAATATTTTTTGTTTGCCATATTTGTTTTTTCACTAAAAATTGCTCAGAACTATCAAGTATTAATTTAGGTTAACAAAATATCAATGATACCTCTATATCCTTACATTTAAATTTAGAACTAAAAATATTAATGGAATCTAATGCATCAAAATAAATATTCACATAATAGACTTTCCACCATGATAAAAGGTACTGATGCCATTTATTTTATTTATTGACCACTCACATTTCATATTTATCACCTATTAACCAGTGGGTCAACTCAAACCTAGATCCATCATCATGCCATGCATTAGAGATAGCAAAATGTAATTATGTTCATTACCCAATATATTAACATACACAATTTAAGGCTTTCTATTCCGTTAAAAATAAGCAAAGAGTAATTTTTTCATCATATTTAATGACAACTAATGGCCATGGAAAAATAGTTCTGACCCATAAAATAGTGATTTACATCTTTTATCAATGTGATACGAAACTACTCTCATGGATTGTGCTTTATTTATAGTTTATTTTTTTGCAAGTGAAATTTACATATTGTTAATTCCACTATTTGATTGGGGTAATAACAAAATGTAAATCTCTCCATCCTACCTTTTAATAGATAAGTTTAAATGACCACCACCATGGAAATTATCTAGCATTGAAATACAATTGTTTATAAGTGTGATTCTATAAACTAAATTGATAAAAATATCTATATAGTTTCTAATTTTTAAAAATAAATTTAAAATAATTGTACTCAAGACTGTACAAAAATTTAGTGTAAACTAGTAAAACACTTATTTAAAATGAAGTAAATTAAACTCTAATTGTAGACATTCAAAAGTGGTATTACATACTTTTAAATGTTAGTGTTGACCTACCTTTAGCCTGCATCACTTATGTATACATATATATCTCTTATTTTACATTATCTTATGTCCACATGCCTTATATGGGTCTAACCCTCCAAGTTGCTATTAGTCACATAAAACAATTCTTATAGTCTGTGTGAAACCAATTATTTATCCTACTCATATGCCCCACATCATCATATTAGTGTTATTATCTATTATAAAATAGCATCATACTCTAAACATACCATCTAAGTTTACTTCTTAAGTTTGAGTGTTTTCTCACACACCAAGAAATGGTAAATTTTAAAACTCAAATATATTAAATGTGTCAGCCCATCTATTTAACACATTGATGGGATGATAAATTACTCAAATATTATCACATGAATAAAAATTAGGTGTAATAACCCATTACTAAAATACCTCACCATTTCAATCTGTATTCACTAATATGAACTCCTATAAGGATGGTTAAAAGGCTATTAGATCCTTGTAGACCTATGGAAGAGTTGGCTAGATTGAAAAATTGTCAGAAGATAAACAACAATGTCTGCTAATGGAAAACTATGAAACTAAATTTCAGATTTGCATAATAAGTAGAGATTTACTCTTTTTTTATTTTTGATGTTTTCTCCAAAGTGTTAATATGTTGTGTAGTTTATAACTATATTGTCTTTGTAATAGAATTATCATCTTGTTTTCTATATAAAATATAAATCTCATTATCTATTGTTTTATTCTTTTTTTTCCATAATGTTATTCTTCATATATTATCATATGAATTTGTGTCTTTTATATCCATTCTATTCATTTTAGTATCAAATCAATTAAAATGGATAACTAGGATGATAACTTCTAAAACATTTTAAGTTAAAATATTATATTAAGATTTATCAAAGTCTTTTATTAGTTTAAAGTTTTATTGTCAATGAAGTTTTAATAATTATATTGATTTAATTTTTTAGATATCTATTTATGATTGTAATGGTACAATCCAATTTTACAAATTATCGCATGGCCATCTATCACTTCTAAACTATTCATTGATTTTTTCAATTAATATATGATATTATAAGACATTTATTTACTTATTAACATATTGTTAAATATAATTTTAAAACTTTTTTATATTTTAAATAAATAAATAAAATAATTAAATATAGGTTTAACATGACTAATCATATTTTTTGCATGCATATTTCAACCATCAATTTTAGCTTTTAAACAAACAAACCAACCAATTGAATATAGGTTTAGCATGCCTATTCTAATTTTGTATTAATGAATATGATTATGAAGATAAAATAATGATACAATATCATAGTTGAACGAAGGGAAATGAGGTGAAAATAAAAAAATAATTTTTAAAAAGTTATTTGAATTGATATTCATGTGTTTTTACACAACATAATAAATAAATTGTAACTAACACAAAATGATATAGATAAAATATTAGAAACCAATCCTTTTAAAAATACATGATAAAGATAAATATACAATTTTTTAGTCAGATCTTCCCCTTTGGATCAAATAAGTGTTAATAGATGTAATAAAACTAGCAAGAATGCTAAAATTTTGTGCATCACTCAAGTCAAGGGAGGAGATAGATTTAGAGTGGAACCAATGGCACCTCAAACAAAAATTAAGCAAACCATTATAATTTAAGATATTTTTAGATTTTAAATAAATAAATAAAGATAGGTTTAACATGACTAACATATTTTTTGCATGCATATTTCAACCATCCATTTCAAGTTTTAAACAAATATAAAAACCAATTGAAAGTAGGTTTAACATGCGTATTCTAGTTTTGTATTAATGAATATGATGATGAAGAGAAGATAATGATACAATCTCGTAATTAAATAAAGGGAAAGGATGTGAAAATAAGAAAACTAAATTTTATAAAGTTTTTTGATTTGATAGTCATGTTTTTTTACACAACATGATAAATAAATTGTAACTAACACATCTTGATAGAGATGAAATATAAGAAACTGATCCTTTTAAAAATACATTGAAAAGATAAATAGAAAGTGGAAAAAGAGACACCAACTTAAATGGAATGGGACATGATAATAAATTATCATTCATTTTTTTTTGTGGGTTTAAGTGGACTCAATGAAGTCATAAGGAGTGTAGACAAGTTTCTAGTCAGATCTTCCCCTTCCTCTCAAATAAGTGTTAATAGAGGTAATAAAAATAGAGAGTGATAAAATTTTGTGCATCACTCAAGTCAAGGGAGGAGATACATTTAGAGTGGAACCCATGGCATATTAAATAAAAAATAAACAAACCAATATTTGGAGGGTCCTTAAACAAGGTGTGCTCACAATAGTCATAAACAGGGATCATGGGTTATGACCCACATGTTTCCTTGGAATTTTAAAAGTCATGGAATGCCTAAAATATCTTTGTCTAAAGTGTTTTTTTTGATGTTTATGAGGAGAGTATTGCAAATATACCTATTTGAGCATAAAATGTAGAAAATTATATAAACAAAAAAGGCAGAAGAAATAAGAGGTATCCTCTTTTTTTATTGGCAACAATAAAATGATTGAGTCTCAATGAGGTTATCTCAAGGATTATATACGAAATCCATGGAATGAGCTCATTCACCAGGTTATGAGGTATTTTACTTTGGAAGGGAGATATAAAGTTGTTATGTTTCATTATTTTATCTTTTTAAATCATTTTAAGGATAAAAAATAATAATATTTCCTTTTTATATTATGATTTCTATGGATAACTCTATTATGGATGTGTAATGTGATAAGTGTTTTCTCCCCCTCCATCAAATTTAAATCTATCTCCTCTTCCACCATGCTAGAAAATATATCTTTGACCCTTTTTCCCAAGAACAAATCAAATCATGTTGTGGTTGATGTTGAAAAACCTAATGTCCAACCTAAATCTCTAAAATATGTTTCTATCATTATACCTCCCATAAACACTAGTCCAAATAAATCAACCAAAAATAATAATTTATAAAATAATATCACATGCCTTTGAAGGCACTGTTATTTTGATGATTTTATTCATGATAGATGAGGATAGTTTATACAATATAAGATTAGTTGAAACATGTTACATAAATTTAACTACCTAAATAATATGCTACCCAAAAATCTAATAAAAAATAGGTAATTAACAATGTAATAAATAAAACAACTACACTAACATTACCCCATTTATTAAATTGATTTTACAAATGTACCCCAGAAAATAGATCAAATTTCACCTTGCCAAGTGATTTGGTGAGTATATCTACTATATGTGAATTTGTTGGGAGGTACTAGAGCTAAATGTGGTGGTTCAAGAATTATTCTCAAATGTAAGGGAATTATAACTCAATGTGTTTGGTTCTTTCATGAAATACTAGATTATTAATAGGATTCAAAACACATTGATTATCTAGAAAATGTTTGGTGATTGATCTTCAAGAAATTATATGTTAGATAGAATATGACATAACCAAAATGATTAGCACATGGATCTTCATGTGACATGGTATTATACCTCTATGGATGAGATATAAACTCTATATTAATTCTTATTAATCCAAAAAATTGACCTATATCTAAGACAAAATATATATCCTCAAGTTGATTTCTTATCATCAATACATCTAGCATAGTTCGACTCTGTGTAACCCTAAAATAAGAAGGCTGAATTATTTTTATATTATAGACCATAATCAAATGTTCCACTAACATATCTCAAAACCTTCTTCACTGCAACTTAATGACACTTCTTTAGCACTTGCATGAATCTCAAAAGATAGATGACAGTAAAGAATATGTCTAGTCTAGTATATGTCAATTAAATGAGACTCCCAACAAACTATTTGTAGTGAGTTTCATCTACTTGAGGTGAATCCTAAAATGAAGATAGTTGCAAACCTTTTTCCATTAGAGTTGACATTGGTTTACAATCTATCATCCCATATTTATCAAGTAGCCTCTTGGCATATTTTATCCGTGAGACAAAAAAGTGATTATTTTTTTTGCATTTATTTATGCCAAGATAGTAATGAAGTAGACCCAAGTCTTTCATGTTGAAGTATTTATTCAAGTCATTATTAAATTCTCCAATGAGATTATTTTAGCTTCTTATGATCATAAGATCATCTACATACAAAAAATAATGACAATATGATATCATAGATATTTTACCATAGTAAATATTAGGATAAATATTAGATTATTTTTTGGTATTATATAATAACTTTATAGTTGATAATATTTTATAGACTCTTCCCTTCCTAGGAGTCAGTTATCTATTTTAAGTAACATGTTTTTTATAAATTATAATCTACTCTTCATGAATAAATTATCAAAATACATTGGTTTATTTACAAGTTTGGTATCAAAGCTTTTAAAAATCTGATCAGCACAACAAATAAGGGTAGAAATGAAGGTACAATTGATGTACAATAATAGTTTGGCATGAGGAAGTACATAGTAGAAACATGGAAATCACTAGAAAGACATACAATAAAGAAGTAAAAACCTATCACAACATAACCCTGTAGTAGTTTATTAAAGCCTTCATATGCCTAATCAACACCTCTTAAGGAAAGCATGGAATGGCAAAGGCAACAAGGAAACATTGCAAGTAGGCAAACAATCAGGATTAAGATGCATTTAGGAAGTACAATAACTATCCTCCATTAATTATTTGCTCAATAAATTTTTAGAAAGAATTATCTACATTTCATGGTTAGCAAGGAATTAAAATGAATTAAAATCAAAATACAGTTCTAAATAAACATTTTTGTCCATTAGTATCTTTGGAGGGTACATGCATTATTTAAAGATCTATCACCTTCTGCAAGTCTGAGAGAGTCAGAATGTAACCTACAATAATTAGTGATGTAAGCAATAGTCTGTAATGGTATCAAATGTAAATAAGCCCAATGATTGGAGGACACCATTTAAAGTCAAAAGGAGATTATTAAAGATTAGCATAGACACTCAAAAAACTTGTGGTAGAGAATCTCATATGGAAAATAAAAGAGACAATCCCCGAATCTGATAAGAGACATATTATACAAGTCTAATATTGTAAGAAATAAAAGGGAACCTGGTGTTGACATGTTTGTCCATATTTTATGGGAAAGATATATCATTACAAACCCAAGCTTGGTTGAAAACCACCCAAGGAAGAAGAGATCATGGTAGCAGCCAAACGCTAAGCAAGAGAACCTATAAAGATGAGATGTGAGTGAAACTATCATGTATGTCCAATGTGAATGATAGTGCTAAAAGCCACCAAAGAGACTCATAGGGCATGGAAAACTATCATGATGCTCAAGAGAGCTTTGGTATCTACTTTTCCTTGCTATAAGCCCTACATGATTGTGTCAACCTTCAGTTTGATGAGATAATCTTCAAAGGACTTATTGAATATTTATTATTTGACTTATGCTTTGAAGTAAATATAATATGAGTAGAATTGGAAGCTAGAAATGATGTAGAATACAAAGATGATGTTGAACACCCAAATAAATGTTCCCATCTCTCAACACATAATTATCGAGCCCATATCCAAGCTCAATTTTCACACCAGTGAGTAGAAAGACTTTTAATTCTCTCCCATAGCAATAAAATAAAATATTTTTCTTCACGATGTCTTCTCTAAAATTACTTCTATTAGATGCCCAACTTTTTAAAGGGCTAAAATATGCCACCTAGAAAATGAAGATGTGTACCATCCTTTAGTTTAAAGGACTACGGGGTATCATGACAGGGACCGTGAATGTTTTTATTGATCTTGATGCACTAACAAAATATGAAATGACTAATGCTATAGCCTTAATGCTAATTATGTTAAGAATCACTAATGACATGTAGATATATGTTAGGGATATTGATAGAGCAAAGATAGGATGGGATAACTTAGAGACCATCTATGAGGTGAAAAATAATACTAAGATACTCCATCTACAGTCAAAACATCACACACTTTCTATTGAATCCAATGAAAGATTTGATGGAATATTATGTTGGGTGGATGATCTATGAATGAAATTGTTAGCATTTAGTAATATGGTAGATGATAAACTATTGATATAGATCACCTTGAGAGCACTTCCTTCACAATACAGAGTGTTCATCATAATGCCAAATATCTCTAAATAGATAGTGTCATTCAAAATACTCATGAACCTATTACGCTAAGAATAAGCCATCAACATAGTCTATGATGAGTTTCAAGACAAAGATATTATCTCAAAGTAGTAATGAGATTAGAAGTCTCAAAAGGGACCTCTAGAGAAGCAACCATAGAATTAGTAGAAATAATAACTATCTTGACATCAAAAATCAAAAAAATCAAGGAGGTGGAGTCACATCTATCAAACCAAAACTCACAAGACAAACAACTACTAGTATAATGGCCTAAAATAAGGGTCTTCCAATAAAAAAAGCACATCTAGGCATGAGAATTCTCGTAAATCAAAAAGACATCCCCATCGATGGAAGTAGAATGAACATCTCGCAACTCAAGAAGATGATGAATCTGATGAGGAGGCACCTAAAGAAGATAATAACTTAGTGTGAGTCTCCCAAATCTTGTAACCCATAACGAATATCTGGTTGATAGATTCAGGTACCACTAAACACATGCCAGGTGATAAGAATCTATTTGATTCACTGACAGATCAACCCACTGAAGATAGGTTTAGGATCATTGATGATAAAGATTATGTTTCAAAAGGAATAGACCAAGTTACCATTCCTCTTGAAACACTAAATTATATGGTCACAAAGGTATTATATGTTCTAAGATATCCATTAAATCTCTTATCAATCAATCAGATTTTAAATCATCATCGAAAGGTTAAGTTTCCTTTTTATAATGGCATCAAAACATTTTTGATATCATGAAAATGTATGGTTCTTTCTAGAGCATATTTAAAATATATATTATTTTCTTTAAATGTTGTTTCATATTCTATAATATCTATATCTATCTCTACGATAAAATCTACTACTCTCTAGTAGTACCGTTATGGTCATATACCTATTGTATCTTTATATCAACTAAGTTCAAAAGGGATGGTACATGGAATTCCCAAGTTGTCCGTTTCCTTTTCCATTTATAAATAAATTACTTAGGTGTTCACATAGAATGATTATATATCACATAAAATGAGCAACTATGAGAGATCACACAATAATAATTGATAGTAGAGTAGAATACTAGAAAATATAGCAATTCCACTTTGAGGGGAAAACCTCCACAAAAATAAACTAAGAGAAGAATACTTAACATGATGATAAAAGACTAACCACTATTTTCTATATATAGTCTACTTAGCCATGGTTATTCCATACGCTGACCTAACTAATAACATAGAGAAATGTAATAAATAAATAAAAGAGGTATGTAAGCCACAAGTCAACCACACATATCCCTATATATGCCAAAGGTTAAGGGTGTAACACGCCCCTCCCATTCCAAAAAATATTGTCCTCAACATTGATTCAACTCTAAATGTTGGTGCACAAAGGATTCATCCTCCCAAGTGGCATATTTACAAGTCAAATTATTCCATTTGATCAGGTACTCCTTAATCATTCTAGGATGTAGATGGTTAGTGTGTATTTGAAGGATCACCATAGGATTAGGAATAAATCTTCCTTCTTCATCAAATTTTTGTAACTCAATTTCAGTAGCAACTCTATGTCAAATGAATTTATTCAGGCATGATACATGAATTACTAGATGTATGCAAGTGGAGGAAGGAAACTCTAACTTATAGGCCACACTACTAATTTTTTGCAAGATCTTATAAGACCCATAATACTTAGGCAAAAAATTACTATCCTTTTTATATTGCTTCAAGGATAACTACTTATATGGTTGTAATTGAATAAAGATCCAATCACTAATGTAAAAATGCCTCTCACTCATGTGTTGATATATCTACTTCTTCATGCACTTCTGGGCCATGGCTAAATTTTCATACAAACTTGAAAGAACCAACTATTGATAGTGAATATGTTATTCAACAAAATGAACCTTAGGATGGACCTTCAAGGTTAAAGTGATGTATGGAGGGTGGTATCCATACAGTTCCATAAAATCATACATTTTGGAATAACTATGAACACAAGTATTATACCACCATTCAACAAGTCATAACCAATGAGCCCATTTATCCTATTCATCAAAAATAAAACAATGGAGATATACTTCTAGAAATTTGTTGACTACCTCAGTCTATCTATCTTATTAATGATGATAGGGTGAATTATGAGCCAACTAGGTGCCCCAACATTGAAATAACTCAGTCCAAAAATTGCTAATGAAAATGGGATCTCTAGCATTGACAATGATCTTAAGGGTACCATGCAATTTTTAAACTATATTGAGAAAAGCAGAAGCTACTATACTAGCAAAAAATGGATGTGATAAAGAACCAAAGTGAGCATATTTACTGAGATGATCTACCACAATCATGATAATAGTTTAACCATCAGATCTCGATAACCCTGTAATGAAATCCATAGACACCCCTTCCTAATGTTGGATAGGGATGGATAAAGGTTGAAAAAGACATAAAGTTTTGATGGTTTCTCTTTTATTTTATTTATAGATCATACATTTAGCCACATATTTCTAGACATCCCTTTTCATTCTTTCCCAAAAAAATCTTGCTTGATTTTGTGATAGGTTTTCAAAAATCTTGAATGATCCCCAATTGGAGTTGCATGAATTTCCTGAAGGATTTTTTGTTTAAGAAGAGAATTATTACATAGGTATAATCTATCTTTATACCATAATATATCACCCTTCTATGTGAATTTTTCAAATCCACCCAAACCTTGCTAAAGATTATGAATCAAATCATGGGTAGCACTATCATTATCCCATTCTAATAATGGTTTTAGCCAATTTGCCTATAGAATGGTCATAGAATATAGCAATTCCTCAACTGATTCATCCTTGCTTTACGCATTAGGGTAAAAATTTTGACACCCAAAAAGTGTACAGAAAGAATATACCATTATGATCATCTCGTCGAGATGAATCCAATGACTTTAATTGTGTAAAGTGAAAACAAAATTTATAATTTTTTTTTATTTTGTTTTCAAAAAAGCATTTATAATAATACTATGCTAAAAAAAAAAAAAAATCTTCCTAGATTGCAAGTTATGTTTTTTTGCTCCTTCCTCTCATAGAAGTCATGCCTTGTTAGATCTAAAAAACCAAACTATATCAAACTTGCCCAAATCAAATATTTTATACCACTTGTAATTAATTTACTTAGATGTTCACATCGAGTGATTATATATCACATAAATAAACAAATATGAGATATTGCACAATAATAATTGACAACAAAGTAGAATACTAATTAATATACAAATCCACTTAGAGGGTGTAACCTCCAAAATAATGTACTAAGATCAAATTACTTAACATGATGATCAAAGACTAACAACTACCTCTTGTATATAGTTTACTTAGCCATAGTTATTCCATAGGCAGACCTAACTAAAAACATAGAGAAATTTAATAAGATTATAAAAGAGGTATGTAATCCATAAGTCAGCCACACATATCCCTAGACATGCCAAAGGTTAAGGGTGTAGCACTATTTACCTTGGATGTCTTGTAGGTAAACAACATAGCGAACCATTCAAGGCAAACTCATTTCATGAAAAAAATGTTTGGAAGTTGTTCATACCAATATGAATGACCTATTACCTACTTCATTTTTAGGATACAAGTACTTTAAGCTATTCATGGATGACTAGTCTCAGAAGACATGGGTGTTTTTCCTGAAAGAGAAGAGTAAGGCCCTTCTTCATTTCTAGTTCTTCTATCAATAGGTTGTTAAGGAGACTAGACAACCTCTTCTTTACCACCACTCAGATCAAGGGGGGAATTCACAACAAAGAATTTTTTGGCATTCTTGAAATAACAAGGCATCAAATAGAATTTGACTTCTCCCTACACACCCCAACAAAATGGAATTATTGAGTGATGTAATCATAAAATGATGGAAATGGCTCACTACATGCTATCAATAACAAATATGGATAAATGATATTGGGCAGAAGTAGTCTAGATAGTTTTTTACCTTGTCAATAGGGAACCAACAAATATTTTAAAGAACAAATTGCCAGAAGAGGTATGGAGTGGTAAAAAGCCATCAATTTATCATCTATGAGTGTTTGGTTCCATAGCATATATGGATGTCTTAGCTCAAAAGAGGAATAAAATCAAGTTAAAAACATTCATGTGCATCCTATTGGGATATATTAGTACCTTGAAAGTGTACAATCTCAAGGTTCATGAGATGAATAAAATCTATGAAAGTAGATATGTGGTTTGTGATGAGACATCTTTTGACTTAGTGATGCAGAAATAAGAGTCAACACCAACCACCTCTGACCAATTACTCTCTGAGTCAAATGATGAGGAGACTTCTCATAGAGAATATGAGTTGGAAGGGGAAATTTATGTTGGTCTTGGATAATTAGAACATCCACCAGGTAGTTATTCACATAAGCAAATAAGTTATTCACATTAGCAATAGAGTTATCATCTGAAGAGGGCACAAATCACCATCAAAGACTCCCATACTTCATCTAGAGTCAAAACGAGGAGTTAGATAAGAAATGAGGTAGATTTTGCACTCATGAGTACAATAGTTGATAGCTCAAAACTTGATAATGTCTGTAAGAACTAATTCAACCATAGTGGAAGAGAGTGATAGATGCTAAATATGACTCACTCATGTAGAATCAAACTTGGAAACTTGTTGATCTGCTTATAAGAAAGAAACCCATAGGCTATAAATGGATTCTAAAAACTAAATATAAGGTAGATGGATCCATGAAAAATAACAAATCATGACTTGTAGTGAAGGGATATTATTATAAAGAAGGCACTAACTATGAAGAAACATTTGTAGCCACTTTGAAAATCAAGACCATCAGAGTTGTTTTCACACTAGTAGCATAAAATGAATGAAAACTTCAATAGATAGATGTCAAGAGTGATTTCCTAAATGGCGATCTAAAATAAGAAGTATACATGACCCAACTAAAAGGATTTGTTGAAAAAAACATCCTACAAAGGTATGTCATCTCATTACATCACTATATGGACTGACATAAGCTCCTAGGGCATAGTACATCAAAATAGATGATTAGATTTTACAATTTGGTTTTATTCATAGCCCCTTAGATTCCAACTTTTACATAAATAAGATAGGGACAAAAATCATCATTCTTGTTATATATGTGGATGTTTTTGTGATCACTACAAGTTTAGAAGATTAGGTTGATATTGTGAAGAATTACCTTGATAGATCTTTTGACAGAACTAATTTGGGGAAACTACATTATTATCTTGACTTGGAGATATGGTAGAAACAAAATCACATTTTTATCTCCCAAATAAAATATGCTAAGATGCTCTTAGAAAAGTATAGAATTTCATATTTTAAACCACTTTCAACTCCAATAGAGAAATGTTTATAACTCTCTCAATTCCAGTACGCACCTCAAGTGGATGGAACTCTATATAGATAGCTCATTGGGAGTCTCATCTACTTGAACTACAATAGACTAGATATATGTTTTATTGTGAGTTATCTTTCTAGATTCATGCAAGAACCAAATAAATATCACTATGTTATAGCAAACCATGTTTTGAGATATGTTCAAGGTACATTTGAAGATGGCCTCTAATACAATACAAATACTCAGTTCTTCTTGTAGGGATATGTTGACTTAAACTATGCTAGATCTATTGATAATAGAAAGTCAACATCAGGTTAGATATTTCACCTTGGATCTGAACCAACCTCATAGATTAGTAAGAAGGAAATTATTTTTTGTCTCTCATCTATTGAGGTAGAATATCATGCTGCACATGGATCTATGTGCAAGGTAATATGATTATGTCACATTTTAGTTTATATGTGCTTAAGTGAAAAGAATCCACCTATCATTCATTGTGATAATCAGGGTGTGTTGAAGATTGTGAATAACCTTGTTTTTCATGAAAGAACAAAACACATAGAGGTGTAATGTCATTAAATTTGAGAGCAAGTCTTAAACCACCACATCTTTCTCTAATACTACCCAATAGATGCATAGATAGTAGATATACTCACCAAATCCCTTGGAAAGGTGAAATTTGAGCTATTTAGGGAGTACATATATAAAAATAATGTAATAAGGGGGTGAATGATAGTGTAGTTATTTTATCATAGCGAATATTAGGATAAATATTACATTATTTTTGAGTATTTGATAATACCGATACAGTTACTACAACAACTCTAAGAGGTCGTTGGGGTTAGAGACACCCACACCTTTTCCTTTCTCTTTGCATGCTACTTGATTTGTGTGTGGGGTGTTTCTTTGTTCTATAAGTCTAGTTTTGGCAGCCTCATGTGGGGTGTGAGGGTTTATTTTGCTTACTGCAAGTTTCTTCTTTCTTGCTTTTGATTGATCTTATTTTTTCCTTGGTAGCTCTTTGCTCACAGTTGGTGTGGTGTAATATAGTTATTGGGAAGGGTGATTTTGTGTGGAGGGTTTATATTCTTTAGTAGAGAGGTTATTTTCACAACACTACTATTTTTTCTTCATTTTTGCCACTTATTTCAACTATTTTTTGGTTTTTTGCTTGGTGGCTTTGGTTGTGATAGGGCAATCTTTGGTTTTGTTCCTATATGGCACTGCACACTTCCATAGACAAGCCTAATTTTACCTCTTCTCCACCTAGTAGGGGTATAATCTCTTCAAACATAACTTTTACTAGTGAGAGGTCATAAAATAATGGTGCCTTTAGATACTAGAAGGTGAATGGGTGTTTGGAAAGGGTACTAGAGCATCTGATGTTGATTATCCAACCTAAATATGTAGTTAAGGATATGGAATAATATATCAATCATATTTCTATTTGCATATTCATGGGGATGCGAGTGTCACTTCCATTTCTTAATTCATGGGTTCATAAGTACTAAAACATAGAAGGCAATTTTGATATAATGCTAGCAGTCAACAATTTCTTCAAGGTGGATTTCTCCTATATGGAAGATAGGAACTAAGATTTTGAAGGTGTGTCTTACTTTTACAACCAGGTGAGCCTCTTCATCAAACCTTGGCATGTGGCTTTCAACTCTATGGAAGAGCTCCCTTCTAGGGTTCTAGTTTGGGTATGCCTTCCTTGGCTACCTCTGGAATGTTGGTGCAATGATATATTGCATATGGTTTCTATTTTGCTTGGTAAGCCTATTAGGCCTTCTTAATAGACTCTAATTAAAACAATTTTTTCCTTTGCTCAGGTGTATATTTAAATTGATTTGAATAATTCATTGTTGGATTTAGTTGAAATGAGCGTTGGGGAAACGTTTTGGACCCAATAATTGGATTATGAGGCATTATCATTTCATTATTGCTTATGCCATGAATATGGCCAAATTTTATAGAAGTGCCCCAAAGCTGTTAGTGTTGCTAGCTTGGGTAAGGCTCTGTCTTAGCCTACTCTAGAGGTAGATAAGGGTAAATATCCCATGTAAGGGGTGGCAATAGATAAGGAAGGTTTTGTTCTGGTTAAGCCTCATAATAGAAATAGAGGTCAAAAGAGGACCCTTAGAGATAGGCAAAAAGAGGAAAATTTTAATAGGATTGATGCCTTAAAAGAATTGGTTAAGGAGGAGGGTGTTCCACTTGAAATTCAAGTGGTTGATAGCTCTTTAACTAAGGAGCACCTCAAGGTTAAACTAAGTGATGCATTCACCCTAGCTTTGGTGGGGGTTCAAATAATTTAGATGGACATAGATCTCCCTCCCGTAGTTCCTATGCTTGGGGGAATCAATTCACTACCAAAGGTTATAATGGATTTTATTACTCTTGGTTCAGGGCTTTTAACTGAGAAAAGTGTTGAGGAATCAGGTAAAAGCAAGGCATCCTCTCTAATTTTGGGCTTGTAGTAAAAACCATTTAAAAAGGGGGCTCCTAATAAGCCTTTTAAAGTGGGAAGAAAGAAGGATCAGGAAAAGGTTAAGTTAATAGGTGAGAATTTGGTGGAGTCTGATTTAATGAGGACTATTGATTCTAACATATCCCAACCTCAGCGATGATTGTGGTTTCTTGGAATGTTAGGGGTATGAATAACATCCCTATACAAAAGGATATTCATGAGTTAATTTGTGTTTTTTCTCCTAAAATGGTTTTCCTGTAGGAGACTAAGTTGTTTGTTTAAAGTATGTTGAATTTGGATTCAAAGATCTAGGGTAGAGGCTAGTGCTACAAATGAATCCATGTTGTAATAGATGATCATCTATATTAAGGTATTATTCCCTATGTGCTTGCTTCAGTCTGTAAAGTGACATAATGAGACTACATACCTTTTGTGGTTGTGGCTCATCAATGAAGCCTTCTAGATGGGTCATGTACATTTCCTCTTTGAGATGACCATTTAAGAATGTTCTTTTAACATCAATCTACTGAAGCTTTCATCCCTTTTGTATTATGACTGCGAAAATAACTCTGATGGTCTTGATCTTAGAAGTGGGTGCAATGGTATGCTCATAATCAATTCCTTCTTGTTGATCATATCCTTTTGCAACAAGTTATGATTTGTATTTTTCAATGGATCCATCTGCCTTGTATTTTGTCTTAGAAATCCATTTGTAACCAATGGATTTCATTTCTATATGTAGATTGATAAGTTCCCATGCCCCATTTTTTATGAGGGCATGATATTCAACATCCTTAGTCTTATTCCACTAAGGTTGACATAAAGCCTCTCGAAATCTCTCTGGGTTTGTGCTGTCAACTACTAAACTTATTAGTGTAAGATTAACCTCATTTTTCACATGTCTTCTCATCTAAACTCTTGATGAAGTATCTAGATTAGAGTTCATGTGTGAGTCCATGATGGTGCTTTCTACCCATTTTGGACATTAATATTGTTGTTGATTTGATGAAGAACCATCTTCCATATTTCCAAGGTCAATGAATAATTCTCCTTGTAGCTCACCTTCTTTGTGACAAGATTCTTCAATTTCATCATCTAATTGTGGGGACACTCTATAAGAGATGATATCTTACTCAATTTACATCTCTATACACATCCCAGATATATTTGTACTTATGAAGCACATAAAAAATTTAAAGCCACAAACTAAAATAATATATTTATTTTATAGAAAATAAAGTAATAGTTGGGAAGATCATCAAAGCAAGAGGTTTAATCATTTATGGTCGATGTAAATTTGTAGTTGGATGTGAAATGGTGAATGAATTCTTTAGAGTCGGTGGAAACATAATATTAATGAACAAGAGAGAGATGGCACTCAAGCTAGAGGCATAGAAGAGAAAAGTATAGAATATAAAACCCTTAAAATAATAAAACATTCAAACTTTTTAGCTTAAAATAATTGAAATCAATTCTTAAAAAGTTATAATTTGATCTTGAAGATATACAATATAATTATCTATAAGTATAAAATTTAACCTTAAAAAAAGTAAAATTAATATAGTTTCATCCAAATATAAATCTAAACATGACAAAAATAAATTATTATCTTTAATTAACACCAGAATACATACACAATAAAGAAAATAATTCCCACTTAATTAATCCAAAATCATAAACATTTCAGGACTTTATATTTTTATTGTATAATATAAATCCACATTTAAACACGGCACTCCTATTTTAATTAGATCATTCCGCATCTTGTCCTATTAAACATGGCATCTTGTCCTACATCTTGTCCTATTAAATTATTGGCTTATCCACCGACATTGGGCACAGGTTCTCCATCTATAGGATGGGAATGGCACTGCCAGTCCTATAAGTAGAAGCCTAAATCATTCGAAAGGCATATGAATTATGAGCGCTGAAGGTTGGGAAGCTGATAACTGAAATAGTGGGGGATTTAAAAATCAAAATGTTTTATATGGATGATAGAATGAATCAAAAGTGTAGTGAAAGGAAGAAACACCAAACAAACATATAAAAATTGATCCAAATTAGGAGGGTGAGGATAAATAATCATGCGTTAAGTAAGACCATTATGTGAGATAGCCAAAAGGTTAGTAAAAACCCTCATTTAGTTGGTTTGGTTCCACTATCTACTCGATGACCTTTTACAAAAGGTTTTCAATTGGTTCATTGCAAGTTGTTAAATGTTTATATTTTGGATTCTAATATGTTTATTTGAGTTGATGTTGTAAATTTTTTTTAGACATTTAAAATCCTTATACAAAACTCTATGAACCTTTCAAAACCCTTAAACTTACTCATATCACACACACAGACAAAAAAATAGACACACACACACACACACACACACAGACACATACATAGACACACACACACACACACACACACACACATACACACACACGCACACACACACACACACACACACACATAAAAACACACACACACACGAACACACACACACATGCATAAATGCACGTGCACACACACACACATGCACATGGACACACACACACACACACACACACACACACACACACACACACACACACACACACACACACACACACACACACACACACACACACACACACATGCATGGCATGCCATGATGGTTCAAAAGTATAAACATAATTATAACTATGTCCTATTTAGGGATATAATTAAAGTAATCTTTCATGTATTTTTCATATGTAAAATAAAATAGCTACACCCATCCTTTACAAAATGCATTCTTTTAAAGAATGCATCATTATTAGGGTAGGGACTTATTACTCCTTGTCATGGAATTATATTCAAATCATCTAGGTTAAATAACTTTTTTCCCATTTCATTATATGTTACTATATTTTGAGTGTTTGTAATTTTATTATACAAAAACATTTACATGTTGGTTTTAAGTTAATCATATAGAAGTTTCAAGTATATGTTTGATAGAACATGTGGAGCTCATCTTAGTATCCTCTTCCATATTAATGGATGTCCTATACCCTAAAACCATCTAAATAGATGTTATTATTAGTCCCTCCTATGCTAGGGTACTATAGGTTTCACTTTTCAATTAGTCTACTACACATATTTTGTTAACAATTATATAGTTTTTATTAAACATTGAAATATTAATTTTAGAATATTCCCTATGTTTTATTTGGTTATAGTCCTCTATATTTAATACAACATTGACATGTGATTCTATAACAATGGACCTAGGAACCAATTTATTCTAATTTTCAATTAAACGATCGTTTATCCACCTATCAAAATTATTTATTTTTTATGAATTCAAAAATTTAAAAATTTATAATATCTATCTTTTGTATTTATTTCTCTATCCACACACAAGTTGTTGAATACATTCTCCAACTATTTCTATTATCGTTAATTCCTAAATTCAAAACTAACCCTTCGAAGTGCTTCACACTATACCAAGAATGGAGGAGGAATATTTGAAACATGATTGTATGCTCTAAAATTTAAATCTAATGGGTGAAACATGGTTCTATATGTTCCTAATAATGTCCTTTAAATATTAGAAGATAAGTATGGTAGCTCCTTCATGGGAAAATTTATGGTATCAAGGCATGGCATTAGTGTGATAAGGGATTGGATGATAAGAAAATGGGAAGGGATTGACAAAATTGAAATTATTATTCTTGTTAACCAATGTTTGTTGTTTTGATTTACTTGTAGTAATGATTAAAAAATAATACTCAATGAAATGCCATGGCTTATTGTAAGGGAAATACTAATGCCTCAACCTTGGACATTGAAATGGTCTCATTTGTCCTTGATATTATGTTATATAAGTATGGCCTACAACCTCCTTTGTCTTAGTGGAAAAAATAGATGTGGAACCATGTTATAATATTTAAAATTTACTCTCCCAATCTTATTTATAAGGCAATGAAACCATTTTATACATATCTTGACTAACTCAATAAGAACTATGGGCCCCAGCCCTTTCCTAAGATATGGCTTACCCATCTGGATCATATATGGTACCCTAGCCTAGAGCATAAACTAATTAATTTATTGTGGTGTTTAATTTACCATTGACTCCCCCTCAGTGATATGTTTCTCCACCTCCAAATTCCCTATCCCTTATGTCTAGCATGCAAGAAACCAAAATCTTTTAAACATCCATTTTGGTTTCAAGACAAAACTTAATCTTCCTAATGTAGGATCCATTTGTTATTCCAACCTTATCATCCTGATCCTTTCTTTTGTTATTAGGCACGTTTTAAATTTTTTTATAATTGGCCAACCTATATTGCCTTCCTATGGAATTTATTTAATACTACCATCCCCTTTTAGATTTGGAAATCTAGAAATAATGCTATTTTCAATGTTTAGTCCTATGTAATTTAATTTTATATTAATGAAAAGGTCATTGTGATTTTATTAGTTTACTTGTAGATTCAAGCAGAACTTGAGACGATTGTGTTGGACCTTTTAGTTCTGAGTTGTACACATATAAGATTCAACCTTCCACACTTGATAAGATGGAAAACATAGATGATAAATTTGAATTAATGCCATTATAGCCAGGGAAGGGTTTCACATCTAGATGCAATGAATGCAAATAATAATAGGAAGACACTAACAAACGGTATGGTTAGTTTCCTACTACTTCTAGCTCTACTTGAAACAAGGTGAGAGGACCTAAGGGTTATCTTGGACAAGAAGAGGGATACTATAGTTCAATATCTAGGGATTATTAGCACACAAATAATCTAATAAGAGCATAACCAACCTTGCATAGTCCACTTAAGAAGAGTTGTCACATAGAAAGGGCAAATGTTTTAAAATTAGACACAAACTACTAATGATAGATCAGAGGTTGATTGTAATCTTAATTTTTAAAGAAAATTTTGATAACTAAGGTCCAAATGGAGGATTAAAATGTCAATCTTTAAATAGATGTTACAGACACATTCTAGATTTGTGATATTCATGCATATGTGAGCAAATGACACTTAACATATTTAAGATGTATTATTTTCAAGGGTAGGATAGTTAGGATGAGTTAAGTAGATATAAATGTGGGTTATGGTGGCTTTCAATATAAGGAATTCCTTCAATAGTTAATCTATCATTGATTCCAAGATGAAAAATACAAGTAAACAAAGTAAAGAAAACTATTATAAATGGTTTGCATTCATTGATGTCAATCCAATGCAATCATTTAAATGACCCCTAAAATATCCAAAAAAGACACTACAAGTGAACACTCATGCAATTTATCCTATCAACTACATAAGTCTAGGGTGTCCTTAAAATACTATAAATAAAACACTCCCAAATCATATTTCAAAAATTAATTTATACCTTAGGTTCATGCCTAGAATGACTACCATTAATAGACACAAAACTAAATACCCAATGAATAATGTATGATGAATGAGACATTTCACTTAATTGATAAGATATAGTATAAATCACTGATGTTTAAATTAACTTTATCATAGATTAATGTATAAAATGTTCATAATGCATATAAATGGTGAAAATCATGGTGGGTTCACTCTAAAATATGGATACATACACAAAATGCTCTCAGAGCTTGATAATGATTGTACAACTATAATCACCTTATCAAGAGAGACAAAATACATAAAAACTTTCTAAAAGATAAAGATCCTAAATAATAGAAAGGATATCAATAACCTAAAAACAACCTCGTAAAGAGGATAATCCCTATCTTCTTACATAAATCTCTTGCCCAGAATATTTTGTGGATATGCTCTATCTAGAATATGCACTCTAATCAGACCTAGAAGCTCATACTCTACAAATAAATCATTCTGACAGGTGGTTATCAATGTAGTTATGATATTCAAAATGAAATTTGATCTACCAAGATGAAAATATTGATGAAATTGGGCGTGAGGGTGAATATTATCTTGGGATTAAAACAATTTTTTGTCTTCTTCTGAAACTATCTTCCCCTATCTTTGACTAATCATTTGTCCAACTAGAGTTTTATGGATGATGTCTAACCTCCTCCTTATGCAAGTGAGATAATGGTTTTATTTTTTTCATGATTACATATATTGTTCTAGCTATAATGGAGGTATTTTGGGAGCCATGTCTATTATAATATGATTTTAATGGCCCACTTTGGTCTAAAAACTCTAGCAATAATTTTATTCATCCCTGGAGCTCTTTGACATTAGCCAAATATTGGAAATAACACTTAACTCTTGTTTTTACCCTTTTTCCATTGAATTTTAACATACCCTTTTATTTTTCCATTTTCATTTTGAGCTCTTTAGGGTTGTTTCCAAACCTAATAATCCTATGTGCATATTTCACTTTATTTTCCCTCATGTAGGATTTTGGGACTTTTTTGCTTTTTTGCACAATTTTAACTTGACAGGATTCTAGAACTCTATTTCTCATTTTCAGTTTGTAAATTAAAAATTCCATTTTGATGTTGTATTTCCAATTTGCATCTTCACTTTGAGCCTTTGACCTTGCATTGAACTATGGGTTTTAGATCTTGGAATGCATATTACAATTCACAATTTTTCATGTTACAAATGCATGTGGAATTCCCACTAGAAATGTTAGATACACTTATTAAATCTTCATGGATGGAGCAAATGCCCTCTAATTCATAATTGTTGTCAGTCATTCAATGTTTTATGAATAAAAATTCTTTGTAATGTTGAAAACTTTGAAAATAAATAAAATGTCTGCAAATTATAATTCCCATAATTATGTATTTCTATCTCACTCATAAAAATAATAATAAAATTCATAATCTTAAATATGATAAATTCGTCTTGGTTTTGACTTGCTAGTGGTGCTACCTCATAAATGTGTGTTAGACAATCATAATAAAGACATTTTGACCACATAACATGGTCTTCTACACTATAATTCAAGTCTTGAATATGATTTAGAAGCATGTAGTGTGTCCCTCCAAGATGTTCTATGTAATGTGCAAGGTATTCTAAATATCTAGGGTCATCAATGAGAATCATTCCCTTTGAATGGATAATCAAGTATGGAGTTGTACCATTTGATTTATTGGAATGATGATTATAATGAAAAACATTAGGAAAAAGCTTATCATTTACTAGATGTGCTAATGACATTTGAGCTTACAAAATATCAATAGGACTATTTGTGTGTATAAACCCTATAGGATAAGATATCACAGCATGCAAAGCCTCGAATCTATCTTATACATAGTAGGGCTGATTATATACTGCATATTGGTTATCAATCATTGTAAATATTCTCTAAAACATACAACAACATGTACCACAGTCTATTCACCTTGTGTCTTTCTTCTTCAGTGATGGAGATGATAAATTTGTGATATTATTATTTAATTCACTCTAGCTTGACATTTAATCTTGAATGAGTCCTTCGTTTTGGTCATAGTCCTCATATTCAACATTTAACCATCACTCTGATCAAACTTTACTTGAATGTTTTAATATCTCTTTGAATATTCCATACAACCACTCTTATCATGAAGGCAACAATGCTAATGTATAACAATGTGGAGATAAATAAATATCACACCTGACATATTACTTTCAAATCACAACTACTTAGAACATTGACACATACCCCATCCCTTTGGTGGGATTTCAATTTTTTTTGTAGGCACATATTACAATCCCACATGTTTTGGAGTTTCATCTACATATTTTAATTTACAATTATAAAGTTACGTTCTATTTCTGGTTCTCTACTTGATATTCCTTTGATAGACTTGGGAACATTAAATGCAGTTTACAATTTGTAATTATAAAATTTATTTTTTATTTTATACTTCTAGAAATAATCCCCACATGATTTCCCTTTGTTGACTTGTGGGTTTTGGTGTTTGAGTTATAAAATAGAAAATTGCAATTTTAAAACATGTATTTCTCAATTACTTCCCTATCAAATATTTTTGTCAATTTTAAAACATACTTTTGAATACTGACTATTCACATGAGATTTTGATTTAATTTTGGTGTGTGCCCTTAAAACATTTTTGCATGATTTATAAACATTTGCATGGCCTCTTTTAACTTTCCACATGGACACTGAAGATCCTTACATGGAATTCCATACTTATTTTTCCCCTTAGAACCTATGTTGCACTCAACTACAAACCTCTATGTGGGTATGTTTACAAAATTAACACCTTTTGAAATATTTGTTGTTAAAATTTGGCATTGGATTTTCCTTTGAATATTTTTACTTACCCTCTTGTGAACCTCCACGTGGCTAGCATGTACTTCATTATGGGTAGTGGAGCTTTGAATGTAATTTGCAATTTTCAAAACAAACATTGTAAATGTGTGTTTTGCTTTATCATTACAATTATACCTTAATTTTTTACTAAGTGTCCCAAGCCATGAACTTTGATTTACACAAATCAAATTGTAAAATAAGACTTGTTTTTTTTCTCAAATTTTTCCATTCCATCCCCTTTAATCATGGACTTTGAATAATTTATTGATATACTATAATAGGTGTTGGAGATTTACACACACTTTATAATTTTAAAATTTACATTTGGCCTCAAAACTTACTCCATAGACATGGGAACTTCAAATGCATTTTTCAAATTACAAAATGCAAAGTTGCATTTTGGCTTGGAAACTTATTTCACTCCATTTTCATTCAAAACTTTTTATTACCATTACATGGACCTTCACATGGGTAGTTGATCTTTAATGAGGGATTTCAAAAAAAGTTATTACATGGATTTGAAATGTCCATGTCTTTCCTTCAATGACATGTGTCATGGTCCTTGACATTTGTCCAACATGCTTTGGAGCTTATAAAGCATATTATAATTTAAAATGTTCAAAGTTTCAAGTACATGTTGTAATATCCACAAAAACCTCTGATTTGTATATTATTTGCAATAGAAAAGTTAAAATTAACCTGTTTTAACACTTAGTAATTTTTATAATATTCTTTTATTGATTATACCATAGATTATACAAATAAAAATGTGAAAAAAGGCATGAAAATGGTTAGGCATTAGTGAAACTAAAATTTACATGGTGAACACAAATAAACTACAAGAGTGGGGTTTTACTTAGGATGAACACTCTTTGTGGAATTATTTTAGAGGATAATCGCAAGATCCTCAGGCACAATTTTTTTTGGAGAAAGAGGACAAGCTTCTTAGTGCAGATTTGGGTGTCAATAATAGCTCTTGTTTGGGCATGTGCACCCCCTATGAGTGCATAAATAACTCCATAGAATGAGACCATGTGCTAATGACTTGGGCCATAGATTTAAAATTATTTAAATTTCTTAACAAACACCTTTAGAGACCCAAGAAAATGAGGGTATACCAACAAAAATAGATTAGGAATATTTGATAACAAACACACAATAAAAAATAACAAGATGCAATATACAAATAAAGCCTAATGTAGAGGGGAAACAAAATGATAGAACTATAAACTATACATTATTGTACATAAACATGGACTTATTCAAGGATGTTTTAGTTGTTTGCCATTAACTCACAGTTCTAGTATCTCATCATCTAAGTCTCTTAAGAAGAAAGTATGTTCCCCAATTAAATGGTCAATAGAATAAGGGTGCATCCAAAAGGAAATAAATTTTACATGCTTTATTTTCTCCTCATGTTTGATGTTACACAATAAAACCATATATCCTAATTTAAAAGTTTTTGGAATGACATTTCTATAGAATATTCTTTTGTCTTTCCTTTAATTTTAGGTGTCTCTCAAGAGCTTGTCTTCTAGTTTCATCAATCTCAACAATTTAGTTCATTCTTCTTTCATAGTGGTTGACTTCATCATCTTCTTCTAACTATTACATGAACTAATATGTTGAAAACTACAAAATCATAGGAAAAATAGCTTGATATCCATAAACAATCTCGAAAGGGATTTTAACCATAGCTCTCTTAGGTATGATCTTGTCATCCCATAAGGAAAACTTTTGTTGTTCACCCCACTTCATCTTGTTAGCTTCTAAAGGTTTAATAATTTTGAGAATGTTCTTACTACTAAATTTTTCTTTCCCATTCCCCTAAGGGTTGTAATTGGAATCATAAGTTAATGTGATGACATAGTCTTTGAATAATGGTACCAAAGCTTTAGTTTTGAAATTGATGGCATTATCATCAATTAACTTGATAGTTACTCCACACCTATAAGTGATCTAATTCAACAAAAAATCCATGAACACTTGCTATGTGGCCTTCTTTGTATGGATTACCTCAACCCACTTCATGAAGTATTACTTTTCAAACAATATCCATTATGTCTAGTGCTTATTGAAATTAATGATTTACCAATAAAAATCCATTCCCCATTGTGTAAATGGGCCTTTGATCATTATAGGGTGTAGAGTGAGAGAGCTAAAATCTTTCAATCTTTCGGTAAAATGTTGACATTTCTCACATTTTCTTACTTTCTAAGCAACATCCTTAAATAATGATGGCCACCAATAACCAAATCTCATAATATTATGAGCTATGAAGTTAGGTGCAAATTTACCACCACATATTCCATTTTGAAAGTCTTTAATTAAATTGGTAGTTTCTTCCTCTATCAGGCACCTTAGGAGAACCCCATCTGGAGTCATCCATGCCAATCCATTTCTAGTCAAGAGATATTTTTGGGAAATAATTTTAAGAGCCACCCTTTGGTTCTTATCAAATTCAAGGGGATAATTAAAAATTTTCAAGTGGTAAACAATGTCCCTATACCATGAAGATATACTAATTTGAATCGAATAATCGCCAATACTAAAATCAATAATGTTTACCCCAACAACATAAAAATTGGTCTAAACCATGAACTTGGCTAATTCCATTCCTCTCACCAACTTGGTGGTCTAGGTATCAATGTCATAATTCTATAATTTTTTGACCCACCTAGACCTCTTTCTTGATTTTTCAATATGAGTTAAGATGTCTTTGACCATTATATGCAGGACGTATGCAATAATATTTGAACTCAGAATGTAGGGTCTAAATGTTTTAACAACGTTTAGGAGAGAAAAAGACTGATTTTCCATAATGGTATAGTTTAATTAATATCCTTGCATATCCTTAATAAATAAAGTTATGGGTTGTTCATGAACATCATCATTCTTTTGCAGTATAACATCAAGTACAATACTATGAGATGCAAAAGAGAATATTTGAAATCAGGACTAGACAAGACATGTGAAGACTTTAAGGTTAATTTAATGTCATTGGAAGCTTGTATGGACTTCTCCACAATATTTAGGGTTTGATATTTCTTCAAAATATAAGTAAAAGGTAGTTTGATCTCTATAAACTTAGACACAAACCTTCAAAAAAATTGATTTACCTAATAAAGGACAAAACTCCCTTATTATATTATGGGATAATCACTTTGTAAATGGTTTATAGTATTTCTATGTATATCATAACACCATCCTTAGATAATATATATCCTAAAAAATTGTCCTTTTGTACTCAAAAGTGACATTTATTTGGATTAAGGAAAATGACAAATTCCCTACATTTAGAAAACACTTTTTGTAGATGTCCAAAATGATCTTTTGTATTTTTGAGTACATAGTAATGTCATCTTGATACATATCAATAAATTTGTTACTTACCCATGTAAAATAAACATCCATATATCTATAAAAACATTACACCAACATTCATTAACCCGAAAGGCATCCTCATGTAGACATAAGTGCCCCAAGGCATTGTAAATTCATTCTTGGGTCTCTCAAATTCCTTTAGCATGACTTGGTTATACCCTAAGAAACCATTCAATGTGGATAAAAAAATTGATCCTCTAACACTCTGTAATAATATGATTCTTTAATATATTCAGTTTCAAAAAACCTTACACCCTTTTACAAATGATATCAAATCAAGAACTTCTCTTGTACATATATTTTATCTCACACTTGTGTATGATGTGTTGGATGCCATGACCTATTTGGCCAATTATATAATTAAGAAGGTAATTCATGGATAAAGAGGGACAAAGGATCAAATTTTTATTGAAATTTTATGGTTGGTTGACCTTTATTATTATAGTTTTGAGTTAACTTAAAATTGACATGGGAAATAATCATGTATTTCAAGATAGATTCTGATGACCATTATTTTACACACACACACACACACACACACACACACACACACACACACACACACACACACACACACACACACACACACACACACACACACACACACACACACACACACACACACACACACACACACACACACACACACACACACACACTTGTCCCTTCGTTTTGAATAATTTGATTTGGGAATTCTAACCAAGCATATGGTAGTATAAAAGATGATGATATACATTTAATTAGTCTTCCCAGGGAGTATGTTGGTTTAGGTCTTAAATTATCATTGGAGTTGAGTTTACTTTGAAGAATGATGAATGTACGGATTCTTTTAATTATGTCAAGTTCACTTAGATTGACCAGGTTTTAGTTTTATATGAGATGATTTTTGGCCATTTGAATGGGCATTGATGTTGACAATACTTGTACTCATAATTTAAGTTGAGTCCCTGGTGACTTAAATAATTTAAAATGGCATAACTATCTTAACCATTGATTATGGTGGTTCATTGTGTAAGTAATTTTAGTGGAACCTGCCTATGTATGTCTTTGACTCAAACTTTATGTGTGTTAATTCATTTGATTAAATTTTGTGGGAATTTAATAAAAGATTTATTTTATTGAATATTTTTTAACCATGGGACTTGGGCAATGCCTTGTCAAAATCATCTTATATAATGATTACTTATGGTTTTAATCTTAAACCAATGTAATGACATGATGTCTTATTATCTCTTATTATTATGATGTTTAGTATTAAGGTATCATATATGGTCATGAGACCTCACAATGATCTTGAAAATACACTATAGTTATTATTTATTTTAAATCAATTTGTTGATGTATATGGATGGAGCCATTGGTCCATTTATAGGTCACTTTAATGATTAGATCGATTTTGAATTTTTAATCAACTGTTATACTGGTTTGCTATCATGGAATTATAGTATTGATGTGTTTCCTGATATTTATATTTGGGTTGAGTTGATCAATTTCCATGTTTGGTTGAGTTTCTTGATTCCATGCTCAACTAAGTTATTTTTTAGTCCCTATCTTGGTTATGTACAACTGTAAGTTATATGTCGTACTATCTAGTCTATTATGACTGTATGGTGTGTACCCTTGATGGGGATTTTACCTTATGTTGGTGTTATGTTATAATGATGGGATGTCCTTTTGTTCGATATCCATTACTCAAAACTTCCTCCTTCACCCTATTTTACAAAACCACCATCTAGTTGATGGTTGGTGTGGTAAGGGCCATTGATAGTTGGGCTCATAGGTTTAGTTGGGAGGGCTTGTCTTGGTTGTTTTCTATCACTCCATTTCCTATTGGCTTCATAGATAGGTATAATGCATTTTATAATGTTATTTTCATGTTGTTTATCTCTTTACTAGCTTTGATGTATGTTACTTTCATCTAGAATGATGAGTGATTAAATGTATGATTACTTTTATTGGTTTTTAGATTAGTTATGTTTGACTCTTGGCATGGTAAAATTGAGCATGGTTAGGGACCTTTCACAATTAATAAGTTCAAGCTCATGTTTTTGATTATGATGTAATATGTTGGAGCTCCTACATATTTCTAAATTACATCTTGGATGTACTTAGTATTCTATCCTAGATTACAAATGAGTTTCATTTCTAATATTACATGGATACACTATTTCATTATCATCACTTAATATTTAATATTATACTACGTTACTAATCATTCTTGTGCTAAAAAATGGTGATTTGTTGCATCATACTTATTAGAGTAGTATTTCATTATGCCATCTTATAGAAATTCATTATGTTCCCTTAATATAAACTGTTATGGTAATAGGAGTATTGAATTGTTTAGGGAAAATTTTATCTATCTTGTGCTTTGGCATACTTGAATTATATACTTGGGTTATCCTAGAAATGATAGTTCATTCTTAATACTATATTTACATTAGTAATTACCTTGTTATCTACATCTAGGAACATGTATGGTAATGATGTAATGCATGCTTAAATTGACATTTTTTAATTTTTCATCCTTATGGAGTTCATATGAATTCTATTGAAATATATAATCATGGGACTTTGATCCAAGATTTGTATAAGCATACTTGAGTGCTATAGTAGGATTTTTATTTGGTTATCAGTTGCAAATGCTATTCTAGTAAATTATCTTGTTATTTTAGCATGGATCATATGTTACTAAGATTGTGACCAATTTAAAAGTGACATTTATTCCTTATATAGTCATACAAAACTCACCTATATTCTCTTGATTAGAATAATCATGGATATATTTATAAAGAGATTTCCTAAAAAATTATATTTTATGTAATTGAGTGTTTAATAGGCTTGAGTAGGTTGGCTAGGAAATCTAGAATGTTGGAATCTTAAATTGGTGGGTATCTATTTAGAGCTAATTAGTTATTGATTTTGTATGCATATGTTTGTGTTAATGTCCTTATTCAATTGCTGGAATTTCACTTGATCTAACCCAAGAATATATAATTTCTTGTAGTGGGTTTCCATTTTATGTGTGGACTATGAAGATTCCTTTGGTATTCCAACTCGTATATGGTATTATGAAAGAATGTGTATTGTATTATGGGAATAATTTTATAGTATAATAATGGCAAATATAATAATAAATATCTTATTTTATGAAGTAAATGAAACATTACTTAATACTTTCTCTTGATTATATGTTTACATAAATGTAGTAAATAAAATTGTGTATGTGTATATCAATTTTGTATGATGGATATAAATATTAACTTTCCTTCATAGTGGCTAGTTTTCCCACTGAGTAGGCATGGATTTTCATATGAATTGGTGTGTGTATCTAACCTCATGTAAACCTTGATATTTTTATGCTTTGACAAATCAGTTCATTTGGTATTATTACATGCTTGTACAATAGACATTGCACTTAGGTAAATCATGCTACTCTTTCATATTTAAAATACTTAGTATGATTTCATATGAATAAATAAAACTCATTAACGAATTCAATAAGGAAAATAAGAGGTTAGTGTTTTAAATTGTAATCATTCACACTAAATTGCTGATTAAAGGATTGGATATCATTATATCATTATTGATTGGAGGTTGTAGTAAGGCATGTTTGTAAATTCATCCATATATTTGGACCATGGTAAGCATGCTTATGAATTGATTGAAACCATTATATGATTTATCTTATTCCTATTTTATATTTTGATACTTATCTTAAACCATTTGTATCTCCTAATAGTGGGTTGCCTTATGTGATTGAATGCTAGATAATACGCTTGAATTGCCATTAGGGGTAGTGTACTTTTAGTTTTCATGTCATGCCTTATTGTGATCATTAATGACTTAGAAGGTTAAGCTTAACCTTTTTGATTATGCATATGTGGGTATGCTAATTTTGTATCAGTTGCTTCATTAAGTGAGGTTTGGGTCCATTATGCACCCATTGTGTACTCTAACATGCAACTTCAAAAAGACATTTGGGGTTATTTTATTTGAATTATGATGTGTACTCCCATGATATTAGAGAACAATGTTATGTGATGTATTAGGATTTTTTTATATTATCAGACCTTGAATATTTCTTATGGTCTATGTATATTCCCATGGTGTAATCTATTTTTGGTATAAGTGTTTGATTAAAAAAATCACTTATTTCTATGTCTAACCTAGTAGGGTTGTAAAAATGTCATTTTTATAATATATACTAATGATGAAATTATTGAAGATATAAAATGTGTTGTATATAACAATAGTTTTGAATATATATCTTTTTATTTTGATTGTATACAACATTGACTAAAAATCTAAAGTTCTTATGAATGGTGTGGAAGAGGTAGTTCTGTCAATCTCTTTTCCTCTAATTTTTAAAGATTTACATATTTACTTTATTTGATTCTTTCAAATCATTCACAAGTAAATGTAGGAGAGATGTAAATGTCATTTTCTAACATACTCTTGATATGGTAGTAAATGTTTATCCTTGGTGATCAGTGTCTCCTATGTTAATTGTCACATTATTGAGTGTCATTCCTTGTTCCTTCTGTATGATTAGTGGCCATGCCATTTTTAGTCATCTAACGGTGATTACCTTATGTAATAGGAGCAATTGGTACATGTTTAGGATTATTTGTGTCCCATGTGGGGAAAGATTATTTTTTGAATGAAACAACTTCATATATGGGTAGGAAGGGTGGATTTGAGTTTGAGTTATAGATAATGTCAATAGTTTCTCTACTAACTCCATTAACTAATCTTATTTTCACCCATAGATTATATGTTAACAATTTTTTTTGTTTCTTACATAGAATCACAACTAGATTAAGTTTAGTGTCATTGTGGTTAGATGCATTTGTTTGTTTTCTTTGTTTGGCTCTACATAAAGCAATTGGCCTATTTAGTGATTTCAACATTTACTTATTATATATTATTACTAATACATTTTTTGCATACATATGTGTAGAGATTTTTAAATTTTATTACTCTTCCATAGGGATGAATGATGTTTTTCTTGACATGATGAAATTCTAATATTATTATGTTGGGTTTGTATCTCTGATGTTAGTTAACAAATTCCTAAATAGCATTATTTTTGTGTATCCTTGTTGGAAAAAATATATTTCTAATGTAACAATTATATCAAATTTGTGCCATAATGTGTTCAAAAAATATATGATTGCATACATTAGAATGTTGTTTATAGGTGGGAGTTATCCTATATCTCTAATGAGTATAATTGATTAACTACCAAAGTCTTTATTATTTTGATGAGGAAATGCTTCACATAATCTATTATTCACCTTACTGAGTATCTTTGCCACTATAAAACTCATTTCATCTATGAGAATATATTGAATATATCCAATGTCTTCTTAAAAAAATGTTAACATTTTTCCCTCTAGTACTCTCATTTCTTGGATAGGGATATGAAGTGCTAAATGTGTTGTCGATGCATTTATGTTGAATGCTGAAATGCTAGTTGGAGCAAGAAGTAGGGGAGACTTGATTTTTTCTTGGAATCTTGTCTAGGGTGTGTTTGATTATGTTTAAAAGGTAATATTTACCTATACATATGGTTCCTTGTACAATCATTTGAACATGTGTACCCTTTGGGCCTTTTTGAGCATGTTAGTGACTTATGTTAAAGGTTATTTATTGAGTACTTGATAACTCATATGATATTGGTTTGATGTTGCACTCAATATTTGGATCTTTTGAAATTTAACTTTGTGAATCTATGAATTATTGTGAAGTTATGTGCATGTTGAGAAGGATATCTGAATGATTATTGATGTGTCTATTACCAAAGTCATGGAGTTCAAGCATGTTAATGTAATATATCTCGACATTTATAGATGGGTGTATTGAGATAATATTTCCCACTCATGCATTTCCATGTCCTATTATAGATGTTCTTAATTATCACTTTTGTCACTTATTTTCTCGACATTATTATTTTATTCTATAGGTATTTGCTTAGTATGTAATGCATTAAAAGAATCTTTTATTTCTTCCCAATGCCTAATAATGTCTACCTTATTCAAACCAATATCCATCATAATATTATGGAATAGTTTATAAAGTAAGAGAACTATCCAATAGAAATACTAATATAATGGTGATTTGATATTAGGCTTGGAGGAAAAATGAGGGAATATATGAACAACTAATTGATTTGGTTTCATTTTAAATTGAATACTTTTCCTCTTACTATTGTAAGACCATGTCTTCACAACCTCAATGTGTGGCATTTTTTCAAGAAAAGAAGGGCATTTTATACATGCATTTATGAGAGATGGTATATTGTTGTCATTATATGAACTTTGAATAACTCATGTAAAGATTTGATTGTCAATAGATAAGGTAGTGATGGTTTGGATGTAAACTATTAAAGGTAGATTTTATAAGATGTGGCATGTTTCCTATGCACCTATGTCTCGATAAATAATAGTTTCTTATATATACTTGTTATATGTAGTTATAGATATGAGTTTAGCTCCAATTGGAGATGTTATAATTTGTGAGCATATGATGGTAGCTTTTGAATTTGTAATTTTTTTGATACACCACTATAGAGCATGTGAAAAATAGAGCCTGAGCAGAGACAATATCAAGGGTTCTACATGTGAAATCCATTATTTCAAGGAAAGAAAAAAATAAGACTCTCTCTACCTTATGTATGCCTATTTTAAGTGGTATAATATGAGTAGTGGTTTAATCTGAAGCTTTACTAGTGACGTTGATGGGTTTATATGTGAATATGATGTTGAATGTGGAAAATAATAGGGTTTTTATATGGAGATGATGATGGGTCCTTATGATGATCTGTTTGGATAGAGAGGTCTAAATGAATATGACTTAAAAATGTTTGTAGAGATCTATAAGTCATATATGGTTTAGGGTAATGTTTTTGTTCAAAAAATCTAGCCTCAGCTCTCTTAAAATTTTAATGTTTTATATACATTTTTAGATTTATCATATCCAGTGTGGCCAATGATTAGTGATGTTAGCATTAAATCCTAATATTATTATTGATAGGTTTAAATAATAGTTGGATATGGATGCTCTAATAACAAAAACTAAGGTTTACTATTGAAAATGCAGTTATACATTCAATCCACATGAAAACTATTTTATGTGGAACTTTCTTTCTTTGCTTATTATGGACATCTTCTTCTCTTGGACAACAAAAGCCTAAGGATTTCAACCCTTGTACAACTCATCATCCTAAAGAGACTTAAGAGTATTGTTTTTTTTAATAAGATGCTAGTTTTTAATTATTGTGCTTAAGTTTCTATCTTATTATCTCCTTTCATATGTCCTTGATAATAAAATATACTATAGGACTTTTATACTATAAACTTCTATTACCGTATTAGATTTATTTCCCCTATGGTTTTATACTATAAAATTCTATCACCGTATTAGATTTATTTTCCTTAATTTTTTTTTAATGTTGTACATGTATTCTTTTGATGTGATTTTGTGGAACACATTTAAAGTGCAGATTTTTAGCATAATCTGATGGTGATATGTCATATTTCCAAAAGATTGAAAATTTGATTTTGTGTTTTTTTAACATTTAAATGAGAGCTTAATTCATTTTTAAAAAAAGATATGGCAATGTGCAAGATTTTGGTAGTTATCCTACTTCTACCTCTGCCTGGAGTTCTGGACCTTCTTCAAATAAGAAATGTAAAAGGAAAACATAAGTTTGGCTCTAAGTTGTTTGATAATATATTTGAGGTATGTTGTTTCAGGTTAGATCATTCAGAATCATAGAGTGAAATGGGATTCAAATAGTCTCACTTATTGGGCTCTTGGGATTAGCTTTTATTGATTTTTTCTCCTAAGTTTCTACATTTTTTCTATAGTGGTGATGGTAGAAATATTATTATTTATGGTTAGGGTTTTACCTAAGATGATCCCTAGGATTGGGAAATAATTTTTTTAAAGTATATATTCATATGTTATTTTACACTATTTAGGTTTTATCTTTGCATTTAAAAATCTATTTTAATCTCTCATATAAGTAAAACATAGAGTTATACCTTATTAGAAGGAAAGTCTAGATTTTTTTGTGAAAAAAATCCCTATTTGCCCTGCTTTCCTACATATTTTAAACAAAAAATATAACAATTATTATTACTATAAATATGCATCAATATTAAGTGTCGACTAAAACCAAACAATAATAATGAAATAGAAAATACCTACAATTATTGAAATTGAATACAAATATTTATTCTTAATCATCAGTGCATCAAATGTCCATATCATATTTAAGAAAATGACAAGGGATTTGATATGGGAAGGAGTGTAAAAAAATTTATTATAGAGGACACTCACCATAGTCTAGAGGACATTTTCCACATATCTACCTATCCACATATCTACCAACACATCAGAAATATTTTACCCCACTGATACTTGGATAGTTATGCTAGTGGCAAATGAACATTTTTGTATTTTATAGTGGGCTATCCATGTTACCCTTGGAATGGGTCCAAACAACATATTCCCTATTTTGTCTCTTGTGAGACAAATCTAGGGGCTTACCCCACCAAAGTTGTTTTGTTATATATAACTATGTCATCTTTTTTTTATATCTCTCCTTTTATTTTATATATAAAATGGAAATCTCATTGTCTATCATTTTATGCTTTTGTTTTTAAAACATTACTATTCACATATTAGCCTTATGAATTTGTGTCTTTTATAACCTTATTATTCATATTAGTATAATCAATTAAAATAAATAACTGAGATGATAACTTTGAAAACTTTTTAAATTTAAAATCTTATATTAAGATTTACGAGTATTTGATTCTTTTAAATTTTTATTGTCAATGAAATTTTATTAATCATGTTGATTTAATTTTTGGGATATCAAATTATTATTTTAATGGTTCAAGAACATAGGGTGCACATGGACATCTACAACTTCTAAATAGTTTTTGATTTTGTCAATTAATTAATAGGTTTTATTTGACCTTATTTAATTATTTATTAACATATTTTTAAATATAATTTTTTTTTCAATTTGAAATAAATAAAAATAATAATTAAAGATAGGTTCAACATTACTATATCAAATTTTCGCATGCATATTTCAACCATTGATTTCAACATTTAAACAAATAACCCACCCAATTGAAAATAGGCTTAACAAGCCTATTATAATTTTGTATTCATGAATATGAGGTTGATGAAGAGAAAATAATGATATGCACTTGAAATTACACAAAGAGAATGGAGGTGAAAATATAAAAAGTATCCATAGAAAGTTTCTTGACTTGATAATCATGATAGCATTCAAATATTAGAAACCGATGTTTCTTTTTAGAATAACACGGTAAATATAAAGACAAAGAACAAAATAAACATGAACTAAAATGGAAGGGACATGAAAAACAAAGATTAAATTCATTATTTTCAATTTCAACTTATGTTGTTATAATGAAGTTGTAAGGATTTTTGAGAAGTTTCATGTTAAATATGTCCCTTTTGCCAAAATAAGGGTTAACACAAGGAAGAAAACTAGGAAGAGTGTTAAAAGTCCATGCATCACTAAAGTTGTGTGTGGAGATACATGTATAATGGAATCCATGTCACCTCAAGTATAAATAAAACATGCCACTATTAGGAGCATCCATAAATATGGTGAGATGACAATATTAATAGATAAGATAATGGGTTATGACCCACATATTTATTTGAAATTCTCAAAGTCATGAAATGTCCACAAGATCTTTGTTAGAAGCATTCCTTTGAATTGTTTGAGGAGATTGTTTCATAAGTTAATTGCTTGAGTATGGAAATAAAACCACTACATAAATAAAAAAGGTAGAAGAAAGAAGATGTCTCCAATTTCCTAGTTGGCAACAAGAAATTGATTGAGTTTCAAGGATGTTATCTCAAGGATTCTATACCAAAGCCATGAAATGAGGTCTTTCAAAAAGTCAAGAGGTATGTCACTTTGGAAGGCATGTTTAAATTTCTTATGTCACATCATTTTAACTTATTAAATAATTTCAAGGATAATATCTATTAATCTTGAATTTTTATATTATAATGTCTATGGATAACTCTGTTATGGATTTACAATGTGAAAATTGTTTACTCCCCCATCATCAATCTATACTTTATCTCCAATCCACCATGATAAGAAAAAGGTCTTTGACCCTTATCCCCAACCATAAATTAACCTCATGTCTAGCCTAAATCTTAAAAATATGTTTCCATCATTATCCCTCCCGTAGGCACTAGTCCTATGAAAGGGACCTAAAAATGAATAAATTCTAAAATAATTTCCCATGCCTTATCTTCAAACCTGAAGCCTTTAGATTTGGATGAGAATTTTGACATTAATGATAGACAATCTCTTAGTGCCCATTTGTCTATCACCAATTTTCATGCAAGTGGTAAGTTGATTGAAAATTTTGAGGGTAACCTCAAACCAAACCTAATTCTTAACCCTGTTAATAGAAAATGAAAATGAAAGACCTCTAAGAATACTTCATCCCCAGATAATTCTAGTCCTCTATAAATAAGAACTGACATTCACAAATATTCCTTAAAATTTGTATTGTATTAAAATGAAGACCTTGTACATAAAATCATTCATCTGATGCTACAAGTTTATGGTAAAGTTAAACAAGGGAATTTAAAACTAAATAAGGAAGCATGGACCTTAACTAAAATAGAAAGCAAACATAGATAAGTTTATCCAAATTTGTAGGACTAGGATAAATAATTGTGCACTAAGTGTCACCATTATGTGAGATAGCCTCAAATAGAAAAGTGAAAAAAATTTTCAAACTTGAACTTGTTGAGGCCAACATACCCCCATTTTTGAAAAATCAAGACCCTTTTTGAATTTTTAAAATTATGTTATAAATTGACATTTAAATTGATCAAGAATGCATTATTTTAATATCATGGTTCTCATCATTTTTACATTTGGCATGGAAAAATTTAATTTCATTTGACTTTATCTAATATTTCTAATATTGATCTTTGTTTTCATGTTGCAGATTTAATTGAGTCCCATTTGAGTAAATAATGTCTAGGTTTTTATACATTGATGCTAATTTGACCCCTTTTACTAATCCTTAGTGTTTGGTCAATTAATGAATCTATGTTTAATCATGTGAAAACCTTAGTCTAAATGTTTTAGGATAAATCCCTTTTTAAATAAATTCAAATTTACACTGGATCAATCTTGTGCAGGAAAATTTTAATTATGTCTTAGGCTTAGTTTAAATTTTATCCAAAATTTCTAATTATATTTATTAATATAACTAATACCTTGGTCTAAATTTTTTATGATAAGTCTTTTATATCCTAAAAACCCACCTAGTTTATATTATTGTTCATGGGACTAACTAATGCAAGGACACTTTATTATGTTTCAAACTTAGTTTAAACTTTAGCCTAAGTCCTAATTGTATTTATTAATGCAACTAAGATCTTAGCCTAAAAATTTAATCCTATGTTTATTTAAATTTCTCGAGACCAAAATTTAATTATTTTTTATTACAAGAATGAATCAACTTGAGGATGCGAGGTGCGACATCTTGAAGTCCGTAAGGGAGATCGATGGTACATGGGCATCCATTTAAGTCAAATTGTGAAAGATATTAAGAGGGAATGTGGCAATGATAAGTGTTGTAATCACAGTGAATAAATTCAAATATCTAATGTTCTAGGAAAAAGCCAATAGGTCAATGTCTATAAAGGAATTTGAGAATGACAAATGTCACAATCTTAGTAACTTATCCCAAAATCAAAGGTCTGAATTTATCTGGATGTACAAAGAATAGAATTAAATGGATCAAGATCAATTGAGCATATTGATCCATGAAAAAGGAGATACAATGGTGAAATATGAAGTAGACTTGTCAAAGGGCCCAAGATGAATGTGGTAGTGATGTGTGTCACAAATATGATGAATGGAATGGAGATCAACCAATCGAATTTGATCTCTTGGATCGAGATATATGATGAGTTATGAATCAATAATTAAATAGGCTTAGATCTAATTTGAAAATATCATGTGGTGAAAGGGTATTAAGTGATGGAGTGTGTTTTCAATGAGAACAAGAAGCCTATGGAGCTACCAAGTGGCAAGCTCTCAAGAGATCAAATGAAGATTAATGGTTTGTGAAGAATCTAGGGCTAGCAAGCCCCATATAAAATCATTGGAGCATGTTTAATCAAGTTGTGAGTGGGTACGATATGGTGAAATGTGTCCTAAAAGGATAAATGGTCACATTTCAAAATTAAATGAACTATTTGACACAATAATGCCCTATAAATAAGATAAGTTAGATTAAAATATCTTATGGACCCATAGAGATGAAAGGTATAAATACATGGTCCAAACAAAATCCAAGTCATGAAGTTCATAGTTCAAACTAGTAATTGCCACTAAAGCCCTGCATAAACCTTCAAAAAATACCTAAGCATATAGATCGCCCTTATTTATCTCTAATTCCACTATAATTGAGCCTAGAAGATTGGATTATGATCTTTAAATAAATAATTTGATCAAGATTATAAAAATGGAAACACATAAGCATGTTTCAAAGGAATATGTTGAGCTACATATGATAATAGATACTGAAGGTCCTATTTTCAAAGACATCAAGTTCATTGTTGCTACCTTTAACATAAGAGATATTAAATGGTAAAAAATATTCTAGAGAGTCAAGAACTAGCCAACTATCTTGAGGGAAGAAGAGAATAATCTCTTAGTTAAATTTTCTATGACAACATTGTATCAATTCAGATGGCCAACCTACATTATGCATCTATAAAACCTGAGGTACTCCATTGCATTGATATTCTTGCTCCCATTTTCAAGGAAAATAAGATAGATAAGGGCATGGTAATTAATGAACATAATCACATAAAAGTGGCTTACATTCCTACTATTGAATTTGAGTCTTATTATATGTTGCCCAAACCCAAAATTGACATAGCTTTGATTAATTCTGAGGGTATAGAACATAATTTGATAGACATCCTTACCATGTGGTTATATTTTGGAAACTAAGTCCTTTCAAACCTCAATAAGAAGATTCTTTTTTGTTATTTTAGACCATGGGTTATAATGATAATGATAATGATGAATAAGCTGTGTGAAAATGTAACCACTACATATGTAGACCCAATATGGGTGCCCATGGTCTACTTTATCAATGAAAAGGTAATTATCCTTCCTTTGGGTAAAATAGTTAGTATATTAATGAGTATACAAATCTATGCAATTAGGCACAAGAAGAAAACTATGTTTTACATGATGTCTTACCATCTAGACACCTTATGCACAACAACAAAGATTCTAAATTAGAGGGAGTGTCCTCAAAATGGAACCCAAATAGTTTCCCAATATTATTCTGAGTTGCACATCTACAAATATAGGGATCATATTTAATTTATTTGTGATTATGTCTATCCATCCTTGACTGAATCTATAACTAGTATTCCCATGTCAAGAGTAATTATTCTAATCAAGAAATCTATAGAAGTAATGGGAGATATATGGTTGTATCCATATTGTACAGTCATCAATAATAAGGGAACTCAAAATTCTCCTATCAAGCAACCTATCCATTTTTGTAATAAGTTGGCAGAGAAAGAATTAGCGTGCTAATTATTTCATGGTTTTGATGGTTCTTTGAAAAATGAAAATGAAGGGACTCCTTCACAACCTCCCTGGACTATTAGGAAGACAACCTTCAAATAGTGGGATCACATTAAGGTAGCATCAAGACATAGATCATATTTCAATCTAAATATTGATGAACTTAGATAGTGGGACCCTTATGGGAAGGTGAAAGAGAATTTAAGAACCAAAGTATTTTGAATATGCCCTATGAAAATGATCTTGGTGCCTTCGATCCTATATATCAAGGCATCTACTTAATTTTAAGTCATAGGAAGATTAAAAGAACATAACATAAGACCTAACTCTTGATTACAAGGAGATCGAAAGGTAGATGAAAGATGTTAATTAGGCCCAAGATAGTTCTATTTGATCAGTGGTGAATCTTATATGCCTTCACTAGTTAGTGCTCAAGTAGAGACACATATAGACAATAGGCTAAGGATAAAAGGATAGATGAAATAACTTCTATCTAATTAGCTAATGAACCTCCCAAATCAACTAAATAAGAGGTACATCAAGAAGAGGTACACATGATAGTTATAGATCCTCAAGAGTTTGTTGAGGTTGTATTAAAGATGTTATCTATGACATACACAAACTCAGATGAAGAAAATAAGATAATTGTTGAGGAAACTAAGAATGATAAAGGGAAATATTTGGACTTGGTTCCTGTTGATACTCTAAAAAATAAAGTTAAACTCAGTATTGTCTCAAAATCAAAGAGACCCAAGGTGACTATCACTACTCCTTTAAGTGAAGTCAATCTATTCAATGAATATAACTTGTTATATGGGCCACCAATTCTATAATGGTTCTTATATTAAATTATATTGGAGAGAGTGCTAAGTATGCATCATCCTTGGGATATGATGAATTTGATTAAAATTCATGTACATCAAGAGATTAAGCCATGGATAGTTACACTAAAAGATGAGGAGTTGAGAATATTAGCTACACCAAGTGATTTAGTAGCTCCATCAAAAGTTGAGATACCTATCCCAAAGGTGAATCAATCTACAGTTGGATTTAAATTTGATCCATAAACTCCTAGCTTACAAAGAGTGATAGAGAAGAAGGTCATGGTAGGAGGTGATGAAATGACATATAAAAAGGTAGAGCCATTTGACTCAAAAGTAGGGGTGGAGGCTTTGTGAGGACACTATCTTTAAGGAAGATGTTCTTCAATTATCCAAAGCATATACAAAAAAATTACAAGTAGCCATCAAGGGCCTAAAGCAACAAAAGAAGAACCTAGGGGAGAAAATTATCTTATAATTTCTAGGAAATATGGTCACCTAATTTGATACCACCATGAATGACTTATTTAAATCCTTAAAGGTAATAATATCTAATCAATATGAATTGAATAAATAAAATTCTATGGCTATAGGCCAAGTTGGCTAATGACAAGCTTCAAATAACACAATCAAGGATTTGATCAATATCTTAATAGATGACCAAATCCTTGGGCTTAAAATAGTGAGATTGGCACATTTAAATATGGCCATATCAATATTGGTAGATAAGAACAAGGCTTGGAGTATATGGTCTAAGAGTATGGGAGACCTTTCTAATGATCTTAAAAAGTTAAAAGACATGATAACCCACATTTTGGGGAGCCTACTCAAAGAACCTACTTCACTCAGACTAATTAGTTTAATCATAGATGATGAAATTAATCAAAGAGCTACTCGGTTTACGTAGGAGGTAAAGAACCAAAGCATAGGTAAGATAGCAGAAAATGAAAAGAGGATCATGGACATGATTTTATAAGCTAATGAAAAGATTAGTGATGATAGGAGTATAATTGAAGATTTAGAGTTGGATGATAAGGATCTCAAGGGTCTAATAGATCAAGATAATGATCTCTTCATGAAACCCATTTTCAACCTTAAGCTAATTGATGAGCCACACTATAAAATGTAGATCTTGTAGTAAAGGTAAAAAATTGTAGCAACAGGGGAGTCCCAAAGTCAAATTTGTTGAATTTAGAATATTATTTTGTAAATAAGCATGTATAACATTTTGAAAAGAGAATATTCTTTTGTAAAAGCATGCACAACTTTATAAAGCACATTGATTATAGGTCAGTCCATTAGAAAGTGTCATTAGATTCTATAATGTTGTAAAATGACAACTGCCCATGATACTTGTATAACTGTCATTTGATATGACTGACATACATACCTCCTTAATCTTATATAAAAGGGGTATTATCATTTGTTAATAGGAGGGATTTATTTAGAAAAAATTTATGTATACTTTGACAAATTAATACAAGAAATGAATTCTACAAAGATTATCCATTATTTGTTTGTACATTTGCTATTATGAATGCTCTCTAAATTATCTTTTTAGATATTCAAGATTGATTTTTTTTCATGGATTCTGGATGTGCACATTTGTGTGTAGAGTTGTCAATTTATGCTTAATCTAGATTGATTGAAATATATTAGGTTCATTTCATTTTCTTTTCTTTATTTGCAGATGTGTTAGTGCAATTTCCTTATAGGAGTAAATCTTTAAATTGATTTTGGTTCTTACTTGTATTGTTTCAACTATCCTTAGATGTTTGCCTAATATATGATAGGCTTTGATATTTAGCTATTTCATATCATATATTAGATTTAGTCTATGTTTAGATGAAATTTAAGCTCTGTCATAATGCTTGTTTGCAAATCAAAACATCTTCTTTCTTCCCTACCCTTTCTTTTGCTTACTTTTTAATCAAATCATTTTAGCTTAGCTACCATTGTAAATATTCATGCTAGATTATAATTTAGACTTAGGTTTTGACCATAATTTACTCTAATTAGTTCAGATCATATTCATATTACATAATCAAGTTATTAGGCCATGATTGCTCTAAGGAATCAAATAATTACATTATAAATTTTGTGAAATAGTTCATTTGCTTTTCCACTATTCCACTAAAGATATCAAGAATATCACAACATGCAACTCATGCAATGGATTATTTAAATCCAAAAATGAGAAGTGTTTCTTAATCACTCTAGACCCCTATGATACAATTTCATGCATCAACAAGCAAGGTTTCATTAGTGCCAGAAGGAGGGCTATAGATAAAACCTTTTCAATTTGTATTCTCTTTGCTAATTTTAATAAATTTTATTCAAAAATCAATTGATTCTTTGCATATTTGTGTTTTTATTATCTAAATTGTATATAGATCATTGATATCCATGGTTTTAGATTAATCTTTAGGCTTCTTTAGCTAAAGATAGATATTCTTTAAAGATTCATGTTAAACTATTGCAAAGGTAGTTTAATCTTTGTAAATCTATCACATTCAAGTTGAGTGATAGTAATTTTTTTCAAAGATTGATTTATTATTTACAAATTTAGGTTTATTTGAACTTAGAACTATAAAAATCACTCATATTTGTCTGCTTAGACATATCTTTAAGCTAATTTACCTGAAGATAGTTATCATTTGTATAAATTTGTGAAAAATTTACTTAATGTGAAAATATAATCATTTTTGTTTTGTAAATATAAGGTTTACACATCATATTTTGAATAGGATTCATTATTTATAGTATGGAACTACCAAGAATTAGGAATAGGTCATGTTTAGAGAATAGATTACATCACCTTTCATTAGAAGTTCATAGGAAAGTAAGAGGAGATAAAGGAAAGCATAGACTTTCTAAATCCCAACCCAATTCACCTCTTTGTGGTTCTCCTATTTTCAATCCTTATTAAGGTATGGATTGGTTAGGTGGATCTTCCATCATTGTGTTTGGTCAGGTACATGACTTCCCTATAAATCTTAAGAAATACTTGACTTGTTTCTATCCTGATGGTTTGGTTACTGCTAAAGAACATAACAAATTCTTTAAGGCTACTTTGAGACTTTTAAATGTGGTTCATAAAGATGTGGCATGCATATTGTTCCTTTTACATTCAAATATTTTGCATACGATTGGTTTATCAACCTTCCTATGAATTATATCACTATTTGGAATGATTTTATAAGTATTTTCATTGATCAATTTAGAAAAATTAGTAGTCATTGTATCCTTTATCAATTATTCACTACTATGAAAAGAGATTTGAGTGAAACCAATTGAGAAATTAATGATAGGTTTTATAAGATGTTTAGTATGACCATAGCTCCCTATAGACCTAATGAGGCTTTGGATTTAGAAATTTGTAAGGATGTTTTAGATCCCATGAATTCTATGTGTTTGAAAAGGTATGTTGGAGTTATAAGCATATTATCCTTAGTCTATGCTGAAGTTGTGACAATCAATGATCAAATATAACCTCAAGGTCAAATCTTATAGGTCATTCCCAATGTCAATCCTAATATTCCTATTCTGAGTGTCTTTAGAAATGCAAATTAAAACATGCCTAATTTAAACCAAACACCAGTGTTGAATCAATTACCCTTGATTCATGCTCATCTTGGTCAAAACCTAGGATTCTTGAATAATACTAATAATGGATTTCATCCCCAAGACTAAGGAGATTTTCTACCCACAACTAGTAGTAGTACTCAAGTTCACAACTTAGAAGAACCTAAAAGTGAGAAGTAATGAATACTCAAGATGGTTCAAAAATTGAGCACTGATTTCATTCAATTGTAAAAGCAAGTAGGTAATACTAGGGAAAACTCTAAAATGAATTATAATTATCAAAGGTTAAATAAAATTAAAAATAATTTTCACAATGGAAACAATAACAATGAGTCATCTACCAACAAGAAAAGTGTTGAGATAAACATATGTCATGTAGCTTAACTAAATATTGTAGAGTTCACAACACTTAAAGTCATGGTGAATTGCATTATATTGAATTTTTTAATGCTTTTGAGTTATTTTAATATGAATTAGATATATTTGAAGGTGGACCTAATAAAGATAATAATGCAAGTACATCTAGTTCTTTAAAGACATCTAAATCTATTGACACAACTTTCATGGTGGAGACATTTTATTTTCCATTCTAGGATGAGAATGAGACCAAGGATACCCCTGAAGACATTCATGATTTTCAATAGTATCTTAAGAAGAATTATTTTCTAAATAATAGAGAATGAAATCAACCTTCGACTGCTTCAACTCCACCAAATAATTTTTATACTCCTCCAAATCCTACAACTAATAATAATCCTGAACCTCCAAAGGGAAGCACTTATAAAAATAATGTTGATTCATATAATTATTATAATAGGAGTGGATATAATATTGTTGAGGATATGGAAAAAATAAAATCTAATATCACTTTACATGAATTGACTCAAATTACTAAGTACAGAGACTTGTTGCTTGTATCGTTATCCAAGAAGCCTAGTAAATCATCAAAGGTTGAAAATGTCAATGTAATTATGTATAAAAACAAATTAGAGCTTACACCTTTTCTTCTAATAATTAGAGTTTTTAGTAAGAACATGCATAATTTTTTTCTATCTTCAGGTGCTTCTGCTAATATCATGCCAAAAGGTATATGTGAAAAACTTGGTTTAACTCGAATTATGTCTGATAGAGTAGTTACTAAATTAGAAAAATAAAAAAGTTAAAGTAATTGGAGAGTTTTTGAATGCTCATATGAAGCTTAATTCTATTCCAAGGATACAATAATTTATAGACATTCAAGTGGTGGATATTCCTAATGCTTATGGGATGCTACTAAGTAGAGATTGGACCAAGTCTTTGAATAGTTACATGTCCACATATTATTATCATATGTGGCACCCATGAAAGAGAGTTCCCAATAATATTCATAATGAAAGAGATTCAAAAATGAAACACATTATCATAGTGTATAATGTTTCAAATGAAAAGGTCAACATGGTCAATTTTGAGTTAGGAGTTTACACTCTTGATGTTTCTAGGGTATGTGACTCTAAAGATCCTCATGCTTTGCCTGAAATATGGAAATTATTCTTTGATGGAGCTAGATGTAAAACCAGATCTAGATTAGGAATGTTTGTAATCAATTCCATTGGGAAAGAGTTTAATACTTCTTCTAGACTTTAGTTATAATGCACTAAAAATTTGGTAGAGTATGAAGATTTAATCTTAGGATTGTAATATACCATCAAACACAAAGTCAAAGAACATCTAGTGTATGGTGACTCTGAGGTAGTGGATAATCAAGTTAGAAGTAAATACCAATGCAAATTATTCTATATTAAAAAATATAAGTGTAGAGTGTGGGAATTGAGAGATTAATTTGATGCTTTTAATATTATCTCCATTCGTAGATAAAATAACAAGCTTGTTGATGAGATAACCTCAGTGACATCAAATCTTATGGAAAATTAAGACTCTAAACTATGAAAGCTTAGCACTGAGTTGGTTTCATGTCCCTCAGTTCCTAATAATGTCAATCATTTACAACTATTCACTAATGATCAGTAGATCATAGACTTCATGAATAATTTAGGAGTATTTGAGTCTCACATCATATAGGAGATCAATGAAAATACACTTGGTGATGAGAAACCTGATGACAATGTCATTTAATTGAATGACATCAAAATTCCTAGAGGCATGATTGCCTTAGAAAGACTATTTGACATAGATAAACTAGTTAAATCTATCAAAGTCCCTAAAGTGAGTGGGAAAGATTATAATGTTGTTGATCTTAGAATTCTGGGTGAACCTCAACTAATTAATATTGGTAAATCCTGCACAAATGAAAAATTGATAAAGCCTAAAGAATTGCTGAACAAATATAAAGATGTTATATCATGGTCCTATGAAGACATAAATATATTTGACCCTAGATTCATAACCCATAATATTTCATTAAAAGAGGCATGTAAACCTTTTAGACATAAGTAAAGGCTAGTCAACCCTATCTTATAACCATTGATATAAAAATAGGTCAAGAAGTTATTGGATGCAAAAATAATTTTTCCCATTAGACACTCTACCTGGGTTACCAATTTGGTACCAGTAAGAAATAAAAATGGGGAAATTAGATTATGCATAGACTTTATAAATTTGAACAAAGATTCTAAAAAAGGTAATTATCCTTTACCTTCCCTTGACAAAGTTATTCAAATTGTTAGTGGTTTTACTATGATGTCTTTTTTTGATGGATTTTAAGGTTATAAGTAGGTGATTGTGGACAAAGAAGACATAATGACAAATGTAACTAAAATAAAGTGGGGTGATTTTGCCTAATAAAGGACTACCACTTAGTGGGGTGTTTTTTGAAAATAGGGAAGACCACATTATGCACTTAAAACATGTATTTAAACATTTTATAAGGTATGGAATTTATGTCAATTCTAAAAAGAACATTTTTTGTGTTACAGAAAGGAAATTATTAGGACATGTTATAAACAAAGAGGGGATTTTTATAGAACCTGATAGAGATAATTCCATATCCAAGATAGAAACCCCTAACAAAAGAAAATAATTAAAGTCTTTCTTTTCCAAAATAAATTTTATGAGAATGGTCATTTCTAATTTAAAAAAAATTGTGAGACCACTTAATGACATGTTGAATAAGGATGCAAAATTCATATGGAATGAAGAGACAAGGAAAGCCTTTGAGGATATCAAAGAAGTAATTAGATAGGCACTAGTATTGATAAGTCTTGATTTGAAAAAAGACTTTTATATTTATTCTTTTACTTCCGATCATACAATGCCAAGTTAAACCATTGTCTTATTCACAAACAAACATTAACTTTAGTTAAGGAAGTTAAGAAATTTAGACACTATATTCTTAGGAATAAAGTGCATGTAATAGTGTCAAACCCTACCAATAAACTTATGCTTAGTCAATGTGAATTGGGAGAAATAAGAGCTAAATGGATATATATTCTCCAATAGTATGATCTTAAGATAAAGACTAAAAAATTGGTAAGGTGTCAAGGATTGATTCAAATGATAACTAACACCAATCCTTAAGTGAATGTCATGTAGGTGGACCAATAATGTTTTCAACCAAATGATGGGTATCATGCCATTATTCATTTTCTAATCAAAGGTTATTTTCATATACGACTAAGTAGAGACAAAGAAGAGATTTGAGTCTCAAGGAAACACATTTCTTGATCAAAGATGGAGTATTATTTAGGAATAGCTACGAAGGGATATACTTGAGATATGTTTCAAAAGAAGAAGCAGTTGACATCTTAAGTACTTTTCATGAAAATATTGGAAGTTGACATCCTTCTGGGAAGACAAAAACTCAAAAGATCCTGAAGGAAAGTTATTATTTTCCCATAATCTTCAAGGATGCTCACAAACATGTTAGAGAGTGTCATTAGTGTCAAGTTTTCAACACCAAGGAAATAAAAATCAACCATGCCATTAAAACTAGTTATGATTGATAAAGATTTTACTCAATGGGGATTAGATTTATGGGGGTAATCAATAAAAACTCTTTAGATGGACATAAATGTGTGCTCATTACTAGTAATTACTGCACAATATGGATAGAGGCAACTTGGCAACCAAACAATGTATAACTGAAGATGTAATCAAGTTCTTGGAAGTGAACATATAAACTAGATTTGGGACACCAGTCTCATTTGTATGTGACAATGGATTAGATGTAATTTATATTGAGATGACCAAGTAGACTTATGACAACAAAATCATTCTTAAGTTCTCATCAAATCATTATAGTTAAGGTAATGGAGTCTCAGAATCAACAAATAAGATATTGATGAAATCCATTAAAAAGTCTACAACTGAAAAACCAAGGACATGGCATGAATTTGTTAAATATGGTTTGTGGGTAGACAAAACTAGAGTGAATCAAGCATTTAAAGCATCTCCGTTTCTAATAGAATATGGTCAAGAGCTAATATTCTCCATTAATCTAAAACTACCAACCTACAAGTTCATGCAAGAGTATTTGGATGAAGAAAAAGAATTTGAAAATTCAAGGCTACTTGACATCATTCAATTGGAGGATGAAAGAGAATAAAACTTTTCCAACTTGAGTAGACATCAAACTACAGTCAAGAGATGGCTTGATAAGCATTCAAAGATTAAGGTGTTTATGCAAGGAGACCTAGTTCTTCTTTGGGAAAAAGCTTCAGAGTGAAAAGGAAATCATGAGAAATTCACGCCTTTGTGGATTATTCCCTATCAAATTATTGAGACTTTGGGAAACAACACCTTTGATCTCAAATATTTATAGAGAGTATAGTTAACATTACCAACTAATGGTAAAAACCTGAAGCACTACTTCTCCATTATTCCACCACAAGTATTCATGGAATAATTTATAAGACTAGTTAGGATTAGTGTAGATAGTCATAGAGTAATGTATTTATTGTTTTTTTTTGTTCACTATTTGTAAATAGTACTTGTGGATATTTATATGCTTGTTATTTCTTTTGCTTTTTATTTGTTCTGCTTTTTGTTTGTTTCTTTTCTCTACCTTGTTCCTTACTTTTAATAAGTCATTTTAAAGATAGTCCTTAGCTCAAGTCCATGAAATTGCTAGAAGGAACTTCACAGATCAAGAATGTAGGTATGAACCATCAATATTAGTTGATTATGGATTCTAAAGATTTGAGGGTGTTGTTATGACTTTTAGAAATTGATGAGGATTGATATCTAGGTTAATTGTTCTTTAAAATCCTAAACCTTATTCTAATCTAAGCTTGGTTTCAATAAGGGATGCAGATGTTGAGTGAAAGTTTTAATAATTAGAGTAAAGTCATGTTATCACTTAAAAAATAATATTTTTTAGGATAAAGTTTATAACTAAGGATGATTGGTTGAAGATCAAACATATCATGAAATACTAAAAATTGGGTAATTATGGTTCCCAACCTTTGTTGAAAGCTAAATAGAATTGAAAAAGAAAAAAGAAAATAAGAGCTTTATTGAAAATTTGAAAGCTTTGTATTTGAAGTTGATTTTGGTAGCCTCCACCTGGGCTATGAATGACTGGTTGGTAGTGAAGAAAGGCTTTGATTGGAGCTAAAGGTATATCTATCAGGGCTATGGATGTTTAGCTAGTAGCAGAGCAATGCCCAAGCTTTCTCTATTCTAAAATCATGATTCTTAATGAATATCTAAATATGTTATAAGTTAGTGCTAATTATTAAAGTCATGAACTCAGAAAGTTGCTCTATAAATCCCATGGTAATCAGTTAAATAATCTAACCACACAGATAGTATGACTAAGTTCTAATGTTTGAGCCCAATTATGCATGTGTAAGACTTATTTTAATCATGAATGGATCTTAATAATGGCACTTGACCATATGAAATAAGTAATTTGGTTATTTGTTCAAACCAAGAGTATCTAAATTCTAACATTTTGTAATGTTTCCCATAGAAGTCACCATTTATTGAGATTAACACACCCCCATTTTTGAAAAATGAGGACCCTTATTTAATTTGACAAATTGTGTTATAAATTGACATTAAAATTGATCAATAATAAATTATTCGAATATCATGTTTCTCATAACCTTTAAATTTGGCATGTCAACATTTAAATTTCATTTGAATTTATCTAATATTGCTAATGTTGATATTTGTTTCCATGTTATAGGTTTAATGGAGTCCCATTTGAGTAAATAGTCTCTAGGGTTTTATGCATTGATACTAATTTGACCCCTTTTACTAATCCTTACTCATTGGTAAATTAATTTAATCTATGTTTAATAATGTGAAAACTTTAGTCTAAATGTTTTAACCTAAGTCACTTTTGACATAAATTAAAATTTATGCGGGATCAAATTTGTGTGGGAACATTTTAATTATGTCTTAGGCTTGGTTTAAATTTTATCCTAAAGTCCTAATTATATTTATTAATACAACTTAGACCTTAGTCTAAAAATTTTATGCTATGTCCTTTATATCTAAAAAACCCACTTAGTTTATTTTATTGTTCAGGGGACTAAACATGGGGAAATTTTATTATGTTTTAAATTTATCTTATTATCTTAAGTCCTAATTGAATTTATTAATACAACTAATACCTTAGTCTAAAACTTTAATCTTATGTTTATTTATATTCCCTGAGCTCTAACTTTGGTTATTTTTATCCATAGGAATGAATCAACATGAGGACACCAAGTGGTGAGATCTTGAAGATTAGAACTAAGATCGATGGTATGTGGGCATACTATTTAGTCAAATTGTCAAAGATCTTAAGAGATAATGCAACAGTGAAAAGTGTCACAATTATGGTAAATGAATATAAAGATCTAACAGTGTGGGTCAAAGTCAATAGCTCCCTATAGACCTAATGAGATGAAATAAGATTTTTAAAGGGACCAAAACAAATGTGGTACTGATGCATATCACAACTAAGATGAATGTAATGGATATCAACCAATGGAATTTAATCTATCTAATCAAGATAGATGGTGATAAATGAGTCAACAATTCAATAGGCACAGATCTAATGAGAAGTTGCCACATGGTAAAAGGGCATTAAATTATGGAGTGTGTTTGAAATGAGCACAAAAATCCCATAGAGTTATTAAGTGGCACACTCATGAGAGATAAAATGAAGATCAACAATTCATAATGAAGCTAGGGATAATGGGCCCCATAGAAGATCAACAAAGAATGTTTAATTAAACTATAAGAGAGCACAATATGGTGACATATGTCCCAAAAGGACAAATGATCAAATTTTGAAAATAAATGAATAGTTTGATGTGGCAATGCCACATAAGAAAGACAAGTTAGATTAAAATATCTTGTGGACCCGTAGATAGAAAAGGTATAAATACATTATCCAAACAAAATATAAATCATGAAGCTTATACTTCAAACTAGTTGATGCCATTAAAGCCATGTATAAACCTTTAAAAATTCCCTAAGCATATAGATCACCCTAATTTGTCTCTAATTAAACTATAATTGAGATTAGAAGATTGGATTATTATATATAACTATATAATTCGATCAAAATTATATCAATAGTGGTACATAAGGATGTTTCAAAGGAAGATGTCAAGCTATATCTCACAACAGATGCTCAATGCCATGTTTTCAAGGACATCGAGTTCATTGTTGCTACCTTAAACACAAAAGATAGTAAATGGTCAATATTTTTATAGAGAGTTGAGAACCAATGAGATATCTCAAGGGTAGATACAAAGAATCTGTTAGCCAAAATGTTCTATGACAACATTGTAGCAATCTAAATGACCAGCCTACATTATGAAACTATAAAACCTGAGGTACTCTACTACATTGATATTATTTCTCCCATTTTCAAGAAAACTAAGATAGACAATGGCATGATAAGTAATGAAGATAATCATATAAAAGTGGCTTGCATTTTTGTTATTACATTTAAGTATTATTATAGCTTGAACAAACCCCAAATTAACCTAGCCTCGATCAATTCCTAGGTTAAAAAACACAATTTGATTAACACCTTGTCCATATGGTTAGATTTTGGCAACCAAGTCTTTTTAGACCTCAATAAGAACATTCGTATCAGCTAGTTTAGACTAGGGGTTAGAATGACAATGACAATGATGACCAAGTTGTGTGAAAATGCAATCACTGCATATGTAGACCCAATATGGGTACCTATGGTCTACTTTATCATTGAAAAGGAAATTTCCCCTCCTTTGGATGAAATATTCATTATCTCATTGAGTATACAAATCTATGCAATTAGGCATAAGAAGAAAACTTAGGTTTACATGATGTCTTACCTTCTAGATGGTCTGTATGAAACAACAAAGATTCCAAATCATAGGGAATGGTCTCCAAACGGAACCTAGACAATTTATCAATATTATTCTAAGTTTCACATATATAAATATAGGGATCATATTCAATTTATCTATGATTATATTTATCCAACCTTGACTAAATCTATAACTGGTATCCCCATGTCAAGAGTAAGCCCTCTAATCAATAAATATTTATATTTAATGGGAGATATATGGTTATATCCAGATTATACAATCATCAGGATTGAGGGAAATCATAATTCTCCTCACAAGCTACCTATCCATGTTCTTGATATGTTGGTTGAGTAAGAGGTAGCTTACCAATTATTCCATTGTGTTTATGTCCTTTGAAAAACTAAAAGTAAGGGACTCCTTCAAAAAATCCCTATGACTATTAGAAAGATAACCTTGAAACAATGGGATCACATTGAGGCAACATCAAAGCATAGATCATATTTCAATCTATAGATTGATGAAATTAGATAGTGTGATGCTTATGAAAAAGTGAAATAAAATTTAAGAATCAAATTCATTTTTAATGTGCCCTACGAACATGAACTTGGTGCCTTTGATCCTTTATTTATCATTGCATCTTCTTACTTTGAAGTTAGAAGAAGATTATAGGAACATAACATAAGACCTAAATCTAGATTATAAAAAGATCAAAAGGTGGATGATAGATGGTAATTATCACTAGGATAGTACCATTTGATTAGTGGAGAATCTTATAGGCCTCCATCAGTTAGTGCCCAAGTAGAGACATAGATAGAGCATGAGACTAAGGATAAAATTGTAGATGAAATAGCTTCCAAAAAATTATTTAATGAACCTCCCAAAGTAATTGAAAATGAGGCACATCAAGAAGAGGTACACATGATAGCTATATATCCTCAATAGTCTATTGATGATGTATTAAAGATGTTATCTATGAGATACACAGACTCATATGAAGAAGAGAAGATAATTACTGAGGAAACTAATGATGACAAAATGAAATCTTTGGACTTGGTTCCTATTCCAAAAAGAAACATAGAGCTAGCTATTGTTCCAAAAGCAAAGAGACCCAAGGTGACTATCATCACTCCTTTAAGTGAATTCAATATGTTTAGTGAATAGAACTTGTTATATAGACCACCAATTATAAAATTATTCTTGTATGAAACTAGATTGGAGAGAGTGCCCACTATGCATCATCCTTGGGCTATGATGAATGACATTAACATTCATGTACATAAAGAACTTAAGTGATGGATTGTTGCTTTGCAAGAGGAGGAGATAAGAGCATTAGCTACACCAAGTGATTCAACATCTCTGTCACAAGTTGAGATCCCTATCTTAGAGGTGACTCAATTTATATTTGGAATCAAATTTGATCCAAAAAATGCTAGCTTGCAAAGAGTGATAGAGAAGAAGGTCATGGTAGGAGGTGAAGAAATGACATGTCAAAGGGTAGAGCCATTGCCCAATTTGACTCAAAAGTAGGTATAAAGGCTTGGTGAAGACCCTATATTTGAGGAAGATGTTATTTTTAACCCAAGTATAGATAAAACAATTAAAATAAACCATCAAGGGCCTAAAGCAAAAAAAGAAGAATCTGGAAGAGGAAGTTATCTTATCAGTTCCTAAAAATATGGTAACCTAATTTGAGACCACCATGAATGACTTAGTCATCTCCTTGAAGGATATAATATCCAATAAAGATGCAGTGAACACAACAAGTTAAAACAAGCTAACACAACAAGTCAAAACAAGATTACCATGCTAAAATAAACTTAATCTTGCGGTTTCCATACAAAAAGGCATCGTGTTGGAAAAAGGTGGGTGAATAACATGCATGTTAAAAGGAGTTTAATTAAAAATAAACCTTTATCTTCCAACGTGAAAGTATAATTGCTGACCATTATCCATATAGACCAAATGGAACCATGGAAGGAATAACTAAGCATGCTTTGCTTGGGTGATGCATGTTTAGTTTTGGAGTGCCAATATAAAAATATGAAGATAAATTAAAATATCTCCCATAACATATGTGTCATCTACCATATAGTTTTGGATGTAAACCCAAAACCGTCGACCAAATGGAAAACCCATGTGGGGGAAAGGCGAGTGAAATGATGTATGGTAAAAAAAAAAGGTTCTTTGGTTCTTTGGTTTATTAAAATAATATCTCATGCAATTAAGAAACACCAAATTCCCCCTCCCCATGCAAAGTGGAAATCCATGTGATAAAAGAAGGTAAGGATAAAAGGGTTAAAATGAGATGAAGTTTAAAATTTTTTTTTAAAAAAAAAGAAAAAATTATATAAAACAAAATTCCTTAACTTTCTACATGGGAGATTTTAAAAGTGGGAATAAAGTGTGGATAATGTTATACATATAATGGTAGATAAAAAGGTAAAAGTGGAATAATAATAATAATAATAATAATAATAATAATAATAATAATAATAATAATAATAATAATAATAATAATAATAATAATAATAATAATAAACTTTTTTTTAAAATCATTTATATGGGGGATAATCAAAAATTGGGGACATAGCTAAAATTATTTAATGGTTTAATAAAATAGGATATTTAATTAATTGAATATTTCTCATGGTAAAAATATACCATTAAATAGGATATTAATTAATTAAATATATATCCTATGGTAAAATAAAAAAATACCATTAAATAGGATATTAATTAATTATCTTAAACCATATGAAGAGTGAAAATCCTCCAGATCATAATAGATGACCATATCCATAGGTTTAGAACAATGATATGAACACATATAAATATGGCCATAACAATATTGGTAGATAAGATCAAGTCTGAGCATATGGTCTAAGAGCATGTGAGACTTTTATAATGATCTCAAACAGTTTGAGGATAGGATAATCCACATATTGGGGAGCCTAATCAAATCCTTCTTCACCTATCCCACTTGTTTTAATGACAGATGAAAAATTTAAGCAAAGATATACTCAATTTCTATAGAAGGTAAATAACCAAAGTGTAGGCTAATAAAAAGATTAATTATGCTAGGATTATAAAATAAACTTTAGAGATGGATGATAGAGATAGCAAGGCCCTGATAGATCAAGAAAATGAGATATTCATGGAACCCATTTATACCTTGAGCTGATTGATGAGCAACACTACAGAATGGAGTTCGTACATTAGAGGCAAAACACGTAGCAACACGGGAGTCCTAAAGTCAAATTTGTTAACTTTAGAATATTATTTTATAACTAATTATGTATAACATTTTGAAAAGATAATATTCTTTTGTAAAAGCATGTGCAATTTTGTAAAGCACATTACTTATAGGTCAATCGATTAGAAAGTGTCATAAGATTCTAGAATGTTGTAAAAGGGATAGTTGTCCATGACATTTGTACACTTTTCATTTGATATGACTAACCAAAATAACTCCATATTATTTTATAAAATGGGTATTGTCATTTGTAAACAGGAGGGAATTTTTGAGAAATTTTTTATGTAAACTTTGAAAAATTAATACAAGAAAGGAATACTAAAAATATTGCCCATTATTTCCTTGTGTGTTTGTTATTATGGCTGATCTATCAATTATTTATTTGAATGTTCAGGATTGAATTATTTTCATAGATTTTGGATGTGCACACTTGAATGTAGAGTTGTTAAATTATGCTTAAGCTAGATTGATTGAAAGATCTTAGGTTCATTTCATTTTTTTTTCTTTGCTTCTATATGTGTTAATACAATTTTCTTATAGGAATAAATCTTTAAATTGAATCTGGTTATTATTTGTATTGTTTTTAATATCCTTAGATGTTTGCCTGATATATGATAGGATTTGAGTTTTTTCCATTTCATGTCATTTATTGGCTTTATTGTATGTTTGAATGTAATTTAATTTCTATCATAATGTCTGGATTGAAAATAAGAACATCTTCTTTTTGCCATACCCTTCCTTTTGCTTATTTTTTGTTCAAACCAATTTAGCTTAGCTCCCAATATAAATATTCATGAGACTTAAGAATTTGGTTTTTATCATAGTTAACTCTACTTAGTTCATATCATCTTCATATTTCACAAGCAAGCTATCAGGCCATGGTTGATACCAACAACCAAATAGTTACATTATAATTTTTTTGAAATAGTTCATTTGTTTTGACACTATTCCACCAAAGATATCAAAAGTATCACAACCCTCAATTCCTGAAATAGATTCTTTGAATCCAAAAATGAGAAGTGTTTATTAAACACTCTAGACCCATGTGATACATTTTCATGCATTAAAATAATCAATAAGAGGTTAATAATGAAGGAAAAAGGTAAAGCTATTGAAACAAAAGTGGTTAATTATGACATTGTGGATGGCAACCTCCACTTCATGACTAAATAATGGGAGGTGGCTAAGGCTCATAGTGGCTGTGGATCATCTTTGTCTATTTCAAATTATGGTTTTTCTAGGTTTAGTTATCATTTTTTAGCTAATTGTTAGTTGTTAGTTTCTATTATTTGTGGGATTTCAGATTAGCCCTGTTTTAAAATGATTTTTCTTGGTGATACTTTCATGTTTAGTTTTACCTATTAAAAAAATCAAAAAGGACATTTAAAAAAGTATCGATCACAATTTTTTATAAGTATAATTTTTTATATTCCTATAAGATTGTAAGGTATTTTATAACTTATACATGACTCTAGTGGAAATTGCATCTTGGTCATGCTTGCAAAACATAATTCAAATTTAAAACCATTAAAAATAATGTCAATATTAAATATTTTAACACAAAAAAATAAAAATATGTAAGAAAATATTTATTTACATGGCCATGTTATTAGTTATCTTATCAACATTATTTGGGATACAAACCCTAAAATATGTAATAAGGATTAAATAATATTGAATTTTACAACTATTTTTTTTCCATATTTTTTTCACTAAAAATTGGTCAAAACTATCAAGCATTAGTTTAGGTTAGCAAAATATCAACAAAACCACTAAATCCTTACACAAATATAAATCTAAGAAGGAAAAATATTAATGGAATCTAATGCATCAAAATAAATATTCATGTAATAGACTTACCACCATCATGAAAGGTACTCATGCTATTTATTCTATTTATTGACCTCTCACCTTTTGTATTTTTAACCTCTTAACTAGTGGGTCAACTTATACCTAGAACCACCATCATGTCATGTATGAGAGATAGGGAAATCTGGTAATGTTCATTACCCAAAATATTAAAATACAAAATTTAAGGCTTATTTTTTTTTGATTGAAAAGTGCAGTTTATTATATAAAAACTTTACAAAATAAAATACAACTAGCCATAACAAAAAATGGGTGGAAAACTCATGCATAAAAGACACACCAGGCTATAGAATCCCTAAGAAAGAAGTAAAAGAAACTAGAAGGTCATACTTGCTAGAAAGTATAACACATTTTCACTAACAACCAAAAAAAGATAAAGCAAAAATAAATTAACAAGTTGTTAAGTAGAAGCACTGAACATGGTAGCAAGTGGTAGAGGTTGTGGAGGGTCTTGAGGCTTCCATCCCCAACCCCCATTAGTTGGGGAGTCCTTATCCAAAGTAAGAGGCTCCCATACATCATTATATTTCTCTTGAGGAGTTTTCTATGATTGCTTAGAATTCTACCAAGGTGGATAAATGGAAAGTGTTAGGCACAAAAACTTGTCCTACTAGGGAGTGACCCAACTTCCTCCATTGCCACTATCACAATGAGATGATCCACTTAGAAAATAAGTATTTCCATGCCAAAGATATGGCCAGAGGGAGTGAGGAGAGGAGGTGCTCTAACTTTGGGACCGATAGTTTTGAGATTGAGAACTCTTGGCTCCACCACCACGTCCTTGAAGAGAAGTGTGTTTGGGTGGTTCCTGACTGACAATACAAGGGACATAAGGCTTAGTTTTCATTAAAAAATATGCAAAAAAATATTTCTTTCATTAAATGTAATGGAAAATAATGGCCACGGAAAAAGTGTTTTTATCCATAAAATTGTGATTTAAACCTTTTCTCAATGCAATATGAAACTTACTCTCATTGATTGTGCTCTTTTTTATAGTTTATTTTTTTTACATATGAAATTTATATATTGTTAATTCTACTATTTTATTGGGTTAATAATTTAAAGTGAATATCCCCATCTTACCTTTTAATAGATAAATTTTGATGACAACCACTAGGGAAATTATTTAGCATTGAAATGCAATCGTACATAAGTGTGATTCTATACACTAAAATAATTAAAATTACTATATAATTTCTAATTTTTAAAAATAAATTTAAAATAATTGTACTCAAGACTAAATTTTTTTAGTTTAAACTAGTAAAACACTTATTTTAAATGAAATAAATTAAGTTCTCATTGTATAAATTGTAATATAGGATTAGATACTTGTAAATGTCAGTGTTGACCTACCTTTAGCCTACATTAGTTGTGCATAAATAGATGTTTCTTATTTTACATTATCTTATGTCCACATGCATTATATGGGTATAACCCTCCAATGTTGCTATTAACTACCTAAAAAAATTTCTTACAGTCTATGTGAAACTAGTTATTTATCATACTCATACATCCCCACATCATCATATTAGTGTTCTTGTCTACTAGACAATAACATCAAAATCTAAACATACCATATAATTTTACTTCTTAATTTTGAGTGTTTTGTCCCACACCAAGAAATGGTAAATTTTAAAACTCAAATCTTTCACATGTGTCGACCCATCTATTTAGCACATCAATGGAATGATAAATTAATCAAATATTATCATATTAATAAAAAATAGGTGTAATAACCAATTACTAAAATAATTTTCCATTTCAATCTGTATTCACTAATATGAAATATTGTAAGGATGATTAAAAGGCTATTAGAGCCATGTAGGTCTATGGAGGAGGACTAGGCTAGATTGGAAGATTGTCGGCAAATAAACAATAATTTCCAAAAATGGACAACTGTGTAAGTAAACTCCAAATTTGCATAATAAGGAGATATTTACATTTTTGTTATCTATGATAATCTTTCCAAAGTGTTAATATATTATGTAGTTTATAACTATGTTGTCTTTCTTATATAATTATCCTCTTATTTTATATTAGTATCTATTGTTTTATACCTTTTGTTTATAATGTTATTAGTCTTATATTATCCATATGAATTTTTGTCTTATATATCCATAATATTCATCTTAGTTTTAAATGAATAAAAATGGATAACTAGGATCTAACACTTTCTAAGTTAAAATCTTATATTAAGATTTATCAAAGTCTTTCACTCTTTTAATGTTTTTTTTATCATTGATGTTTTATTAATTATATTGATTTTATTTTTAAAATATTTATTTATGATTTTAATGGTTCAATCCAATTATACAAATTATCACATGTCCATCTATCACTTCTAAACTATTCTTTGATTTTTGAATTAATATATGTTATTATAGATTATTTATTTACTTATTAAGATATTTTTGAATATAATTTTAAGCCATTTTTAATTTTTAAATAAATAAATGAATTAATAAAAGATACGTTTAACATGACTAATCATATTTTTTGCATGTATATTTCAACCATTGATTTCATATTTTAAACAAACAAACCAACCAATTAATAATAGGTTTAGCATGCCTATTCTAGTTTTGTATTAATAAATATGAGGATGAAGAGAAAATAATGATATGATATCCTAATTTCATGAAGGGAAAGGAGGTGAAAATAAGAAAACTAATTTTTATAAAGTTATTTGACTTGATAGTCATGTTTTTTACACAATATAGTAAATAAATTGTAACTAACACATCTTAATAGAGATCAAATATTAGAAAGCAATCATTTTTAAATGACATGATAAAGATAAATAGAATATGGTAAAAGATACAAAAACATAAATGGAAAGGTACATGATAAAATATGATCATTCATTATCTTTCATGTGCTCTTAAGTGGCCTTAATAAAGCCATGAGGAAAGTAGACAAGTTTCTAGTCAAATCTTCCCCTTCTGCTCAAATAAGTGTTAATTGGGGCAAGAAAACTAGCAAGAGTTATAAAATATTGTGCATAACTCAAGTTAAGAGATGATATAGATTTATATTTTAACTCAATTCACCTTAAAAAAAATAATTAATAACCGAATATTTTGAGGGTCCTCGAACAGGGTGTGTTGACAATAGTTATAGACAAGATCATGGCTTATGACTCACATGTTTCTTTGGAATTTTAAAAGTCATGGAATTCCTACAATATATTTTTCAAAAGTGTTTCCTTTGATGTTTTTGAGGATAATATTACACAAATACCATTTTGAGCATGATATAGAAAATTATACAGACAAAAAATGGAGAAGAATTAATAGGTCTCTTCTATTCTAATTGGGAATAGGACATTGATTTAGTTTCAAGGAGGTTATCTCAAGGATTAGATACCAAATCCATGGAATGAGGTCCTTCACCAAGTCATGAGATATTTAACTTTGGAAGGGAGGTACAATTTTTTTGTCTCATCATTTTATCCTTTTAAATCATTTCATGCACAAAAATTAATAATATTTCCTTTCTATACTATGATCTCTTTGGATAACTCTATTATGGATGTGTAATGTGATAACTAAAATAGTGGGGGATTTAAAAATCAAAATGATTTAGATGGATGAAAGAATTAATAAAAAGGACAATAAAAGGAATAAACACCAAACCAACATAGAGAAGTTGATCAAAATTAGGAGGGCTACAATAAATAATGGTGCATTAAGTATCACCATTATGTAAGATAGCCTCAAACAGAAAAGTGAAAAAATTATGAGAAATAAAACCAACAAGAGGTTAACAATGAAGGAAGAAGGGAAGGCTATTGAAAGCAAAGTGGTTAATTATGGCATTGTGGATGAATCCCTCAACTTATGACTAGATCATGGGAGGTGTTTAAGGCTCTTAGTGACTTTGTATCATCTTTGTCTATTTTAAATTATGGTTTTTTTGGTCTAATTATTGTTTTTTAGCTACTTGTTATTTGTTAGTTTATATTATTTGTGGGATTTTAGATTAGCCCTATTTTAAAATGATTTTTCTTGGAGATACTTTCATATTTAGTTTTACCTCTAAACAAATTGAAAGGGACATTTAAGAAAATACTAATCATAATTTATTAGAAGTATAATTTATTGTATTCCTATAATATTGCAAGGTGTTCAATAACCTATACATGCCTATGGTGGAAATTTATTCTTCGTCATGCCTGGAATACATAATTCAAATTTAAAACCATTTAAAAATCATGTAAATATTAAATATTCTAACACAACATAGTAAAAATATGTAAAAAATGTTTATTTACATGGAAATCTTGTTAGTTATCTTGTTAAAATTTATTGGGATACAAACCCTAAAATAAGTAAAAGGATTAAATAATATTGAAGTTTATAACTATTTTTTGTTTTCCATATTTTTTTCTTCACTAATAATTGCTCAGAACTATCAAGTATTAGTTTGGCTCAAAAAAATATCAATAATACCTATACATCCTTACACACATTTAAAAATAAGAAGAAAAAGATTAATAGAATATAATGCATCAAAGTAAATATTCACATAATAGACTTGCCACTATGATGAAAGGTACTCATACCATTTATTTTATTTATTGACCATTCACGTTTTGTATTTTTTAGCTATTAACCAATTGGTAAACTCATACCTAGAGCCACCATCGTGCCATGCATTAGAGATAGGGAAATACAATCATATTTATTACCCAATATATTAACATACAAAATTTAAAGATTATTTTTTTCATTAAAAAGTAAGTGATGAATTTTTTTTCATTACATGTAATGATAGAGAATGGCCATGGTAAAAATATTTGTACCCATGAAATTGTGATTTACACCTTTTCTCATTAAAATAAGAAATTAATCTCATGGATTGTTCTCTCTTTTATAGTTTATTTATTTTTACACATGAAATTTATATATTGTTAATTCCACTATTTGATTGGGTTAATAACACTAAGTGAATCTATCCATCCTAACTTTTAATAGATTAATTTTAATGACCACCACTAGTGAAATTATCTAGCATTGAATTGCAATTTTGCATAAGTATGATTCTATACACAAATATGATTAAAATTAATGTATAATTTACAATTTTTAGAAATAAATTTTTAACAATTATACTCAAGACTATAATTTTTTTAGTGTAAACTAGTAAAACACTTAAATTGAAATGAAATAAATTAAATTATCATTGTAGACATTCACAAATGGGGTTATATACTTGTAAATGTCAGTGTTGACCTACCTTTAGCCTATATTACTTGTGCATACATATATGTCTCTTATTTTACATTTTCTTATGTACACATGCCTTATATGGGTCTAACCCTCCCAAGTTGCTATTAGTCACCTAAAATGTTTCTTACAATATATTTGAAACAAATTATTTATCCTACTCATATGTCCTGACATCATCATATTAGTGTTCTTTTCTACTAGAAAATAGCGTCAGACTCTAAACATACCATGAACTTTTAATTTTTGAGTTTGAGTGTTTTGTTCCACACCAAAAAATGGTAAATTATAAAACTCAAATATTTCAGATGTGTCAACCCATATTTTTAGCATGTCGATGGAATGAGAAATTACTCAAATATTATCATATGAATAAAATATAGTTGTAATAACCCATTACTAAAATACCTCACCATTTCAATCTATATTTACTAATATGGAATCTTGTAAGGATGGTTAAAGGGCTATTAGATCTGTGTATATCTAAGGATGAGGAGTTGGCTAGATTAAAAAATTATAAGAAAATAAACAACGTTCGTAGATGGACAATTGTGAAACTAAACTCAAAATTTGCATAATAAGTAGAGATTTACATTTTTGTTATCTATGATGTTCTTTCCAAAGTGTTAAGATGTTGTGTAGTTTATAACTATGGTATCTTTGTTATATACATGTCCTCTTATTTTATATATAAAATGGAAATATCGATATCTATTGTTTTATACTTTTTTTATATTGTTATTATCCATATATTAGCCATATGAATTTTTGTCTTTTATATCCATACTATTCATCTTAGTATTAAATCAATTAAAATGGATAACTAGGATGATAAGTTATAAAAAAATTTAAGTTAAAATCTTATATTAAGATTAATCAAAGTCTTTCATTTTTTAAGGTTTGATTTTCAATGAAGTTTTAATAATTATATTGATTTAATTATTTAAATATAGATTTATGATTATAATGGTTCAATCCAATTTTGTAAATTATCGCATGACCATCTATCACTTCTAAATTGTTCTTTGATTTTTTCAATTAATATATGTTATTATAAGTTATTTATTTAATTGTTCATATATATTTGAATATAAATTTAAGCCTTTTTCAACTTTTAAATAAATAAATAAATAAAATAATTATAGATAGGTTTAACATGACTAGTCATAATTTTTGTGTGCATATGTTAACCATCGATTTCAACTTTTAAACAAACAAGCCAACTAATTGAAAATAGTTTTAGCATAAATAATGTAGTTTTGTATTAATGAATATAAGGATGAAGAGAAAATAATGATACAATCTCATAATTGAACAAAGGGAAAGGAGGTGAAAATAAAAAAACTAAATTTTATAAATTTGTTTGATTTGATAGTCATGTTTTTTATGCAACATAATAAATAAATTGTAACTAACACATCTTTATATAGATAAAATATTAGAAATAAATACTTTTAAAATTACATGATAAAGATAAATAAAACATGGCAAAAGAGACACAAAATTGAATGATAAGGGACTTGATAAGAAATGATCATTCATTATTTTTCATGTGGGCTTAAGTCACCTCAATGAGGCCATAAGGAGTGTAGACAAGTTTTAAGTCATATTTTCCCCTTCCACTCAAATAAGTGTTAATAGATGTAAGAAAACTATAAAGAGTGCCAAAATTTTGTGCATCACTCAAGTCAAGGGAGGAGATAGATTTAGAGTGTAACCCATGGCACCTTAAATAGAAATTAAACAAACCAATATTTGGAGGGTCCTGAAAAAGGGTGTGCTGACAATAGAAATATACAAGATCATGGGTTATGACCCACATGTTTATTTAGAAATTTAAAATTAATGGAATCCCTACAAGATATTTTTCAAAAGTGTTTTGTTTCATGTTTATAGGGAAAGTATTGCACAAATAACTTTTTGAGCATAAAATGTAGAAAATTATATAAATAAAAAAGGGTGAAGAAATAAGAGGTATCCTCTTTTCTGATTCGTAATAAGAAAATGATTGAGTTTCAAGGAGGTTATCTCAAGGATTATATATCAAATCCATGGAATTAGATCCTTTACCAATTCATGAGGAAATTATTTTTGGAAGGGAGATATAAAGTTGTTATGTCTCATTATTTTGTCTTTTTAAATAATTTTAATGACAAAAACTAATAATATTTCCTTTGTATATTATGATCTCTATAGATAACTCTATTATGGATGTGTAATGTGAAAAATGTTTCTACCCCTCCATAAAATTGTAATATATATTCTCTTCCACCATGATAAAAAATATATCTTTGACCATTTTCCCCAACCACAAATGAAATCATGTTGTGGCCGATATTGAAAAACCTAATGTCCAACCTAAATCTGTTATGATCCTTTAATTTCATTATATATTATGTTGTTATGCTATTAAAATTATGATTGTTAAATTGGTTATTAGTTGTTATTTAGCTAGAATATTTATGGTATTGATTGCAATAGTGTTGGGATATGTACTTAATTCTGTGAGTAATTATTTAATAGACTTATTACTACTAATCACAATTTTATAAATCTTTATTTAATATTGATTATCCACATAATGTAGTTTATGTTCTTTTTAGTGGTTATTTATCTATGAACTAGTCAGATGTTAGATTTTGTACTCTTGGAACCAAGTGAATTATGAGTATGTCAACATGTGTCACATGCATACTTGTTGTTTTGATTTTATTTTGAACACCTTGATTAGTTGTTGTGTTTTATAAATATGGTCCTTATGTTCATGGTTATTTTTGTACTTTACTGATGTCATTATTGTCATTTTTTATTGTTATTTTCCATTAGACTCCATTATATGTTTTTGTTGACCACAACCTTATGCCTTACATGCAAATTCGTTCTATATTCTCTCCCATAGGTATTTGAATCTTCTTCATTTCATTGACCCTAATACCTTATGGAATTTTATACATAAACCTACCTAGACCCACTTAGACCTAACACCCCCCTTGGGACCACTTATCACCCTACTTTCATGTTCTGACCCATTCAACCTAGCACTACATGTGAAGGTGGTAGCATGATGTTTCAATCACTAGATAGTCATGGTTTGAATTTAGACTTTTTTAAAATTCATTGATATTATTTCAATATCTAGATATCAACATAGTTTGATAGCATGTGAGGGGATGTATTAACCTTATTTAATGAGGTAGGTGGTGTTTTAGTGGAGGTTTCCATGTTAATTAAGTTGGTTTATGTTAAATCCTCATGTTAATTCATAATATTCTTTCCTATTTGTGTTCATTTGATTAATTATGAAGCCTCTCAGACTTGAAATTAATGGTGAGGTTGGTGGCAGATTACCTTGGGATCCATATGTATTTCTATCTCTTCCCAAATTAAATACGAATTGATTGGGGTATAGAAAGAGTGGATAGAAAGAATGGGAAGATTGGATGGTGGGTAGAAGAGATAGGAAGATGGAAATTTTGGAGAGAAAATAGATAAAACTCAACTGGTTTTTAAGGTATCCTTGACTAGTTGAAAAATAAATGATGGTACTTAGCAAAGCGATAGAGTTTATTATATTTTTGTGCTTTTGGAGTTGCAGTTGTTATTTTTGGTAGCTATCAGTTATGTCTGTGTGTTCCTTTTCATTGACTATGTTATTTATAAAGATGGAGCCATGTGGTTTAAATAAGGTTGTGTTTCTTTTACGTAAATAACTTATTAATAAGAATAAAAGACATTATATTTCTTGTTATCTAGTTTTCTTTTCCAAGGACCTAGTCCTGTTCTTATAATGACAGTGTTAGTTTACAATATATTGCTCAGCTTTAAAATGCCTATTGTCACTAACAATAATACCCATAATCTTTTGGTTACACTTGTGTTCTTTTATGACAAAGTCATGGTTATTATTTCCATGGTTGATATTATTGTTTGGGTAAATCCGTTATACATTATGACTCAAGTTTTATTAAGCTCGAATGGTTATTATTTGGACTATGTTATTCTAAAGCTTAAGAACATAATAAGTTTTTATTTTCTTAATGTTTGGTTATACCATTATGTTCTCATTTTATTAGGTTATGTTATTAAAAATTTGTAACTATGTCTATATGTTGTGTTACATTGATCTTTGATATTTGACTATGTATTAATGAATGCAGTTTTGAACATTTAGCTTGGTGTTCATTTGGCTAAGTTATAAACCCTTTTTGATCTCTATATTTTTAATAATCTTGATTTTGGTATTCTTAATCATTTGTGTTATTGTTTTCTTCTAATTACTTGAATAGGGTTTTATAAAATCTACTCACACACACACACACACACACACACACACACACACACACACACACACACACACACACACACACACACACACACACACACACACACACACACACACACACACACAGATCCGCACACACACACACACGCACACACGCACACACACACACACGCACACACACACACACACACACACACACACACACACACACACACACACACACACACACACACTCAACGAGTGACTTCATTTTGAATTTATGTGACTATTTTAACTATGTCATGACTAGGTTATTCGCATGGCCTTTATTTCTAGATTTAAAATGCTTGTGGTCGCTAACAATAATAGCCACATTCTTTTGGTTATGATTGTGTTCTTCTGTGACAAAGTCATGGTTATTCTTTTCATGGTTGATATTCTTGTTTGGTTAAATCTATTATGTGCTATGACTCAAGTTTTACTAAGCCTAAATGGGTGTTATCTGGACTATGTTATTCTAAAGCTTAAGAACATAATAAGTTCTTATTTTCTTAATGTTTAGTTATACCATTATGTTCTCATTTTATCAGGCTGTGTTATTATCAAATTTGAACTATGATTGCATCTTGTGTTATATTGATTTTTGATATTTGACTATGTATTAATGCATGAAGTTTCATATATTTAGTTTGGTATTCGTTTGGCTAAGTTATAAACCCTTTTTAATTTCTATCTTTTTAATAATCTTGACTATGGTATTCTTAATCATCTATGTTATTGTTTTCTTCTGATTACTTGAATAGGGTTTTATAATATAGGGAGTGACTTCATGTTTAATTTATGTGACTATATATATATATATATATATATATATATATATATATATATATATATATATATATATATATATATATATATATATATATATATATATATATATAGGGAGTGACTTCATGTTTAATTTATGTGACTGTGTTATCTATGTCATGACTAGGTTATTCACATAAGATTTATTTGATTCTCTATAATAATATATCTCAACCCTGGTAATTGATTGATTTGGTCATGGTTATTGTTGGTTCTTGATTGTTCGATTGTGCTTCTCCTTGACTCATTTTATGTTGTTATTTTATAAACATGTTATTTTATTTATGGATTTTATTGACTATGTTGAGATTTGCCTCAAGCTTTAATATTTCACTGTGATGTATGATTACATAATTATGCCTAAAAGTTATAATAATATTATGATTATATTATTGATGTTTTTGATTAACCCTTAACTTAATCAATTTAAGTCTTGCTGGGTTATATTTAAATTAGTTGCTTGCGTCTTATTTCTGATATGTGTTGGATTATTATGGGGACTAATATTTAGTCTATTTTGTCTTTATTTATTTTAAATACTTTTTGTTGATGGTTGGGTTACTTGTTATAATGTGTGGTTTTGAATGCTCGACTAGACCTGAATATTTAAAAGTATGTATTAGGGGTTAGGATGGTTAAGGATAGACTTGATATTGGATAGAGTTCCATGCAAGAAAACTTTGAAGGATATATAATGGATTAGAGGTAATCCATTCTATATAATTTGGTAACCTAAGTTAACTATCCCCACTCCTGATATATACTTAGATGGATTAACTATTCCCATCTTGCCTTGGAATGATAGGACTGTGTTGCAGTATTATTTTATTTTTGATATGCCTTTTGTTTGGAGATTGATTTAATTAGAATTCATTTCATGTTGCTGATTACTGTAACCACCATATTATTGATGGTTTGTGTGGTGAGCACCACTGATGGTTGCGATAATAGGGTTTATAGGGTGGGTTTGTCTTGATCATCTTTTTCATGTTTGATTTCATGCTTCATTAACTTTGTGCACATGTGTGAAATATGGTAACATAATTTAATTATTTATTTGATTAATTCTTATTATATAACATTGACTATAGATGCTAGAATCGAATTAAATTGATATATTGATCTTGATGTCTATTAATTAATGTTATCAATGGATTTGTAATGGAAATTGAATGTTGATGGTTGAAGATACTATGACATAGCTACATTATATTATTCAATCAATACTACATTGATTTAATATTACTTATAATCATAATAAAATGGAATTAATTATTTAGGACATTAGTTCATATATATACATGTATTCATTATCATACTAATCCTACATTGATCTAATGTTCATTATGATGATTAATTCTATCCATGATGGTTTAAGTTGTAATACATATATCTGTATCATTTAACAGTCTTATTAATTCTTGATGCTAGTAGGATTAATAGATATAGGAATGCTAACTTGGGATTTACTTAGATATTTCTACATTAGATCTAGATTATAAAAATCTAATCTATTTAGAAAAAATAGTGCAGATGTAAGTTAAGTTGTCAAAGAAGTCAATATTTAATTTAGCTTGCCTCTTTATGGAAACATATATTTAGATACTTTACATTAGTTCTTTAATTCTATATTTTTATTAATCCAAAATGGATAAATTATATGTGAATTCAAATAGAAGTTATGTTGTTAACTTGCATTAATTAGTTTTTGGTTTAACTTATCACTCTTTAGACATAAACACAGAGATGCATATTCCCTCTTAACACTTTCAACATTGAATAAATTTTGATAACTGGTCCATGAGAAAATTAAACCACATGGTCCATTTTATTATGTATTTTAGACATACCTGGTTGCATTCAAGGTATGTATTCTATTTATAATTATAATAAAATACTTCTTATGTTTTTTGTGTCACATTCATGGCATCTAAAATTAATATATTAATTCATATATTAAATAATAAAGGAAATAATAGTTATTTGGATCTTATGGCTTACGAATAAGCATGTACAATGATTTACTTACATTATTTAATGGGTTAAGTAAATGAATGTAAAGGAACCCTTAATGAAATTAAAGATGATAAATAAGATATTATATCAATGTGATTCATTTATTGAGATTTAAATTTGTACACTCATTGCAAGTTGTATGTATTTCACTTTCTATTCTGATAGCCACAATTGTTTACTTTATTGCCTCAATTGTCCAATAGTGAAACTTGTATGAGTTCCTTAAGTGGAACATTTTATTTGGGTTCCACTCATCTTGAAACTTGGATGAACTTCATTAATTGATGATGTTGAATTCCATGCATGAACATTACTTTTAAATGCTTGCTAATTTTCTTTTGTCTAGTTCGATTATTAATGACTTCCTAATACAATGATATATTTGTGCATTCATTAGAATATTATGGAATGTTGTATGGAATAAAGAGAATTGTTTCGTAAATAGCTACCTAATTGAACTTCACTATTACTAGATGCCTAATTTATTTCTCTTACATAGATAGTTTATGTATCTTTGCTTGAAAAAAATTTCATATTGCATTGGCTATGCCAATATAAATAGTTGTATGTTCCTTTACTTGACTATAGAGTTATAATGTTGAATTATAACTATATCATTAAATGTTATAAATATACATGTTTGGTAACAAATGGTGTATGAATAATATGATGATCTTAAAGGATGTAAGGTGTTATAACTCAACTGATAGCACTATATAATCTAGCTCTGGCACTTAATCTATTTTATCTTATGCTTTAATATAATTGTTGCATGAATGAATAAAAATCTGCATGTGTTGGATTGTTTTTGTTCATTGATTTTATTTCTTGTTTATATTATATAGCATGTATTTTTATATAAGCTATGATTAACCATGAATGCTAACTCAAGGAAAACAAAGTTATCCTTCCTAGTTAAACCAATCTTGTAACTTAACCATCCTTGAGTGGGACTAAAACCCATTCAGAAGAGTGATGTATTTACCCATGGTTAAGGACCTAAAAGTAGTCCTATGTGGAAGTATGAGTACCACCTAAGGTACTAGGTAATTGTCAATATATGTATACACTAATATAACCTAAATCCCATAATACTTATAATATAACAACAAGCTTGCCCATAGTGTCCTTTATATGTGTTTACCTCTAACTAATTTCCTCAATTTCCCTCTGATTCTAGTTGTGTGTGTGAAGTGCACTGATTATTTTTGTTTCATTATCAAGACTTGTAAATGGGCCTAACACATGTCCAAAACATAATCTAATATATGATTCCAATTTTTTTGGATTGTTTCATCTGGTATTAGAGTGGTTTTCTACTCTAGGGAACTCTGAGAATGAATATTTTCCTTTAAGTAATTGTAAACTTCTAGGTTATCAATTATGATTTATTAGGATGGTTAGAATGCAGTAAAATAGAGGAAACATCCATTAAAATCCTTTTAATGTCAACCCAGCTAGGGAAAGAGGTTAGGGACATTGAAGGGGTCATCAAGGCTGCATTCCTATTTAGAACCTAGATCAACTACCTGTAAAAAATGCTAATAATAATAAGGTACCCAATGTTGAAGTAGTTGGTGGGATTCCAACTAATAAGTATGAGGAAATCATTAGTAGAATCTTGAAATCCCTTAACACTTTGTAAGGAAATATTGATAACTAAGAACAAATATTAAACAATTTTAAAGGGGTATCCTAATAAGAAGTACCCAAATTGGAAATAGGGTAAGTGGAAGGACCTTTAATTCAAGAACTACCTTTGACCACCATTGACCAAATCAAGGAGATGAAGAAGATTCCATCACCTAATTTTTTAGGTGAGGAATCTGGTGATATAGTTGATTAATGGTTGGTATAATTGAAAAAGTACTTTAGTTTGCATAATATGCCTTCCAATGTAAAACCCAGAGTAGTAGCATATTATCTAGTAAGACCTATAGAATTATGGTGGAACCACCTTTATGCTATTAAAGGATATTATCCTTTGAACCTGTCTTGGTCTATTTTTATGATTCAACTATGTAAGTTGTACCTAAATGAAAACTATATTGAGAAAAAAATCACCCATTTTCATATTTTAAATCAAGAGAACATGTCTATTGTGAAGAGTGAGAATAAGTTACTAAACCTACTACATCATGCGAACTATATGTGTGATAAATAAAGTAAGATTACTAACTTCAAGATTGGGCTTAAGGAGATTTTTATGTATGATGTTAACATGACAAATCCTAAAACTTTTGTTGTAGGAATTGAATCAACCTACAAGGTTGAGGAAAAAGAAAAGTCTCGCCAAAAGGTAAGATCAAAATTCAAGTCAAGCAAGTAATAAACTAAACCAAATAACCTTTTCCCTATAAACAATAAATTAAGAAAATCTAATCTAACCACATATTTTTAGGAGGTAATAAAAATTTGAGCAAGTTTTATAATCAAAATAGGAATTTAATGTCCCATGGATCTTCCAAATTTGGTTTATACAAGAAGAAACATTACCAAAATAACAAATGTGGACTTGAAATGGGTGCTAACACTATTCCAATAGCATCTTCTAGGCCAATTATGTATTGGGAATGTAGTGAAAACCACTATAAAAAGGACTATCCTAAGTAAAAATTAGGCCAAGTAGTGAATTATAAAGTATATGCTACTATTGATAATCACAATGCTAACTTGAAAGCCACTCTAATTGAGACCCGAGGAATAATTAATGGTTTTACTTTGACTATATTGATTGATTATGGTGTAATAGATTGTTTTGTTTCTCTTTTTGTCACTAAACAATGTAATAGTAAACCCATCTTGATAAGACAAGGTTGGAAAGTTGAATTTTGTATGAGCAAGAATGTGCCTATTCTTGAGTGTTTAGAACAAGAAGAATTAGATCTTGGTGGTTTTAAGACCAAGGTGAATATGTTTTTCAAGACTGGGATCTTATGATCTCATCCTTGGAATGGATTAACTACATGAACATCAATCCAAACTTGATTATGTGGGAAAAATAGTGCAATGCACCAATGGCCTTGGCCAAATTATAAAATTGTATGGTATGCAAGGGTCTATGTGCGTAAAAGATTTTCAGCCTTATAGCTGAAAATAGTTATTAGGTAGGGATGAAAGCTCTATGAAGTCCAAATGAAAGAAATATCCAATGAAAAAGAGTTGGAACATGTATATTTTCCTATTCTAAGGGAGTTTATGAATGTCTTTCTTGAAAAACTACCTAGTATACCACCCAAATAAGTATTTGAATTCTCTATTGACATCATACTCAGATCTACCCTAGCTTCTAAGGAACCTTACCACATAAATGTAGTTGATCTACAAGAGTTGAAAATTTAGCTATAAGAACTTTTAGATAGTGGAAGAATTAAACCAAGTGTGCCTCTTTGTGTTTTTTTGGTACTCTTAATGAAGAAATAGGATGGTGCATTAAATCTTTACATTGATTATCACATGTTAAATAAGACATTGATTATCGCATGTTAAATAAGTTAAAAATAAAAAAGAATTATCCTTTGCCTAAAATTGATGAATTATGTGAACAAATAAAGGGTGTTATAGTATTTTAAAAGATAGACTTGAGATGTGGTTACCATCAACTATGAATCAAGGAAGAGGACATACATAAAATTGTCTTTTTAACTTGATATGGACATTATGAGTTCACAGTTCTGCCTTTTGACTTAATCACTGCACCAACAAATTTCATGAATCATATGAACAACATATTTAGATATTTATTGGATAAGTTTATGTAGGGTTTTTTTGATTTTATTATTACTATTTATACTAAAAATGAGGTTGAACGTGATCAACACCTTCATCTAGTATTGTAAAGACTAGACAACATAAGCTTTATGGGAAATTATCTAAATGTGCTTTCTATGAATAAAAAATTCATAATTTAGGAAACATTATTTCCAAACAAGGCATTGTTATTTACCACACCAATATCAATTTTTTTGAAGATTGGCCTACTCCTTCCAATCGGATGAAGTATGCAACTTCATGAGATTGGTTGGTCATTAATGACATTTTATTGAATTTTTTTTTTAGTCTAGCATATCCCATCACTTACTTATAGTGCAAAGAAAATAAGTTTGTATGGACTCCTGAGTGTGAAGAAGCATTTATTAAGCTAAAATGGAAATAAATCCTATTCTTATCATACTAGACCCAAATGGAAACTTTGAAGTAGTGGGGGTGGTTGATGCCAATAAAGAAGGCTATGGAGGTATCTTGACTCAAAATGGAAAGGTTATAGCTTATGAATCCTGAAAGATGAAAGAACATGAAAATAAATATCCTACACATGATATGGAGCTTGATACCATTGTTCATGCACTCAAATATTGGAAACATTTCTTACGGTGAAAGCCTTTCCATGTAAAATCTAATCATCAAAGTCTTGAGTATTTGTTCTCTTAAGAAGATTTAAATGTAATATATCACAGGTGCATGGAATTTTTAAACAATTTTGACATGAATATATCATATATCAAAATCAAGGAGAATTATATGGCCGATGCACTCAACAGACGCATGTACCTTTTTATCTTTTTAGTATTTCAAGGAAATTTTAGAAGTGTTCTTTTAGAATAATAGCTTGCTGATGTATTCTACCATGATGTAATAACAGGTTTGGATGATGAGCAAGTTGTAAAAAGATTTTGTAAATTTTTTGATTAAATAGATGACCTGATAGGGTACAAAGGCATAATTTATGTCCCTAGGTTAAGAGACTTGATAAATTATGTACTTAATGAAGTGCATATAACACATTATTATTGTCATCTAGGGGTTATAAAAATGATGCATGAGCTGCAAATATCTATTTTTGGCTTGGAATGAAGCATGATGTCATTTAATTTATAAAAAAATGCCTGGAATGCCAGTAGGTCAAGGCTGAGCATTACCATCATTGAGGTTTGTTATATCCTCATGATATTTAAACAAATAAGTGGGTTTTAGTCTCACTTGATTTTATTGTTGGACTACCAAAATCATGAAGCAAGCACGATACTCTCCTAGTAGTGATTGATAAAGTAACTAAATATGGCCACTTTATTTCTACAAATTTAATAGATGATGCATCCATATTTATAGAATGATTTGTGAATGACGTAGTAAGACTCCATGGTATACCTGAAGTGATCATATCATATTAGGAAAAGTTATTTATTTCAATGTTTTAGCATACTTTAACTACAACCTTTGGAACAAAGTTAAATTTTAGCTCTTCATATAATCCAGAAATAGATGGGCAAACAAAATAGAAAAACTAGGTGGTTGAAGATATGTTCCATATGTATGTAATAGATCAAGAAAAAAATGGGAGGACTATCTTCATTTGGTGGAATTTGCATATAATAATTCCCACCATTCATCTATCAAGATGGGTCCATTGGAAGCTTTAAATGGATGTAAGTACATAACACCTCTTGGATGGGACAACTAGAAAAATAGGGCTATTAATGGGTCCAATTTGTTGCTAAAATATGATCGTTAGATAGAATCAATAAGGTAAAATTTAGAAACATCTTCTGACAGGAAAAAGAGATATACATATCTTAATAAAACTCTATGTCAACTCAGTGTGGGAGATAAGGTTTTCTTACGCATTAGACTCTAGAAAATTTCTATCAAATTTGGTAAGGATTCTAAGTTAGCACTACTTTTTCTTAGGCCTTTTGACATGGTGGAAGCTATTATCACTGTAACTTACCAACTGACACTTACTCCTCTTTCAAAGATTCATGTTGCATTATTGAAAAAGTATATAC